>OY821521.1:62558694-62706194 GCA_963682025.1 Cordilura impudica
AATTAATTTAGTAAATAGTACTAAATCATACAAATGCACAGAATTTTTGCAATTTTTAGAGGTGTCTCCATATTTTAGGTCCCATAATGACAGAGTTATGCCCATTTTAAATACTAAACTGTTCGGAATAATGACAAATATTATGATTTAAAGTTTACCCATGCAAATATTTTATTTTGTGTATGAGCTTCATTTCAGCAGACAGACGGACTGGCGGTAATCGCTTTATCGACAAAAGCTGTTATAAGGATCAAGAATGTATTTATTTTATGGAGCCACAAATTAATTTTTCGATGCGCTAGAAACGAAATGAGAAACTGATATATATCTTCTGCATAGTGTTTTGGATAGAGAAACATGTTTACACACACCAGAATATGTGCATTTAGATATGTATCAGTGATGCATACATATTTTGTTTGATTGTAGTTTTTGTTTTTTTTTTTATCAATGGGAGTAAGGGAACCGATATGGTTATACTCTTACTCTCTTTAAGCAAACAAAACTTTTTATATGTGTATACAGTTTTGCTGCTTGTATTCAATCTATAATATTAATAGGGAAGGTGATATCCTGTAACCTCTTACTTACTTTTAGTTACCAAATAATTTTGCAGTTTTCCACCACATTTACAAATTTTCACCATCTGGAAAATTTTTTGGAGTAAAATTCATTTAAAGTTGCTACTAACGCATACACAAAAAAGTAAGAAAATTATACTCGGTCTATACGGAACATACGATACCCTATACCATGGTTTAGAGACCTTACCTCTTCGGTCTAACTAATTGTATATAGAAAATAAGCATAAACCAAATTTGAGTTGCATTGTTATTAATTTTTTTGGTTGCAGATATGAAAATGTTCATATCGGATTCTGTATTTATATAGGGACTAGGTCGAAAAATTGACCGATCCTTAGTATATTTGGTAAAGTCACTTAAATATTGAAAAAATATATACAAACCAAATTTAAGAAAAATCTGTGCAATATTTATTTTTGAACAACTAATAAATGGATGTATGTCAATTTCATAGGGGTCATTTTTATGGGGACTAGGTCTGAACGTGGACCGAATTTCACCAATTTCAATAGCGTTCAACCTATTTCGGATAGAAACTTATATGGGGGGTTTCATGTCAAGTGCACCAACTTTTGAAACCGATGTCTTCCGATCGCGATGAAATTTGCACCAAGGTTAGTCCTATTGGATAGTAGTTTAGACACAATTTTTCAATAAGATCGGTCCAGATCTGTCTGAGTTAGAGGGGATCAAAATTTGACATTTTGGCCAAACAGGTGTTTCTTCTCATCCATGTAACTATTGTTCTCAGAAAATTTTCTCCCAAATAGTTTAGATAGATATTTCTTCAATATTTCGGAAAAAAATGCTCAAAAAAAAAAAAAATTTTAGGCTTTTTTTTGCTAAATTAAAGCATTTTTTGCCTTTTTTCAAAAAGTGCATTTTTTTTTTTTATTTTTTCATAAGAAAGCTTAGGATTTTTCCTTTAAGAGCTTTTTGGTCGCTTAGTGGGATGGGAGTGGGATATCTATCAAAATAAATGTTTTGTAACTCAAGACAACGGTTTTTCAATTTTTCACAAATGCACTATTTTGAATTTTTTCCTACTTGTGTGTAAAACCTTACAAATAAAACTTATACTGAGAAACTAGACAAATTAACCTTTCCGAAGGTATGTAACATAACTTCATAACATAACAGAAGAGAATGGTTATCTGTAACCTGAAACAGTTATTTGCAACCTTTCAATCTGGCTTCACGAAATTAACCCAAATTTACCATGAAAATGTTAAACTGATGTGGAAGGAAATCAACTTAAAGTATTTAACAGATGATTTGGCAGAAGATTTATACGATTACCGCGATTGCCTTAAATTGGCTATGTGTCCTAATGCAACAACTTCTTGCCACTTAGGTGAATGTACCAATTGCCCGAAAAACACATTCATCAAAGAAAATTTAATCAACTCTTTAGATCGAGAATATATAGAGGAGGTCAAATTTGATTCTTGGATTCAGACTGACAGATGCACATTGAAAACAATCATTTTAAATGTGGATGATTTTGTGGAAGAAATGTGTACAGGATTGCTAAACTTGAGAAACCATGACTTTTTAGTCAAAGAGCAATGGTCATTCTTCAAGGATTTGAAGATACATTTGAAGTCTGGTGAATTCGTTATTTCATATGATTTCGCAGAAAACTATAAATATGTTCTTCAGGATGCCATACAAGCATTCAACTTCAATAACGACCAAGCAGCTATATTCACAGTAGTTATTTACTACATGAAAGATGAAAAAGTGGAACACAAAAGTATGGCAATCATATCCGACGATTTAAAACATGATACCGTTGCAGTTTATGAGTACCAGAAGAGAATACTAAAATTTCTAAAATCTAAATTTACAGTAAAGAAGGTATACTACGTTTCGGACGGAGCTCGTCAACATTTTAAAAACAAAAGTAGCTTGGCAAATCTTATGGCCCATGAAAAAGATTTTGGAATGCCAGCTGTGTGGCATTTTCATCCTACTGCTCATGGTAAAGGAGCATGTGATGGTATTGGGGCAAACCTTAATAGAAATGCAGCGAAGTATAGCCTCCAGTGCTCTCATCAAGTTCGCATCTTAGATGCGACTGCTTTATTCCATTGGGCAAAGAGTTATTGTAAAGAAACTAAAATAGTTTTTAGTAGCAAAGAGGATCATCAGGAAACATTGAAAACACTGAAGAGCAGATTCGATGCTGCGGTAACAATCGATGGCACCGCTCAATACCATGCTTTTATACCGCTTGTCGATGGAAGACTCAAGTTGAAAAAGTTTTCTGCCTCTATTTAATGCGATTTCTTTCCAAAGACAACAAATAAACCAGCAGCGAAATCAACAGCTGAACCTAGTAACGCAAAAGAAAGGATTGACAAAAAACGCAGTAAATAAAGGCGACAAAAAAGCTGGACGAAAGACTGGGTATTTAAAAATTTACAAGACTTAAATACTTCATCAGCTACAATAAATTAAGTATAAAAATAGTTATGATATAAATGGATCTAATGCAATTAAGATTAAATTTTAATAAACTATTTATCTTTTTATTTTAAATATTATTATTATACATTAATTTAATTATTATTAAAATTATATAAAAAAATAATAATTTTTCAACATTTCTATAGAAAAAAAGCGATTTTTTTCCTGAGGTTTCGAGGGTATACAATTTTAGTTAGGTATGTTATATACCTTCGGAAAGGTTAATTTGTCTAGTTTCTCAGTATAAGTTTTATTTGTAAGGTTTTACACACAAATAGGAAAATATTCAAAATAGTGCATTTGTGAAAAATTGAAAAACCGTTGTGTTGAGTTACAAAACATTTATTTTGATAGATATACGACTCCCATCCCACTAAGCGACCAAAAAGCTCTTAAAGGAAAAATCCTAAGCTTTCTTATGAAAAAAAAAAAAAATGCCCTTTTTGAAAAAAAGGCAAAAAATGCTTTAATTTAGCAAAAAAAAGTCTACAAATTTTTTTTTTTTTTTTAAGTATTTTTTTCCGAAATATTGAATAAATAGCTATCTAAACTCTTTAGGAGAAAATTTTCTAAGAACAATAGGTAATAAGTTACATGGATGAGAAGAAACACTTGTTTGGCCAAAATGTCAAATTTTGATCCCCTCTAACTCAGAGACCTCTGGACCGATCTTATTGTGTCTAAACTACTATCCAATAGGACTAACCTTGGTGCAAATTCCATCCCGATCGGAAGACATCGGTTTCAAAAGTTGGTGCACTTGACATGAGATCCCCCATATATTAAATTTCATTAAAATACATTCATATTTGCAACCTGTAGTTTGACTAAAAAGTTTACATGGACACACAGACGGACGGACAGACGGATGGACGGACATCGCGAAATCGACTCAGAAAGTGATTCTGAGTCGATTGGTATAATAAAAGATGAGTCTAGGTTAAATATTTTTGGTAGTTACAAACAGCAGCAAAAAGTCATTATACCCCAACCACATAGTGGAATAGGGTATAACTATACAATACTGTGTGTGTATTTATTAAATTTGTGTTGAATTGTGAATTGTCTAAAATTAATTAGCATACATTTAGTCTCTTATAAAATTATTTACTAACAAACCCAGTTATATATATACTGTGTGTTCAACAAATATTTATAATGAAATTTTATGAATTTTATTTAAAAATTCTGAATTTAATTAATTGTATTAAATATTCATAAATAAAAAAACTGAAAATAAAATTTTAATTAAAAATAAAATTTCGTAGAATTTGCACTCGAATTGCGAGGGCTGGGCTCTGCTAGCTATTAATATTGTGTTAATTATCTTAAAAATTTTAAACATCGTTTAACCATTATAAATTTAAATCTAGCCTCTTTGTTTCTTAGTTTTGACCAAGCTGGTTATAATGTTGTGTTTAGATTTGATTTGTTTTTTCTATCAAACAATTTAAAAATAGTGTTTTTTATAGTAATGAATATTACCATACAGGGTTGCCACTATCGATCATAAGCGATATAATGTAGTTTATGAAAACATTTATGCTTTTGAGGATTAAATTAAAATGTTGTTATGCTTTATGTTGTCATGGTCAAAGTTTTTGCTATAATCATATTAAAGCACTGAAATAAGTTTTAACTATCACTTTTTCATTTTGCTTTTGTTCAACCCGTTCTACAATCTAATCCTTCTTATCAGTTTTTTTTCATACCATCTTTTTACGACAATTCTATGATCTAAACTCTTACACGAAGCAGCAGTTTCTTACATTGTTGTATTGTGTTTTATTTTTTTAAACTTTCTTTTATACCCTATACCACCATATGGTGAGGGTATAATGAGTTTATATTGCTGTTTGCAACTATCAGAAAAATTAGAGCAAGACCCACTTTTTACTATATCGACCAACTCACAAACACTTCTGGGTCGATTCAGCAATGTCCGTCCGTCCGTCTGTGTGTCCATGTAAACCTTTTGAACTACAAAAATCAGTATAAATTTATGAAATTTAGTATGAAAGCTCTTATGGACCGTCTGCCGAATGCTATTGAAATTGGTGCAAATCGGTGCATGTTCAGACCTAACATATTCGTGAGATCCAACATATCATGTATGTATCGGCAAAACTCTATATTTTGTGCCTATTAGACCCACTTACCTGTAGTCAAAGAATAAAACCTGTAGTACCAGTTTTCCACATATAAAGCACTTAATTTATCAAAAAAGAAAAATATTGCATAGAGTTTTTTCAAATTTGAATTATATATGCTTTTTGAAAAAAGGAAGCGACTTTGTAAAATAAAATGATCGGTCCATTTTTTGACATATTTCGCATATAAAAATAACATCACATATAAACTTTTTCATAAGTGCGCGCCAGAAATTGATAAAAATTACACTAAAACTATTTTTTTTTATTAATTTTCTATATCCAATTATTGTCTGAACAAATTTGAATCCATAAACCCATTTAATCGAAACACATGGCAGGCATATTCCATAGTCGCTGTAAACCAACTATAATTTTCCCACTTGTTTCTCATGTACTTTGTCAGATTATTATAAACAAAGTACATATAAAACAGGCAGCTGTATTTGAAAAGCCAGTGGACAAAACTGTCACCTATAATCCGATTAGCACAAACATTTTGAGATATATAAGAAAATAATTGCGATTTTCCTGAAGTTGTTTCCCCTGCTACTTAAAGGAAGAGAAAAAAAAATCTTTGTAAAGGCCTTATAACACAAAATGTTAAACAAATAAAGCCCAAAGGGATTTTAGAACAAAAATAAGTTTTGCCTCTATGGCAGTCAACCTTAATTCATTAATAATATTAATAATACCGATAAGAAAATTAGCAAATTAGTTTAACTACAGGCAGGTAAGTTACAGGGAAGTTTTTAAGTACCTAAGTAGATCGATACAGTTTTAAAATTATTTTAATCTGGAAAATATTAGATAAAAAAATGTTTTTCAAGTTTTATGTCAACATTTGTGCCGCAGATATTCGCTATTAAACAAACGATGCCAATATTGAGAAGGTATATCAATAATTTTTTTTATAATAAACATTTTATTAAATTTTATAGTTCGTGGGTAAATGCACAGATTTAATAGGTATAATACAAGAGGACTATAAAACAAATAAGGAGTGTTCATCATATTTTAGTTCGAAATGAAAAAATTAGAATTGACGATAAGTGGTTATGGTGGAACAAGGATAAACAGCTCACTGGTGGAAAGCAACCTGGAAATGCAGTGCTCAAAAATTTATATGGTGATATTTTAAATTGTGTCATTATAACAATTATGAAATTTTAAGTCGATCAACCGCAGAAAACTATTAAGCAATTCAAAGTGTTTTTGAGTTCTTCCAAAATTTTGGATTACATGTTGTCAATCAGTGGTGGCCATCGAGAGAATTGAGTTAGTAATAGTGTTTATGAGCATGTGTTAGTTGTACTACACTGTTCGAAATCCATGGACGTAACACAATGCCGATATTAAATGGGTTTGTGTAGATTATGTATGAATGTTTATATGAATGCATAAAAGGGAAAATAGTTGAGTTCACGAAGAATATGGTAAAATTTAAAATATATTTTCTTGTTTTAAAATTTTAAATCTTACGTTCCGAAAATGTAAAACAAAATGTGAAGAACATTTAATCTCTTTTATCCATAACTTTGAAGTTTATTAAAACAAATAAGTAATAATAAGTAATTCATTTTTTAAAAAACAAAAAAAAAAAAAAACACAAAATAGCAAAACTTAAAAAGATACGAAATTTCAAAGGTTATTAAGTGGTATGTTACCAAAAACTAAGAAACTTACCAGCCTGCAGTAACTGGATATTTTTTAAAATTAAAAAAAAAAAAGAAAATGCATAAGAGACAGCTATAATGTTGCCAAACGGAGGCGACGTATGTAATTTATAGAAAATATGTAATTTATAGTTTATCAAGTCTTCGAAATTTTCTCAACATTTTTGGTTTCTTTTAAACAAATATTATCTGTGTACCTATTAAAAAAAGTATATATGAATTTCAAAAGGCATTGCGACGTAGACCAGCTTTCATAAGACCGAATGAAATTGTTGTTTACTTTTACTCTTTGGTGAGTATTTTTGTTTTCGTTCGGCTGTATACATATAAGAAGCCGAGCACTAGCGTGTTTGGCACGGCCTTCACTGTTGTAAAAGGATGTACATAAGGACACTAAAGAGGCAATTCTACTTTTGTAAGTGTTGTTGGCGAATCAGTAAATGATATATTGCATTATCACACGACAACTTGGAGTTGATTGAAACTTTCAAGGTAGATACTAAAGCATGGTTGGACCACATGCCAATAGTTTTAACTTTAAAGGTTACTGGCACAAATTTTTAAAACCGAATGAAGCTGTTGCCAAAATTAATATCGAATGAGAGAAAAATGGATGAATACAGATAACAATTTAATCAACAACTAAGTATTCGTAAGCAGCAAACAACGGTATAAAATCTACAAGAAATCACAGAAGTTATACAAGCTGTAAATCCAATTTGTAGTTATAAAAGAATCCAAATTAAGAAGGAAAATTAATGGTTTAATTTTAGATGCCATAACGCCAGAGAGAAATCTTTCAACGCATTAAATTTGTATCGGCAAGAACCTACAAGAATTAATTAAGTTAAATATCTATTCAAAAACAAAAAATATAAAGAAGTGTGTGAAAGAACTAAAGTTGAGTGTAAGAAAAACCCTGAAAAATAAAATTAATTTAGTAAAATCAATAAAGATTGGTGTAACATTTTGAAACAAATTAAAGGTACGGAACTTCAATATAACCCGAAATAGATGCTCTCGTATTTCAAAATTATTTTTGATGTGTAAACATCTATACGCGTAGGGGGGTAAATTTCTATTTCACAATACAATCACAAAAACAGCGTAACATGTGAGCCGTAAGACAAAATCGGTGTGACTTATGATTGTATTGGTGAAAAAATTATGATATGTAATAAAAGGTTTGTAAATGAAAAATGAATAATTAAAAATAAAAATGAAAAATGGAAATTCAAAAATGAAAAATGAAAATAAAAAATGAAAAATAAAAAATAAAAAATGAAAAATGAAATATGAAAAATAAAAATGAAAAATGAAAAATAAAAAGTAAAAAATGAAATAAGAAAACTGAAAAATAAAAAATAAAAAATAAAATATGAAAACTGAAAAATAAAAAACGAAATATTAAAAATGAAAAATTAAAAATGAAAAATAAAAAATAAAAAATGAAAAATTAAAAACAAAAAATTTAAAATAAAATATGAAAAATGCGAAATCAAAAATTAAAAATAAAAATTGAAAAAAGAAAAATAAAAAATGAATAATAAAAAATTAAAAATAAAAAATGAAAATTTAAAAACGATAACCGAAAAATTAAAAATGAGAATTGAAAAATGAAAAAATTAAGAATAAAAAATAAAAAATGAAAAATGAAAAACGAAAACCGAAAAATAAAAAATAAAAAAAATTTAAAATTAACCGGTTTAAATAATAAATAATGATAAATATTTTTATATTAGCAGAGCCCCTGCAGTTGATTGCTATAAGTGATGCATAGATGACGCTTTCTATTTCATTTTAAAAAAAAGCCATAAAAAAATCTTTAATTATCACATCTCCTGTGTGATCGGACTCACATGTTTTTATACCCTATACCACTATGTGGTTTGGGTATAATGACTTTGTGCTGCTGTTTGTAACAACCAAAAATATTTGACCTAGACCCATGTTTAATTATACCGATCGAATCAGAATCATTTTTTCAGTTGATTTAACAATGTCCGTCCGTCCGTCCGTCTGTGTGTCCATGTAAAGCTTGTAATCAAACTGCAGGTCGCAAATATAAATATATTTTGATGAAATTTGGTATATAAGCTTTTGTCGGCCATGGGATGAACGCTATTGAAATTGGTGAGAATCGGTCCATGTTCAGACCTAGCCCCCATCCAAATTACCCCTATGAAATCGACATAAATTGCCATAAGATCCAAATTGTCATATAGATCTTACTCAAATTGGGTTTATATGCGTTCATTACATCCATTAATGAGTAGTCCAAAAATGATCCCTTTGGCCCCATATAGGGCTGCTTCCCGATCTTCACTAAGAGATAGGGCCTAAGAGATAGGGTTTCTAAACGCATGGTATAGGGTATCGTATAGTCGGTCTAGACCGACTATAATTTTCTTACTTGTTTTTTTTTTGCTTTTGCATATGAAGAATTTCATATCGGGGACGAGGTCAAATAATTGGGCGATCCTCACTATATTTAGTAAAGTCACTTATTTTTTGCAAAAAGATATATAAATAAAATTTGAGATAAATCTATGCAATATTTTTTTTTATAGATTTAAGTGAATATCGGAAACCAGCTTCATATGAGGGCTATGACTTTTCATTTTTGCACTACTGACAAATGGATGTAATAAACATAAGCAAACCCAATTTGACCGAGATCTTTGTGATAACTTGGATATTATGGCAATTTAAGCCGACCTCATTTGTGTGGTGACTAGGTTTGAATGTGAACCGATTTTCACCAATTTCAATAGTGTTAATGCTATGGTCGGTAGAAGCTTACACACCAAATTTTATCATTATATCTGTGGTCACAAGCGATAACCGCCTGAGTCGAATTAAGAACGACTTGAGTTATGTACGCTATCATGTTCTACTAAAAACGCTTTATATTTACGTGAAATCCCCATCTCTCTAACACTGTTTATTAAAAAGTTATTAATGAGAACATTCTGACCTAAGTCATGTAATGAAGGTGTTACATTTATATAAAAAGTTATTTTTCTCAAAAGCATGATTTTCGGCTTTGAATAACCAAATGTTCGACCTGTAGTTTGATTACAAGGTCTACAAGGACACACTGACGGACGGACGGACATCGCCAAATCGACTCAGAATCGACTCGGTAAAATTAAAGATGGACCATATATTGCAGACATAAGCGCAAAGCCATTATGCCCTAACCACGTAGTGGTATAGGATATAATAATTTTATTTTGTATGTAAATCACAATTTTTATCAATTCAGCTTTCTCAGAAAATTACATGAAATAAAACTTATTTCATTGGAAATATGTCTAGCTAAATGTTTTTATATCAAAACTGGGATATTTGTCGCATTAAATTGTTAACTTTTTTTTAAACCGCAATGGTATCTCTGAAACTACTGGGCAAACTTTAAACCACGGCTTAAAGATAATATTATTGACGAGTTTTGGATTTTTTTTTTAAACTGAATATGGTGAACCGTTTTCAAGGTTTTCCAATGTATATAGTGGAAGTACCTTGATTTTGGATATAACGGTCTATCGTGAAAAGTCGAGCTGATAGAAAAAAATTATGTGAGTCCGATCACAGGGGAGATATGTAAACATCTAGAAATTCAAAAAATTTTTATGACACTTTTTTAAAATCAAACAGAAAGCGCCATCTATGTATCACTTATAGAAAACAACTGCAGGGGCTCCGCTAATATAAAAATATTTATTATTTATTATTTCAACTGGTTAATTTTTAATTTTTGTTTTAATTTTTAATTTTTCGTTTTTCATTTTTCATTTTTTATATTTAATTTTGAATTTTTTATAAATCTTTTTTAATTTTTCATTTTTTATTTCTCATTTTTTCTTGTTCATTTTTAATTTTTTATTTTTAATTTTTACTTTTTTATTTTTAATTTTTAATTTTTCATTTCAAATTTCTCCGTTCTTCATTTTTTATTTTTGAATTTTTATTTTTTATTTTTTATTTTTTATTTTTTATTTTTCATTTTTTATTTTTCATTTTTAATTTTAAATTTAAAATTTAAAATTTTAAATTTTAAATTTTAAATTTTTTATTTTTTTTTCTTTTTTATTTTTCATTTTTTATTTCTCATTTTTCATTTTTCATTTCTTATTTTTTATTTTTCATTTTTTATTTTTCATTTTTTATTTTTCATTTTTCATTTTTAATTTTCCGTTTTTCTTTTTTTATTTTTAATTTTTATTTTTAATTTGTTATTCTTCATTTTTTATTTTTCATTTTTTATTTTTAAATTTTTACTTCTCATTTTTTATTTTTAAATTTTAATTTTTAATTTTTAATTTTTAATTTTTAATTTTTAATTTTTAATTTTTAATCTTTAATTTTTAATTTTTAATTTTTAATTTTTAATTTTTAATTTTTAATTTTTAATTTTTAATTTTTAATTTTTAATTTTTAATTTTTAATTTTTAATTTTTAATTTTTAATTTTTAATTTTTAATTTTTAATTTTTAATTTTTAATTTTTAATTTTTAATTTTTAATTTTTAATTTTTAATTTTTAATTTTTAATTTTTAATTTTTAATTTTTAATTTTTAATTTTTAATTTTTAATTTTTAATTTTTAATTTTTAATTTTTAATTTTTAATTTTTAATTTTTAATTTTTAATTTTTAATTTTTAATTTTTAATTTTTAATTTTTAATTTTTAATTTTTAATTTTTAATTTTTAATTTTTAATTTTTCTTTTTTTTTTTCATTTTTTATTTTTAATTTTTTATTTTTCATTTTTCCTTTTCAAACAGGTTATTACATATCATATTTTTTCACCAATATAATTATAAGTCATACCGATTTTTTCTTATGACTCACATGTTACGCTGCTTTTGTGATTGTATTGTGAAATAGAAATTTAGCCCCCTGCGCGTATAGATGTCTACATATCATAAAAAAAAACCTTAAAAACAACATTCAGTTCTCAAACAACAAAAACCTTGTTCCCTTGTGCATAATCTTAAATCTTGAAATAATCTATTTTTGTGAACCTTTTTAAAGAACTAAAATTTCCTATGAAAAAGCAGATAGAGAGTTAAAATTTTCTACAAACATTCAAACATAATATATAAATGGCTCAAATATTTATACTGTTATAATGTTCCTTCTTCCTATTTCATATAATGTGTGGCATATAAAATAACTATAAAATGCCATAAAGAAAGACTCCCACATTCTACATTCTACATTCGTCTAGCGTAAGAAATATCCACCCTGAATAACAACCCTCTGAATTTGCTGCAGGCTCTTTACTTGTTCACTTTACTTAATTGTCGCACTTCTCTTATCATATACGGAATTACGTTTTCGTAACCTAATCGAATATTTCAGTGTTGTAAATACAATAAATAAAAAAAATTTTAACAAAGTTGGTTATCAAGACAAAGTTCACCCTATCTCTCGCTCTCTGTAGCAGATGTATTGCTGTATACTTTCGAAGGAACTTAGCGCCAAATACAGAACACTTGGAATATTTCTGTTTAAAAGTATCATATCTTGTATTATAATCAACAGTCAAAACAGTCGATTAACATCTGCACAATGACTTACTGATTCTACTTATGCAAAAATATTTCCTCTTTATTTCAACTGTAATTTGTTAATACAACACTCATTTGTATCATTAAGACAAGTTTGTATTTGCATTATTGGAAATTCTATTATTTAAAGTAATAAGGAAGGTATCCTTAAGGGATTTAATATAGAATAGGAAAAAATAACTGAATTTTGTTGTGAAAAAGGGTACCAAAAAAAATCGGTAGCTTTTCGAATTGGTTGAAGATTTTTAAAATTTTTTTATGCTTCTGCTATACAAAACTTAAAAACTAAAACAAGTAGGAAAATTATAGTCAGTCTAGACCGACTATACGATACCCTATACCATGCGTTTAGAAACCCTATCTCTTAGGCCCAACTAACTGGACATTGAAAATAAGCAAAAACCAAATTTGAGTAGGATTTTTATTAATTTTTTTGGCTGCAGATGTGAAAAAGTTCATATCGGATGCTATATCTATAAAGAGACTAGGTCCAAAAATGGACCGATCCTGATCATGTTTGGTAAAGTCTCTTGTATTTTGCAAAAATATGTACAAACAAAATTTGAGAAGAATCAGTGCAATATTTTTGTTTTTTAATAGATTTAAGTGAAGATCGGGAAGCATCTCTATATGGGGTCAAAGGGATAATTTTTGGACTACTCATTAGTGGATGTAATGAAAGCATACAAACCCAATTTGAGTAAGATCTATATGACAATTTGCATCTTATGGCAATTTATGTCGATTTCATATGGGTAATTTGTATGGGGGCTAGGTCTGAACATGGACCGATTCTCACCAATTTCAATAGCGTTCATCCCATGGCCGATAAAAGCTTATATACCAAATTTCATCAAAATATATTCATATTTGCGACCTGCAGTTTGATTACAAGCTTTACATGGACACACAGACGGACGGACGGACGGACGGACGGACGGACGGACATTGTTAAATCAACTCAGAAAGTGATTCTGATTCGATCGGTATAATTAAAGATGGGTCTAGGTCAAATATTTTTGGTTGTTACAAACAGCAGCACAAAGTCATTATACCCAAACCACATAGTGGTATAGGGTATAAATTGGTATGTTTTCAACAAATGTATTTTCAACAATTAAAATGTTGTTAGAAAACGGTACTCCCAATAATCAACGGGGTCTTATGGTATTGTCGGCAGGTTGTTTCGTCGAAAACATGTTATACCTACCGTATTTTCTAGTTTTTTTGTAAGTGGAGTCGAGTGAGTTTCCAATTTCATCTTATAATTTGTTTGCAGACGGAGATTTCACCATTCACAAAAGGAATGTTCAAGTCTTTGTGTATTTTCATTTCATATGTATCAAGAAGCTCCTGTTTTTTTTTCGCAATATTTTCGATTGAGATCTCAGTATAACATCGATTTTGGTTTTAGATTTGTTCCCAACAGCTGGACACCATATGTCCATATTGGCTTTATTATACAGTTATACAGTAGAACTTTAATTTTGTTCGATCCAAATGAATGGCAAGGTAGATGACATCGCTGCTGTGTGAGATTGAAACGTTGTTCAGAGAAACTGAGGGAGAGATTTCGGGCCGTAAATTGAATGCTACATGTTTGCACTTTTGTTCATTTAACTTAATTCTCAAGATAGGTAGCCATATCTTGACATCGCGTAGGTGTTCATTTAGCAACATTGATGCAATTCTAGGGTTCTTGAATCATCTGCAAAACAGTTATAGTTATTCGTTGGTCCAATGGTATATAAGATGTAAAAACTATATACAAAGTAGGATCTATGGCACTTCTCTGAGGAACATCTGCTTTGATTTTAGTCACCAGTAGTATGACTTTTGTACTTTACTCGAAAACTTCTACCGTTTATATATGATTCCAGAATCCTGTGACAATTTTGTTTATATTATGGAAATCTACGAATATCTAATGTTCATGTTCATGTTATTTTAATTTGTATTTTCAGAATGTTTTTGAAAAATTTCAGTCATTTAATATGTTTTATTCTTGGCCCTTTTAAATATGCATGCGTTGTTTTTTTAAAAAATCTTTTTTGTTTTTATGGCAAATTGTTCAGGTAGTACAACGTATAGTTCCAAAGATGTTACTTCTGATATGGTTCGAGTACTTTGTAAGCAGAAAACTGGTTTAAATGCGCAAAGTCTAAACAATAAGATGGACGAGTTTTCCTTTATATTTGAAAATTCAGGCGTTGATGTTGTATGTGTATCTGAGACGTGGTTTGACCTGCTTGTTCCTGATACTATTTTTGATTTGCAAGACTATAAATTATATCGCTGTGATAGGGTAACTCATGCAGGTGGTGTTGCTATTATATTAGAAATGGAATAAATAGTAAATTATATTGTAAATCCAAGCCAACGGAAAAGATTGAACACCTCTTTGTAGAAATTTCAGCACATGCAAACAAAATTCTTATGGGTTGTGTATACAGAACTCATCACAATATTGATATGCAAGTTTTTTTTTCAAAACTTTGGAGAATGCAACAGTAAAATTTGAAGATATAGTTATATGTGGCGATTTCAACTCAAATTTTCTAGCGGAAAATTATTTAGTAAATAATATGGAAACAGTTGGACTTTATCCAACAAATACAACAGTTCCAACCCATTTTTCAGCTACAGCAAATACGCTATTGGATATAATATTTGTTGGCGATAAAGGAAAAGTTTTACGCTATGATCAGATTTCAGCATCCTCTTTTTCAAAGCATGACTTAATTTTTTCTTACCTTTGATTTCCAGATCCAACTTATTATGAATGATGCCACATACTATGACTTTAATCATATGTATAATATTGTCATAGCTTTTGATTTAGCAAATATTGATTGGAATTCAATTTACTATATGCTATCTGCTGAAAGTCAGCCTAACTTCTTAGAAAACAAAACTGAACAAATTTTCAATAGGTCGGTTACGTTGAAAGCTGTAAAAACTAGTTTTAAATTAAAACCATGATTTAATGGTAATATTAAAGCTGCAATTGCTTACAGCAGTGAAGGCCGTACCAAACACACTGGTGCTCGGCTTCTTATATGTATACAGCCGAACGAAAACAAAAATACTCACCAAAGAGTAAAAGTAAACAACAATTTCATTCAGTCTTATGAAAGCTTTTGAACAAAGCAGGTCTATATCGCATTGCCTTTTGAAATTCATATATATATTTTTTTTAATATGTACACAGAGAATATTTGTTTAAAAGAAACCAAAAATGTTGAGAAAATTTCGAAGACCTGATAAACTATAAATTAAACATTTTCTATAAATAACATACGTCGCCTCCATTTGACAACATTATAGCTGTCTTTTATGCATTTTTTTTTAATGTTAACAAATATCCAGTTACTGGTAATTTTTTCAGTTTTTGGTAACATACCACTTAATAACCTTTGAAATTTTTTATATTTTTAAGTTTTGCAATTGTGTGTTTTTTTTTTTTTTGTTTTTTAAAGACATGAATTACTTTTTGATTTAATAAATTTCAAACTTATGGATAAAAGAGATTAAATGTTCTTCACATTTTGTTTTACCTATTCAGAATGTAAGATTTAAAATTTTAAAACAACAAAATAGATTTAAAATTTTACCATATTCTTCGTGAACTCAACTATTTGCCCTTTTATGCATTCATATAAACATTCATACAAAATCTACACAAACCCATTTAATATCGGCGTTGTGTTACGTCCATGGATTTCGATCAGTGTAGTACAACTAACACATGC
The DNA here is from genome assembly GCA_963682025.1 of Cordilura impudica. Lineage (NCBI taxonomy): Eukaryota > Metazoa > Arthropoda > Insecta > Diptera > Scathophagidae > Cordilura > Cordilura impudica. The sequence goes on from OY821521.1 coordinate 62,574,907, forward strand.
TCATAAACACTATTACTAACTCAATTCTCTCGATGGCCACCACTGGCTTACAGAGATAGGGCATTTAGTTGTTGGAAACGTTTCAAAACACAGAGAAGTAAACCGACCTATTAAGAGTGCTAAATCAACATACTATTCATCTGTCTTCATCTCTGCAATTGGTTCCAAAAAAACATGGCAAAATATACGTGACATTGATATTGGAAAACCAAGGATAATAGATACAACGGAAATAGATGTAGAATTACTTAATGAAACTTTCACACGACTGCCAACAGTACCTTTGAATAGTAATTTTTTTAATCAACCTACCACTGAGCAGAGTCAACTACTTAATTTTAATTGTGTAACACAAGATGATGTATCAAGGAGTTGCCTAGCTGTTAAGTCAAATGCTGTAGGATTTGATAATATTCACCCAAAGTTTTTAAAAGCTATTCTTCCTGTGTTACCATATATCACATTCATATTCAACAATATCATAATTAAAAGTACTTTTCCTGCTAACTGGAAGTATGCGAAAATAATACCTACACCAAAATCCAGTAATGAGTACCGACCTATTTCTATATTACCATTTCTATCAAAAGTATTTGATAAGCTACTACATAAGCAAATGTACGATTACATAAATAGAAATGCACTACCTACAAGCAGACAGTCAGGTTTTCGGCCTAAGCATAGTTGCGTAACTGCGCTTATTGATATCACGGAGGAAATACGGAGTAATATTGATGCTGGTTTCATGTTATTTCTTGTTTTATTAGATCACTCTAAGGCATTTGACATGGTTGATCGTGGAATTCTTTGTATGAAACTGCAAACTTTGTTTAAATTTTCTTTGTCGTCCACTCGTTTAATTGCGTCCTACTTATTGGATCGTAAACAGTCAGTCTTTGCTAATAAAAAAATATCACAACCACTGCCAATATCGAAAGGTGTTCCTCAAGGATCAATCCTTGGTCCTCTACTTTTTACAATATACGTCAACGATTTACCAGAGCAACTAATGGTACCAGAGCAACTAATGTACAGCAGTGTTCATATCTATGCTGATGATGTTCAATTATATATATGTAATAACAACAAAAATACTGATGATTGCTTAAGTAAACTAAATGAGAATTTACACCGTGTTTTTATGTGGGCTTCATCCAATGGCCTTTGCTTGAATCCCAGCAAATCTAAGTGTCTGGTGATTAATCCAAAATCCAAGAAATCAACTTTTGAACCAGAAGTTATACTAAACAATCAAGCAATTGATATTGTAAGAACAACAAAGAATATTGGTATAATTTTTAATTATAATCTTACATGGACTGATCACATAAACACAGCTGCTGGAAAAACATATGCTATGCTACGAATTCTGTGGAAAACACAATACTTTACACCGGTTAAGATTCGGTTATTACTTGCAAAAACATATATAATGCCAACTTTGTTATACGGATGTGAAGTTTCTTCGAGCTGTGATTATACGAGTTATAATAAATTGGAGAAAGCTTATAATGCCATACTAAGTTACGTTTACGGCCTGAAGAAGTATGATCATATTACACCAGTTTCAAAAAAATGTATGGAGTTAGTTCCAGTGGTTTACTAAAAATTCGTACCTTGACTTTATTACATAAAATTATATATACCCGTGAACCTTCTTATCTTTTTAATAGAATATCGTTCACTCGATCTCGCAAAACAAATGATTTAATACCAACTAGACATCGAATAAAAACATCTGAATGGCAGTTTTTTATTAATTCAATTCGTCTTTGGAACTTGCTACCTTCAAACATTCAGTTCATAAGCAACGCAATGCAATTTAAAATGACCCTCTTTAATTAATTAATTGGTTTTCTATTTTAAATCGGTTTTAAATAACTAATTTTTATATTAAACTTTTTTATTATTATTTTATTTTGTTATTATATTTTTTATTACTTTTAATTGTTATTATACACAATGTTATATTTCCTTACTACTATGTACCTAGTACTAATCCTGTACTTTAATTATAAGATTTTATGTCTTGTTGTATGGGAATTCGAAATAAATAAATAAATTTGATGGAAACAGCATGACATGTATTTTATATAGCTTAACCTCGTGCCCTACTTGGGCATGTCCTTTTCTCTCAACTGTTTGAGTTAAATAGTTGATTAGGTATGAGTGGAAGTAATAGACAAAAATGCAGATGATGAACAAGTCATGTGGTTTGAAAGTGGCTACTAAATCTACTGCTCTCTTAAATTTTTTTTTCCATATTTCTCTTATAAAAAAATTAACTTTTCTATTGTTAGAAAATGTCCATGATAGATTTGAGTTATAGATTTGAGTGATAGATTTGAGTGAAGTTCGTTAAACAGCTTTTATTACTAAAAATAGTCCTACAGGGTTTATTTTTGGATTAAGTAACAGAGCTCTAGCTAGTCGGGAAGTTCGTGAAAACTCTATCACAAAAAGCCGCTTTCAGTTCAACCTAATGAAGTAAAAATTATAAAATTGTGTATTTTCATCCACTTCATGTAAATGCTCCAGTTGGTGAAAGTTTGATTCCGCCTCAAACAAACAAACAGACAAAGAAAGTTAAAAAAAGCACATCGGTAAAAATCAATAAAAAGAAACATGTTTTTTTATTTTTTCGCATTTTTTTTTTTTTTAAATGCTAAGAAAACAACTTTTGGGAAAACTTCAGCAAAAGAGTACTACCATGAGTATTTTAATTGTGTCTCGAAGCAGAGCTTGCGGCTTTATGTGCTGCTAAGATAAAATTTTAAAAGGGAAACCTTTTGTGTAAGCATTAAGGCAAAAAAGAAAAAAAATAACTAATTTTCATATATACCCAAACCTGGGCTGGCAGTTTTTGCAGTTGATTGCTATTAGTAACCAACTGCTGTATAAGAGGTTAATTGGAATGAAAGAAGGAAACAGTTAAAAATTAAAAAAAAAAAAGTTTCGAGTGCTTTCGAAATCAATTCTGTATAACTTTTGGATGATTTTCAACATGATATAGTGATTCGTCTCGTTGAAAAGAGCTACAAAAATGCTTTTACACATTTAAATATAGTAGCAGCCTTGAAATTCTATCGGAAATTCTAGGAAATTTTATTTTTTCATTAAATAAAGACCCTAAAAGTATGCTAAACAATTATAGCAAATTCACAAATCAACAAAAAAAAAACACACTAATTTTAATTACAAACACCTAGCATTGTATAATTTACAATTTACTCAAAATAAAGGAAAAAAAAATTTAAAATCTGTACATCTGCAAATCGGCTAAAAAGAAATACCTTTCAAATAATATACGTCTGGTCAAAATCAGGATAAAACGGTAGAACAAAACATCAGTCACAAAAAATCGCCTAGCCTATTAATATTATAGACACATACTAGTGGACTTACACTAGCCAACAATGTTTTGGACTGGAGCAAACAAATATCTTTCCTAGGGTAATTTGGTGAGCTGAATTCGAATCTGCAATTGGGTTTTCTCTATCACGTCAGGTTTTTGAAATACAAAAAAAACCTTTTTGTTTGTTTTTTACATAAAAAATCATTAGTTTATTTAACAGTCAATGAATTTTCAGAAGTGAATGGCATTATTTGAATGTCGTTTTTATTTTGTTGGTTCGGTTTCACGTATTAGAGTCCAGCAATAGTCTCCCAGCATGATTTTTTCCGAAAATCCTTAATAATTTCATTGAGGTTTCATTAAATCTTGGTAAGTACGCTCCTCTTGTCCGTCGCTCTTCGCAGCTAGGTTTTGTGGAAAAAAAATCTAAATGCGAATGAAGAAAATGCATTTTGAGTGACATTCGTTCACCTAACTCGTGATAATTTTTCAATAATTGAACGACAATTTGTCTGTAGTTTTCACTTTTATTGTTTCCAAGAAAACTACTGTCCACAATGCCCTTGAAAGATTTCCAGGCTGCATAATCTTTCTCCAATAAACATTGTGAAAATGTGTCATCATTCAATAGCTTCCTGAGCTGAGGCCCAGCAAATATGTCCTCTCTGATTTTAGCATATGAAATTTTAGGAAATACCGCTAACATATATTTAACTGCTGCACTATCTTTATCCAGAGCCATGATAAAGTTCTTAAAAAGGCCAAATTTTATGTGCAGCAGCAGAAGAAAAACGTCATTTGGATTAGTTAATGGTTTATTTGAAATATTTTATTTTCCCTGTAAATACCCAGTACCTTTTGGCCACTCTGTTCTGACGTAATGATGACATGTAGCGCTACTATTCCATAGACAAAGGAAACAACAATACTTTGTGAAACCTCCTTGCATACCAGTCAACAAACCAATGACCTGAAACAGATTAATTTACAGTTATTTACGATGGCCTATACTATATATACGAAGAAATTTAAATCACAAAACTTAAGGTCACCACAGATATTCAAGTTATTTGAGTAATGTCAAAATTTCAGTCATTGATTTGAAATTTTCCTTTGTATTAATGGCGTGAGCAATTGGTGTAGATGGTTTTTCATTCCCATTATGCAAAAGTATAGCATGTAAACTGTACTTAGAGCCATCAATAAATAATCTCCATTCAGTTTTGTGATATGGCAGGTTTATTTTTTGAAATAAACCATCAACATCAGTACAGTATAGAATAGGGTGTTTATTTTCAAAATATGCAGCCAATTCCAAGCTTCTATCTCTATAGATTGCCATTTATGTCCCAACTGCAAGCTGCTTCCACTGCTGTATGAGTGAACATTATAGTTCTGCGTCTTGCTTCGTTAGATTCTTCAGCTCAGCTTGAGTCATTAACTGGCGTTCATCATCAGCCTCATACAAACTACCACTGCTGGTGAAAGATGTTTCGGACTCAGTGCTCGTAGCACTGGGAATGATTGGTTATCGATAATTTGCTGGACGTTGATCTGGTTTGGAAACCGATGGACAATCGCGTAAGTAATATATATTTTTTCGATTTTTCATATTGAATCCAGCAACTTTTGTTAAACAAAAATAACAATCGGATTGCTGGTTACTTGACTGTCTCCAAAGTACTGGAATTGAAAAATCGAAATAGATCTTCTTGCCATTTGACCACTTGTATAAAACAGTTCTGCAACTACATATTGCAAAACATTGTCGGTGTCCACGGTTTGTCCAAGTTTCTGACAGCAAAAGCAAAATAATGTAAATATGCATATTTTAATGACTCTGATATTGCATATCCTCTTTTTTCCAAACAAATATTCACCACACACAAAGCAAAAATAGCTTGAATCAGTAACACACGATTCCCTGACATGCTTAATCGCTACTATTATGAAGATTTAGAATGAATGTGGGCTTCTGTCAAATTAATAATTGTGAAATTGTAGTGTCAGTATTGACTGTTTTACAGTATTGCCAGCATGCGGTAAAAAATTAACGTCATAGCCCAATTTTTATGCCAGAATCGAATTCAGCGCAACCAGGTTAGTTAAAAAACATGCTTCGTTTCTGCAGTCATTTTTTTTTTTTTAAATTTGTAGACCAGTGTAATTGGAGATAGAAAATAAGCATGAACCAAATTTGACCAGCATTGCTTTTAATTTGTTTGCCTTAGCATATAGAAAAGCTTTTTGCAAATGCTATATTTATACTTGGTCGAAAAATGGACCGATCCTAACCCTATTTGAGAAAATCAGTGCAATATTTTTGTTTATCGATAGATGTAAGTTAATATCGGGAATAATTTTATACAAACCCGATTTAAACATCCTATGGTCGATAAAAGGTTACATACCAAATTTGTCTAAATTTATATTTCCATGTTTGCATGGATGCAGAGACGGACGGAAAGACGGACGAATCATAAAATGATTCTGAGTCAATCGCTATGATAAAATATGAATCAAGATCAGATATTTTTGGTAGTTCCAAATATCAGCACAAACTTAAGATACCCTGACCATATAGTGGTATAGGGTACCACTAATAAAATTACGCATTACTGAATCCCGTTGTGTCTTAAATTCAAACTGGGAGCGCTGATAAAATTCCATATCCTACACCATATTTAGCGAATTTAAGCAGAATACCTGGAAAAACCTTTTACAGCAGAAACTGATATTTTTATCAAACCTTCGTATAATAACATTTATAACGTTTTTAAGTCCTGGAGAACTGTTGAAGTTTAAGTTTTTAATTTTTTTTTTTTGTTTTTTTAATTATAACAAGTCACCATTTCTTAGCACAAGGTATTAATGCTTTCAAGAAAATTATGACATTTCTTTGTTAAATGAAAGTCTTAAACGTAAGTAAAAATAATGCACCGAGTAATTAAATATTAAAATTCTTAGCAGTAATTAACGTTATTCCTGTAGTTGAGCATTTTGCGTTACCTCCTTTAGTTTTTATTTAATATTTAATGAAGTCGCTTTATAACAAGTTTCAACTTAAATGAAGTTCTGCAGTTGTTTAGGTTGTACTTGTGATAAATTAACCCTCTAAGGAGCAAACAAATTATAATATTTGAATAATATTTTCTTCTGAGATTCATAAGTAGAATAAAGTGAGATAAACTAAAAACAATGAAATTATGTTGAGAAGGATGTTGGCTTGCAAAACACTTAAGTTTTCACTTAAAAAAATAATTTCCGTTTATCTGACAAACCCTTCGTATATCATTACCATTATAGTGTTAAGATTAATTAAGAAAAGTATTTTATATCAAGCATGTTTCGAATGATGATAATTTTTCTTGTGCTGGCAGACTTAAAATTAGTTTATTTTTCTTTTATATTGTCACTATTTAATTTAAAATTTGATTTATTTAGTAAAAGCGAGGAATTAAAGAGTTTGTTAAGAGTTTTGCTGAAATCTTGATTCTATTTTCACTTTAATGATATATTCATCTTTTGTATCAATAATAGTAAGATTCACTTAAGACTACATAGACAAAGTAACTTGTGAATATAAAATACATAGACAGCTAGCAAAACAAATGTGTAAAAAATATCTGTAGATTACGTTAGGAGATATTTGGAATCGCCAAGCCATTAAACATCACCAACATGACCATTAGTACGAAGAAGTATAGGAAAAAATGCTTGATTTATCATTAGCAACAGGCATTAATGCTGAAGCTAGAGGATGACTGTTGTATAGTGGACGTATGCTCGCATTGATGTTGATGTTGGTTTAATGGTTTGATGGTTTTAGTATGGTCAAGTCTCTTTTCGTTGTCTGTGCTACAATCTTTTGAAACACAGGCACACCCAAGTAACATCAAACTCTTTTTTCATTACCACACTACAATGGGCCAGTTCTGCTTTTAATGTGTTTGTTGCGGTACAAAAACAAATTTGAGATATTAAAATCATTTTGGGAATTAAACTATATTATTGACAACTTAAAAGAATTACTGAGATTTTTTTTCCTTTATTTAAGTTAATACTACGACTAGTCTATGGAGACTAACTAATAGTTTAGTTCTAATTACAATATTTAATAAGGGTAACAGATATATGAGTTTATTAATAAACTCAATCCGGGTTGAATCGACCTATCAGGTCATGGGGTTTGTAGCGATTAAGCTTTTTTGGTAGACCCTCAGTAGTAAATAACTCGGGAATTTCATTATTAGGATGACTCGGTAGCTTCAGTCTACGAGATTGAAAAAAATAATTTTATAGTAAAAATAGTTTAGATTTCAAAAATTTTCTTAAAACGAAAATTTTCTAAAAAGTACAATTTTTATTAAAAACTTCCTTTTTTGGAAATGGACTTTCCTTAAAAAAGTGAATTTTTTGAAAAACTTATATTTTCTGAAAATGTAGCTTTTCTTAAAAAGTAAGTTTTCTTAAAGAGTACCTTTTCTGAAAAAAGTACCTTTTGTTACAAAAGTACCATATTTGAAATAAATACCTTTTCTTAATAAAGTATATTTTCTGAAAAAAAATAAATTTTTTGAAAAAGATAAAAAATAATGTTTTCTTAAAAAAGTACAATTTCTCAGAAAAGTACTATTCCTTTTAGAAGTTCCACTCCTAAATAACACGTTGTCTTATAAATTAACATTTCATTACAAGAACAATTTTTCTTAAAAAAAAAATTTCTTAAACATGTACAGTTTCTTAAAATAGCACCTTTTCTTAAAAAACACTTTTTTTTAAAAAAGTCATAAATTTTTAAAAAATAACTTTTTCTTAAGGAAGTAAATTTTCTTGATAAAGCAGTTTCTTTAAAAATAAAGTACTTCTCTGAAAAAAAAAAATCTTAAAAAAAATATTTTCTTAAAAAAGTACATTTCCCTAAAATAGTACATTTTCCTAAATAAATTTTTTTCTTAAAAAAGACAATGTTCGCAAAAACACTTTGTCTTGAAAAAGTAAGTTTTCTTAAAAGAACAGTTTCCTAAAAAAGTACCTTTCCTTAAAAGAGTACATCTTGCTACAAAAGTACTTTTTATTAGGAGTTCGATCGCGACCGTGATGAGTAACAGACGCGTTACGGAGATCAAAATCGTTTATTGGTGTCAAAACACAAAAAGTTGCACTTTTGTTATTTATTTTTACTTCATTAAAATTAAAATTAAATTTTTTCTAAAAATTCATTGTGTTGATATAAATTAAATAATAAAGATAAGAAAAAAAAAAGACAAAAACTATTTAAAAAAAAGACCTTTGTGTAATGAGTGAGCATAATGCTCTAAACTCTAAAAAAAAAAAAGCAATGTAAACCCAAAAATCAATAATGATATTAACATTAATATTCGAAAGAGAAAAAAAATAGATAACATGGAATTACCATTGCCTACACAATGCAAAAACAATTATTTCGCAGTGCTGGACACTGACAATGATACTCAATGTGATCATGAACTTTTAAAAAAAAATTGAAGATCGTGTAAAAGTAAACAAAGAAAAAACAAAAAAGCTGAATTCAGCTATTGATGCAATAAGTGAAATGCAAAAAACAAACAATAATAATACATCATCATCAACAACTAATATAAATACAGTGATTAATACTGCACAAAGTAAAAACAAAAAAATTCCTCCTATAAATATCGTAGACATAGAAACTAAAGAATTAATTGAATTTATCAAAAATGCTTTAACAATAAAGGACTTTAAAATTAAAGAATTTATAAATAAAAAAACTTTGTTTATGAATTTACTAGATGATTTTTAAAGAGTTAAAAATGTTAAAAAACATGCTTCGTTTCTGCAGTAATTTTTTTTAAATTTATATTTGATAATGAATTTTTCCTACGAAGTTTGTCTTGTGCAATTAAAATATTTCATTTCATTTATTTTATATTTTTTTTATTTCAATGCTTGCCGATATATAATATTTTTTGCTTTTTCTTTCGGTACATATGGCTTCCCTTAAGAAGAAAATGGATTTTCCAAATTAGATCTGGCAAAACTTAACTAGTGGCCTTGAATATAGAATATCATTTGCCAATATTTAATTTTTAGCGATTGTTGATTTTAGCGACTTTTTATTTTGCCAATTTTTAACTTAGAAGATTTTTGTTGTTGGCGATTATTATTTTTCGCGATTTTCGGTATAGGCGATTTTTGACTTTGTCGATTTTTGATTTTGGCTATTTATGAATTTTGTAATTCCTCCAATATTTTTCCACCACTACTCATATTGATAATTAATGTACTGGTCACGCCCATTTTTTGTTCGCCTAATCACACAAAAAACTTGTGGGTTCACGCTAAGTTATATAGATCCCACTTTTACAGTACTCCAGATATATAACATTTAACAGTTACTTCGTATAGAAACTGCCACGCCCATTGGTGTGATCCCGCCAATTTTATGGCCAACTACTCATATCGATATCTGATGGGTTCTGGCAAAGTGTCAAGGCTTTCCCTTTTATAGTACACCAGTTATATTATATTATATATTTACTTTGTATGGGCGTGCCATGCCCACCTTCCGATCATGCTCATTTTTTATTCGATAAATCATTTTAAAGACTTATGGGCTCGCTGATATAAATAAAAGGTGACATCACAGAAATTTTCAAAACCTTTCTCTGTCATAGTAATCAATAAATATGATATTAAAAATTCGTTTTAAAGGCAGGTGCCACGGCCACTAAAAATAATAAAAAAAAAATGTATAGTCTTAAGGACCTTTCTAAATACTAGAACCAACACTTTTAAATTAAGAGGAGTAGTCACGACGATTACCTCCTACAAACAAACAAACAAACACACATTACCTCTTTATTATATTAATGTAGATATTAGGGTGACAGAGGTTTGTATGAAAAAAAAATTTTTGGTCGAACTTGGAGGTCTGCGGGTCGGATTATTATGACATTAGTTCTAAAACTTTAATGCACATATTTTGAGCCAAATCGGACAATGCTTTCTGTACGCGCATTGAGTTCAAAGTTCGAATATGAATTTATATGTAAAAATTATAAAAAAAAAAAAAATAATTTTTCACAAAAATTTTGATATAAATAATTGCCCTTTGATTAAATTAATTAATAAACCGTAATTTAGAGTATGTTATCTTTTAAATAAAATAACAAAATCTGTTATCGGCTAAAAAACATCCAAGTTATATCAAGTTCCACCGGCAATAAATGCGTAACAGACCACTTGATTAAGCAAATCAAGTTCACATTTTTAAAGACATTGAAATAATTTACAACAACAATATTTTTGCATTCTCCTGATCCCATAATGATCTTACGTAAAGTATTTTGCATCTCGTTTATTGTTATGCCGTTCTATATTTATGTCGAAACGGTACGTATTTTCAGCACTATTTCAAAATCTCCAATTTTACTTTTTAAAAAGTTTTGTTCAAGAATTTGCCGAAATCAACGATGGAGCTTTAACGGCTTATTAAAAAAATATATGCGATCATAAATGCCAAATATTGTAGGTATCTTGTTCTTAATTTGGCGAGGGCAGCGTTTTTATTTCAGCGGATTTGAGGAAAAATGTGATTTTCAATACTTTTTCAACTGGTTACTTCTTTTTGGCATTTTCAAATTTCAAATACCTTTTGTCTTAATATTATTCTACTTTGTATAAGTTTTCAATCCTATAAATTAAGGTTAAACTGAAACACTATAAGTTGTCCCCCTTTAAGGTCAAAAGTCAAATTTAAGGATATATACATTTTTTTTAAAAAAATATTGAAATAATATATATTTGTGGAAGGATTTCGATAAAAGTTGCTGATAAAATTTTAATAATAATATTCTGGACTTAGAAATAATAATATTCAAAGCGTCATCTCAAATATATGTAAAGTGCATATGTAGGTATGTACAAAAACCGTACATCACATATGACAACTCTTACGAAAACTGAGAATAGTGGAAATTAGAAGTATAAAAAGGAAAAAAATATATTCAAAATTCAAAAAAATAACGATTGTTTGTTTGGACAGAGTTGTATCTTCTGAAATTAATACAAAGTAAAGCTGTAGTGTACGAAAACTGAAACTAACCACACTGCTCGTAGGCCTGACTTTAGGTGAGTGTGTTAAAGCGCTGACCAAAAAGTGCAAGTACGAGTGTAAGTGAAGGTTCATGGTTCAAAACCTCACGGCCGCCCTAAGTAGAAAAAATTTTCATATAGAAACAATCTATTCAATTAAAACATAACAATTATCACAATGTTCAATAAATCGCTGATGAAGGCTGAAATGCCAGAAACCGGTCCGATTAGGAATACAGTGCAGTTATGAATTTTTGAAATAAATGCTTTCTTCTTCTTTACCACGCACCATTTAAACAAAATTAAAATTGCATATTAATTACAGTAGTAATTGCAATATGTCTGAAAAATTACGATAAATCTAACAAACAATATTCTGGACTTATTTTCTGAAATAAACTCCAAATGTGTCCTAGTTTTTATTTCTTTCTCAGAATTATTACATATATTCATATAAGGGTATATTTGACAGCAATATTAATTTTTGATTTCAAACTGTTGTTTGATATAACTGTCAAATATAATATAAATTTTGATATGATACATGATTAGTACGACCATTTCTTAATAGATAATATGGCAAATCAGTCGAAAAATACTTTCAGATCTTATTAATAAATTAGTTTTACAAGCTCCCTTTACAATAGTTATTAATGCGGATAGCACTTTTTTAATATAAGCCTCGATATTTGTTTATTGTTTATACTGTATTAAATATAAAAACTAATTCAATTCTAAATATTTTTATAAAATAACGAACTAATTTGAGGAATTTTATGAATACATTAAATTTGTTTTATTCAAAAAAATGGTGATGAAGATAAAATTTATAGATTTTCATTTCATATAGAGTCAATTTGACATAAATAAAAAAATGAAACTGCGAGTAATATATGAGACTTTTTTTTTTCATAATTCAAATATACCTCCATACAAAGCCCACCAAAATTTAGCTTTTATGTAACTAACGCGAAGATCTAAATATGATGGCGCAAGGCTTTTACACTAGTGCTATTATTCAGTTTTCATTTATCATTTTTTATTTTTATTTTTCATTTTTTATTTTCATTTTTATTTTTCATTTTTTATTTTTCATTTAAATTTTTAATTTTTTATTATTAATTTTTCATTTTTCATTTTTCATTTTTCATTTTTATTTTTCATTTTTAATTTTTCATTTTCAAAAATGTTATTACATATCATAATTTTTTCACCAATACAATCAGAAGTCACACCGATTTTGTCTTACGGCTCACATGTTACGCTGTTTTTATGATTGTATTGTGAAATAGAAATTTACCCCCCTGCGCGTTTAGATATTTACACATCAAAAATCAATGTGAGTCCGATCACAGGGGAGATGTGTAAACACATAGTAATTAAAAATATTTAATTAATTAATACTAATTAAATAATTAATTAATTAATAATAATGAAATAATTAAAAATCTTTAATTGCTAGATGTTTAATTAATTGATTAATTAATAATAATGAAATAATTAAAAATCCTTAATTACTAGAAGTTTGCACATCTCCTCTGTGATCGGACTCACATTTATTTTTACTAGCAGAATCCAGCCCTCGAAATTCGAGTGCACATTTTAGGAATTTTTTTTTTTTCATTAAATAAAGACCCTAAAGGTAACACCTTTCATATGATGTCCAATTTGTACAACGTGTTCTTAGATTATATTTGAAAACTTGACAAGAAATTAAGAAAATTAACTTGATGAAATTGGAAATTTAAAAATATAAATAAATTTTATACAATTGTTAGAAAAAGTATAGGTATGTACACCTAAATTTAAAACTGTCATACCACGAAACAACTGCGAAAAATTCTCGTATTTATTTGTTTTTTTTTTTTTTTTTTATTATTATTTTTTGGCCAAGTATTAATTCTTTTTTAATAATTTATTATTTTAAGCTAATTGGGCCTAACTTCGTAAATGTAAAATAAAACTCAGTTTTATCACATATTTCCCCGACGTTTCGTAACTTTTTTGGTTACTTTTTCAAGGGTCGTCTGTTTAAATAAAATAAAATAAAAACACAACATTAACACACAATAATTGCACAAATATGAACAATAAAAACTTACAATAATAAGAATTTTAAACTTTATCACATTACGACATTATTAATATAAATCACAGCAAACATAAAAACACAAATTTGTATAATTACATTTAGCTTAAAATTAATATCACAGAATGTTTCTAAACTATTGCGACTCTGTAACTAGTACTAATATTTTGGGTGTCCTCTTTGTGGTTCATGGTTGTATTTATATTCTTTTGAATTCGTAAGCTTTCAATTGTGTACCGCTTTTTTTCTATTTTTTCTACATCCAGTTATTTTTTTCTAATAAATTACACTGTGGATTATTTTGGATTAATTGCCTGGGGCTGAGAAATTCCAAGTCAGGATGTAAGAGCCATTGCTCATTTCTCCTTCTAATAAAATTATAGCTAAGTTCAGTAAATAACTTTATTAATATTTCAATGTAAAAAATAGAATATAAAATGCTGATGTATATATTATGAAATTTCTCTTTTGTGATCATTAAATGTAGAATTATTGTTGTAAAAAGGAGTTTCTCCACGGGCTAATGATGGTCAAATTTAAAAATAAATTTATCTTTATTATTTTCACCAAATTTTACCATCATTAGCCCGTAAGGAAACTACTTTTGAATTTGATACTTAAAATATCACTCATACGTATATATCTCTACTTAAAATATCACTTATACTTATACATCTCTACTACTACTAAATAATAATCATACGCCACGAATTTGTTATGTTATTCGGAAAATTTATTTACATAAAGGGGCAAAAAATTTTTTTCCAAAATTTTGTTCGATAAAATTAGTCGAATTTAACTTGCTGAACCGATTTGTTGAAGTTTAAAATGAGAAATCATCAATGGTTCATTGGACATTTCACTATACCGGCCTAAGGCTTTCACCATGTGACGGTGATCAGTTTTGCTCTGCACTGTAGCCAAAGAATTTCTGGTACAAGCAGAAATAAGAAAGCAGAAAAAAAAATATAACCTTGATCTTGAAATTATTTTCAAGTTCAAGTATGTTCATGTAAACAACACCTTATATGGTAATATGTTAATGGAAAATTTTTTTTTTGTTCTATTTTTGCAAACTGATTAATGGAGCGATTTGTTTGTCTCTTCGTTGTTTTATATGAATTCATGATTATTCATGTACTAGCTGTTTTTACCCGGTCTTGCCCGGGATACAAAGGCCTTTGACTTGAAAAATGGTTCACTATGCTTACCAGGCGCTGAGTACTTAGTCCCCAATTAACAAATTCCTCAATAAAATGAACTTTCTCCCCAAAAATTTGTATGGGCAGTAAATTCATTTTTTATTTTAATTAAAAATTTTTTGATTTTTTAATTTAGAAGTTTTTTAAGATGCTGCAGCAAAAATGCTTCAAAAATAAGTTGCGAAACCGCTTTAAGTTTTTTTTTTTTTCAGTTTATTTATAAACATCAATTATAACGGAATGGTTCGCAAATTAAAGGAATCACAACTTTTAAAAATTGAATTACTTCATTCAATAAGTGATCATCATTGAGCAGAGACTTCAAATTCAAGTTTCAGAAATGAAAGACTAATGCGACGTTTAATATTGTGTTGCAAGGTTTCTTTAAGCAACTGCTTATAGTATATGTGTGGCCTATTTTTATCAACAGGTAATTATTTCACATACGTAGATAAAATTTATCATACGACATTTCACTAAGCTGTGTTTGGCAGCCAGACCCATGCTGCCGTGCAGTTGTTGTCAAATTATTTTAATCGCCAAAATATATTTTTCAGATCATTGCGATATTTTAGCTAAGCTGTGTTCCGCGAGAGTATCGCGTCCGCGGGCCTCGCGCCGTTTCCTCGCAGCTACTACCCGTTCTGCCGCTTAGTTCTCGTTAACTTATTTTAATTCCTACAACATATTTTTTAGATCATTGCGATATTTTAGCTGAGCTGTGTTCCGAGAGCGCGTCGCGTCCGCATCCGTCGCGTCCGAGTCCGCGGTCGCGCGCCGCGCGCCGCTTTCGTGCATTCGGCAACCACACCAGTGCTGCCGCGCAGCTGTTTCTAACTTATTTTAATTGTCAAAATATATTTTTCAGATCATTCCGATATTCTACCTAAGCTGTATTCCTCGTGCGCGTAGCTTCCGCGCAACGAAATGACGCTATTGAAAAGAATATTCATTTTAAATGCATTTATTGTAGGACATATATTGAGAGCAGTATGCAAGTGTTTACTAAAATAAATATTTAACAAAATTCATTAAATAAAAATATGCAAAAATTTAAGAATGAATTTGGGGAGTAAGTTCATTCTTTCTTCCGATTAAAAAAAAAGGGGAATTTGTTCATTTCTTTTGGGTACCTTTTTTTTAAGTTTGGGGAATTTGTTCACCGTGTAGTTATTTCCGTGTAAACCAAATATCAGAGAAATCCGTTGAAAAGTACAAATTTGTATAGGGAAGAAATATACCACACAACAAAATGTGATTTTTATATGAAAATTGGGCGTAAAAGTAGGCGTGGTCGGTAAAAATCATATGGCGACCTTCCCTGGAATATGTACTAAATTTCGGAGAAAGCCATTGAAAAATAAAAGTTTGTATAGCAATCAAATAAAGAAACAAATAAAAGGAAAAAAATAAGTTTTATATACATAGAAGTTGGCGCAAAGTAGGCGTTGCCTGTAAGAAGCATATGGTGACTTTCCCTGTAGTATAGAATTAATTTTGTATAAAAAGTGGGCGTAGAAGTAGGCGTGGCCGGCAAGAATTATATGGCGAGCGAACAAATGTACCAAAAAACAGAATATGAATTGTATACAAAAAGTGGGCGTAACAGTAGGCGTGACCGGAACGAAGAATATGTCGACCTTCCCTGGAGCAGAGAGATCGTGTGTACCAAATTTCAGAGAAATCGGTTGAAAAATAAAAATTTGTATGGGGAACAAATATACCAAAAAACGAAATGAATTGTATACAAAAAGTGGGTGTTAAAGTAGGCGTGGCCGGTACGAAGCATATGGCGAGCTTTTCTGGAGTACAGAGATAGTGTGTACCAAATTTCAGAGAATTCCGTTGAGAAATAAAAATTTGTATAGCAAACAAATATACCAAAAAACAGAAAACGAATTGTATACAAAAAGTGGGTGTTAAAGTAGGCGTGGCCGAAAGAATCACCCGGTGACCTGGCCTGGGATACAAAGATCGTGTATACCAAAATTCAGAGAAATCCGTTGAAAAATAATAATTTTTATAGCGAACAAATATACCAAAAAGCAGAAAATGAATTGTATATAAAAAGTGGGCGTAAAAGTGGGCGTGGTCGATAAAAAGTATATGGTGACCTTAGCTGGAGTACAGGGATCGTGTGTACCGAATTTCAGAGAAATTTGTTAACAAATAAAAATTTGTATAGTGAACGAATATGAATAAAACAGAAAATAAATTTTACACAAAAAGTGGGCGTAAAAGTAGGCGTGGCTAGTAAAAAGTATACGGCGACCTTTCCTGGGGTATAGAGATCGTGTGTACAAAATTTCAGGAAAATCCGTTGAAAAATAAAAATTTGTATAGCGGTCAAACAAACAAACAAACAAACAAACAAACAAACAAACAGAAAATGAATTTTATATATATAGATGTATGGGTCAACTACAACTTGCAATCCTTCTCGTTCTCCCACTTGGTTTTCAGCTATTGTTATTAGCTTACCCCTTCGTTCACTCAGTAATCCCACTTGCTCTCTCTCCTTTTAATATGAGTTGGTATTTTTTTTTACGAAAAGAGTGAGATTATGAACGAGTGTCTGTATATCTATGTGTATTAGGGATAAAGATATAAAAAGTTACATAATGACATACATAGGCTATTCAATGAGTGGGTGAGCGTAGGTAATACAAAAACAGGTTTATATTTTTTTTTTGGTTGTGCTGGTCAGAAAAAAAAAAGAAAAGGGCTTGTATAATTGGTGTTATGAAGATGACGCCAGAATTTAAAATTCATTAAGGTTTTTGATTTTGAAAGCAGCGTACGGTTACAGTTGCGGAAGCGGCTGGGTTTTTTTTCCGGTTTTCTACACATAATAATATTCAACATTGTGCTTTTTTTTTTTAATAACTATAACTTTCTTTCTTTTCGTAACAGAAATTGTGTGATAATTTTTTTTTTCTGAATAAAAGAAATTTAAAATTTTTGTTTGTGATATAAAAGAAGAAAAAAAAAAACTAAAATATTTTTACTGTGAAAAAGATTACAAAATAGTCGGTGGCGTCTTAAATTACAAAAGAAATTGTTTCAAATAAATTCGAAAACAAAATGATATTAATGTTTTTTTTGGGTTGACCATATTTTTTTTATAAAAAAAAAAATAGATTGTATAAAAGAAAACACACTTGAATAACAGTGCCTAACATTACAACAAAAACAATTTAAAAGAAGGAAATCTAAAATAAACCAATTATTCAAAAACCACAATAAAATCCATAACCATCACGGCTAACATATCAACACAATCAAGGTGAATATAGTAAGCTAAGACGTCCTACGTTGAGTACAGTACCGTTCAGTTGTTAAATATTTTATATCATTATAATATCAATAAATAATTAATAATTAATTATAAAGATATCTTAAAACAAAAATATGAAATTATATATAAATGAACCTCGTCAAAGGAAACAAATTTTGTATACATACTTATTCCTATAATAAATTAGGAAAAAAAATTAAAATTTTTCCGAAATATAAAACTATTCCTAATAATAAAAGTTCTCTACAATTTCCCTTAGATTGAAAAAATTTTCCTGTAAATATTAAATTAAGCTAATATTTGTCTAATGATAAAATCAAACAAAACCAAACAAAAAAATATATATATTTTCTATTGTAAGAAATTCTCTAATTAAAAAAAATTTGTATAAATATCAAATTTTGTGAAAAAAAAAACCAATAATTTTTCTAATTATAAATCAAAATTTTTCTAAATATAAATTTAAACTAAAATTTAACTAAAAAATTTTCTAAATTAAGAACTTTGCTAAATATAAAATTAATCAAAAAATTTTCCTAAATAAAAATAAAATTGAGCTAAAATTAAAAATTATAATAAGAAATATAATTTAGCTAAAAATAAAATTTTTCTAAAATTTTCCTAAAAAAAAATTTTGCTAAAATTTAAAAATTCTTCTAAAATTAAAATTAAGCTAAATTTAAAAATTTTCCTAAAATTAAAATTTCCCTAAAATTAAAATTTTGCTAAGAAATAAAATTTTGCTAAACTTAAAATTTTTCTAAAAAGTAAAATTTTGCTAAAATATAAAAAAATTAAATAAGTTTTGCTAAATATGTATAATTTAAATTTTGAAACCTTAAATGAAGGTTAAAAAACTGTTTTTTTTTAAACCAATGTAGAAAACCAAACCGAACCAAATCTTTTCATTTATGTGGGTTACCTCCAATTAAGATGGAGTCGAGGTAACATGGTAGGGAGGGCAAAAGGGGCAGAACACCTCGTCCCCAATCCCAAGGTAAGTATGGCCATCCGTCCCATTTAGCGTCCGTTTTTTTTGACAGTTGTTTTTTTTTTTAAATCGCACGTGAAAATCTGTAGTGCGGTTTCCCTGGGCCTGAGCAAGACCCCACCCATCCGGCGAGCTAGGCCCCTACACCAGCACGTGCGACCAGCAAAGGCTCAGGGAAACGGAAGCGGATCTTCCACCAACGCCGCACCATTACAACCACGACCTGGAATTTCTTACGCTCCAAAATGGCTGTTGGACTGTGTTATTCAACTATTTATTTCATAGATTTATTTAATTTTATTTATTTAACAGATTTTAAGTAAAAACGTAAAAAACAGGGAAAATTAAAAAAAAAACTATTCACACATTTGAAATATTAAGACAAAAAAAAAAACTTAATTCACATTAAATATTGGTTTAGTTATTAACTTGTTGGACAGACAGAAAGACAGTATGAGTTAAAAGAAAGAGTTTCAAAATGTTTATCTTCAAATGTCTGGATAATTTTCTAGTGTATAAGGGTTACAGCTAAAAATAATTCGTAGCTCTCACTTATTCCTGTTATTTAACATATCCACATTTCACCCAGATCTATGGTTACCTTTACGGATACTTTCCCTGCAAGTCATTGTACTTGCATAATGAGGATATTAGTATGTAACTTACCTTTTCAGCATTATGCAGATTTATGTTAAGGGCATACTTGATTAAATGAATGTTGATACTAACAATGATTTTTTTATGGTACTAGAAAATTTTCCTAATTGTGTTTTCAAATTGATCGTCATTAAATCTGAAGTATACTATGATGGAAAATATTTCCATCATTACAAAATTCTAAACATATTTAAAAATTGTTGAAGAGTTTTAAAAGAATGACTAACTAAAGCACGCTGCGAATAAACTACCAAGAATTTTTTGTTAGAATAGAAAACTTTACAGATGAGTTGGAAGAATTGATTTGAGCCTTTTTCGACAAATATTTCAATCAATCTCTTTCCGTTTGTTTTATGAATACTAATTTCAGACAAGTTATTATTAGGTGATAAATAACACTACTTGAGAAACATTTTAAAATTCAAGTGGAACTATGTATTTCTCTAAGTAAGATTTAATTTTGCTATAAAAAAAATTTTTTTTTGGAAAATTTTTCGGAAGTACTTTGACGATTTAGACTATCTCTGGATATGGAAACTACCAATTTTGTCACTAGAAATATTATTATGGCGATAATAAAAATATTATTTTTTTTTTTTCAAATAAAATTATTATTTTAAGGTAATGGATTAGTTTTTTGGTAAAAAAAAACAATATAAATAAAAAATTTCGCACTTAAAAATAATTTTCTAGCAGTATTTTTAGCTAGTGTAAGTGTTTCAAATTATTAAGACCGCCACCATTAAAAAACTGTTTAAAACACTATAATGAATAAATCCCATGAATCTGGCCATATTCTGGTATTATCAATGTACAAATAACAATTACGAACTGCTTGGTTGCTGGCACATCCGTTGCTTGTTTTCTTTAAAACAACATCAATTGTTAAGCCAAGTATAAAATGATTTGAATCGCAGCCAATTTGTGTGGCTATAACATTAACGGAAACAATTTGGCCAGGATACGTTGTAGCTACAAGTAATGTATTGTGTAGTGACGGAAATAATTTAGTATTTTCATAAGAAGATAACCTAAAGAATTTAAGAGGAATTTAAGCTTCAACAAAGTTTTAAAAGAAAATTAAAAATTAATAACACTGTTGAATATAAATGTAGTTGAAAGCTTAGAGACGGAAATCCACAGATGGACAGACGGACATTTTTATGAATTTATAATTTTTACAAACGTAATGACAAACGGTCACAAGAAATCGCCTTGTCTATTAATATTTTACATAGATAATAATATTTGAAATGCTTAGCCAGGTTACATTGTTTGTGTTCCCTTTACACAATTTTATCTTCCAACCCATAGTAAGGATTTCATCTAGTTTACTAGAACAATTAATCTATATATTATTACGTGAAGGTAAATTTTTAGTTCCCTTTTTAGGCAATATGCGGTCACGGAAGAGTGTGAAAATTGGCAAAGTTATAGTTCATATGAAGGAGAAGATTAGCGTGATAAAATTTCTGTCTTAAAAATATATGAAATTAAATAAAATATAAAATAAAATATTTATAATAATTCGTTAAACCGTGTTAATGCGAATGATTAAAATTATATATCAGACGGTCTGTGTTGAATTGTGAATTGCTAAAATTGATTAATATACCATTACGCTGATTTAAATATTCATAAATTTTATATATGGGGGGGTTTCATGTAAAGTGCAATAACTTATGAAACCGATGTCTTCCGATCGGGATGAAATTTGCACCAAGGTTAGTCCTATCGGATAGTAGTTCAGACACAATTTTTCAAGAAGATCGGTCCAGATCTCTTTGAGTTAGAGGGGATCAAAATTTGACATTTTGGCCAAACAGGTGTTTTTTCTCATCCATGTAACTTATTACCTATTGTTCTTAGAAAATTTTCTCCCAAAGAGTTTAGATAGCTATTTCTTCAGTATTTTGGAAAAAAATACTTTAAAAAAAAAAAAATTTGTAGACTTTTTTTTTGCTAAATTAAAGCATTTTTTGCCTTTTTTTTCAAAAAGTGAATTTTTTTTTTTTTTTTATATTTTCATAAGAAAGCCTAGGATTTTTCCTTTAAGAGCTTTTTGGTCGCTTAGTGGGATGGGAGTGGGATATCTATCAAAATAAATGTTTTGTAACTCAAGACAACGGTTTTTCAATTTTTCACAAATGCACTATTTTAAATTTTTTCCTATTTGTGTCTAAAACCTTACAAATAAAACTTATACTGAGAAACTAGACAAATTAGCCTTTCCGAAGGTATGTAGCATAACTTCATAACATAACAGAAGAGAGTGGTTATCTGTAACCTGAAACAGTTATTTGCAACATTTCAATCTGGCTTCACGAAATTAACCCAAATTTACCATGAAAATGTTAAACTGATGTGGAAGGAAATCAACTTAAAGTATTTAACAGGTGATTCGGCAGAAGATTTACACGATTACCGCGATTGCCTTAAATTGGCTATGTGTCCTAATGCAACAACTTCTTGCCACTTAGTTGATTGTACCAATTGCCCGAAAAACACATTCATCAAAGAAAATTTAATCAACTCTTTAGATCGAGAATATATAGAGGAGGTCAAATTTGATTCTTGGATTCAGACTGACAGATGCACATTGAAAACATTCATTTTAAATGTGGATGATTTTGTGGAAGAAATGTGTACAGGATTGCTAAACTTGAGAAACCATGACTTTTTAGTCAAAGACCAATGGTCATTCTTCAAGGATTTGAAGATACATTTGAAGTCTGGTGAATTCGTTATTTCATATGATTTCGCAGAAAACTATAAATATGTTCTTCAGGATGCCATACAAGCATTCCACTTCAATAACGATCAAGCAACTATATTCACAGTAGTTATTTACAACATGAAAGATGAAAAACTGGAACACAAAAGTATGGCAATCATATCCGACGATTTAAAACATGATACCGTTGCAGTTTATGAGTACCAGAAGAGAATACTAGAATTTCTAAAATCTAAATTTACAGTAACGAAGGTATACTACATTTCGGACGGAGCTCGTCAACATTTTAAAAACAAAAGTAGCTTGGCAAATCTTATGGCCCATGAAAAAGATTTTGGAAAGCCAGCTGAGTGGCATTTTCATCCTACTGCTCATGGTAAAGGAGCATGTGATGGTATTGGAGCAAACCTTAAAAGAAATGCAGCGAAGTATAGCCTCCAGTGCTCTCATCAAGATCGCATCTTAGATGCGACTGCTTTATTCCATTGGGCAAAGAGTTATTGTAAAGAAACTAAAATAGTTTTTAGTAGCAAAGAGGATCATCAGGAAACATTGAAAATACTGAAGAGCAGATTCGATGCTGCGGTAACAATCGATGGCACCGCTCAATACCATGCTTTTATACCGCTTGTCGATGGAAGACTCAAGTTGAAAAAGTTTTCTGCCTCTATTCAATGCGATTTCTTTCCAAAGACAACAAATAAACCAGCAGCGAAATCAACAGCTGAACCTAGTAACGCCAAGAAAGGATTGGAAAAACCGCAGTAAATAAAGGCGACAAAAAAGCTGGATGAAAGACTGGGTATTTAAAAATTTACAAGACTTAAATACTTCACCAGCTACAATAAATTAAGTATAAAAATAGTTATGATATAAATTTTAATAAATTATTTATATATATATTTTATTTTATAAATTATTTATCTTTTTATTTTTAATATTATTATTATACATTAATTTAATTATTATTAAAAATAAATAAAAAATAATAATTTTTCAACATTTCTATAGAAAAAAGCGATTTTTTTCCTGAGGTTAACATATTCTGGGTATTACAGTATCGAGGGTATAAAATTTTAGTTAGGTATGTTATATACCTTCGGAAAGTTTAGTTTGTCTAGCTTCTCAGTATAAGTTTTATTTGTAAGGTTTTTGACACAAATAGGAAAAAATCCAAAATAGTGCATTTGTGAAAAATTGAAAAACCGTTGTCTTGAGTTACAAAACATTTATTTTGATAGATATCCCACTCCCATCCCACTAAGCGACCAAAAAGCTCTTAAAGGAAAAATCCTAAGCTTTCTTATAAAAAAAAAAAAACAAAAATGCCCTTTTTGAAAAAAAAGGCAAAAACTGCTTTAATTTAGCAAAAAAAAGGTCTACAAATTTTTTTTTTAAGTATTTTTTCCGAAATATTGAAGAAATAGCTATCTAAACTCTTTGGGAGAAAATTTTCTAAGAACAATATGTAATAAGTTACATGGATGAGAAAAAACACCTGTTTGGCCAAAATGTCAAATTTTGATCCCCCTCTAACTCAGAGAGATCTGGACCGATCTTGTTGAAAAATTGTGTCTAAACTACTAGCCAATAGGACTAACCTTGGTGTAAATTTCATCCCGATCGGAAGACATCGGTTTCAAAAGTTGGTGCACTTGACATGAAATCCCCCATATATAGATTACAAAAAGCTTGGAAGACAAAAATTTTATGAAAAAATAATATTTCCTAGAATTTGCACTCGAATTTCGGGTGCTGGGCTATACTATTTTATTTAAGTATGCCAAAATTCATAGTTTAGTGTCGGCCAGGGATGGGTCAGCGTTGTTCGATTTATTCCAAATTTTTAGCATGAACGGCTTGCGCATTTGGTTATTATATTTTAAGCGTCACATTTAAAAATTGAGCAGCACTTACAAAATATTTGATTTTTTTAATGAATTGTCTTTCATTAGATTGGGGTCATACGCGACCCCAAGTCCAAAAGGGTTAGTGGGGTCATATTATTTTTTCAGAAAGGCTAGGCTATTAAGAAAAAATATAACATTTAAAATAAGAAATCTGATAAATTTTTTGATAAAAAGTATTTAGAAAAATTACATTTAATGAATATTTCACAAAACACTAATTTTTTCGAAATCCGCAAAAAAAATGCTTTGTAAAAAAAATTCTGATAGAAGAGTTTACTGAAAAGTTCACAAAGTTAATCTCTAACATATGTTTAACAAAACCTTAAAGTCCGGCTTCATTTTTTTATATATTGTTTAAGAAATTTTTTTAAAACTTAAAAAAGGAGTTTTCAAAATTTGAGCAAAAAAATTTTGGTCTCATTTCGCAATAAGTTAACGATGTGGTAATAAAACAATACTTCATGTCTGATTGTTCATAGGTATAGAGACCAAAAAGAACTTACGGCTTTAATCAATTTGGTAAAGTTGAAAAATGTTCAGCGCATATCATGAACTAGAGTTTTTTTTGGCATAAAATTGGTTTGGGGCATTTTTTATTACTTGGCGAGTTTTTATTTGATTTTGAATTTATATAGCCTTTTGAAAAGATTATTTAGCATTGATATCGATTTTTATAACAATTTATCGAAAAAATTTAACTATAGAACGAAATTTTCGTAAAATCTGAAAAAAATCATATTTTTGCCATATAAAACGCACTTGAAATTTTCAGTCGCGTTGAGGCACCTCTAATTTAAATTTTTTTTTTTTTTTTTTTTGTTAGAACCAAAATTTTATATTTCACAGTTTTTTTTGCTATTCTCATATTTCTAGGGGATGAGATCGAGAGTTTGAACACTTTTTTTTTAAGGGCCACCCTAATATATATATATATGTATATATATACATACATAATTTATATAAAAGTATATTAGTCTTTGGAACTAATCCTTACATTATCATCATAAATAGAATCACGCTTGAACAACGCTAACAAATTATACGAATTTACATTGGAAATCAGTTACCGAAGCGCACAACTTATAGACGGCCTCGCGTTTTTATGGCGCACATAATAGTCCATCTGAGCAGCGCCGCACTATCGCCAGTGTAACAAGTGTAATCGCACTTGGCCCCCTATTTTTTAGGGACCCCCATATATTAAATGTATTAGAAAAACTTCTCCAATAACAAAAAAGACCACGAATTGAAAAAAAGCTAAGATTGAAAATAAGCAAAGACTATGTCTGGCCATGTACCGATTTTCGCCAATTTCAATAGCGTTCGTGCTAAGGCAGATGGAATTTTACATACCAAACTTCATCAAAATATGTTCATATTTTCGACCTGTAGTTTGATTACAAAGTTTACGTGGACAGACGGACGGACGGACATCGCTAAACCGACTCAGAGTTGCTTTAAAAGTGTTGAATATCCGAAAAATAACTCCCCTTTTACAACACTAATTTTGCGTTCAACGACATTGCCATATTAGTATCGCATATCAGCCACAAAAACATGGCAACGGTATTGACTAATACGTGCACAAGAAGCTGCAGTTGATGAAAGTGGATCCGAGAAAAAGCAGAAATTGTTTCAGCGTACAACTCATCAAAAGGTAAGCTAGGTTTTTGTTCGCCTGTAATTTCTTATGTTTCATATAATTTAGGTGGCGTATATACTGCTGATCAAATGATTGGCTCCTACACCCTAATGCGCAAAAAAAACTATGGCCAAGCATTAATTTTCTGAAATCGGCGTTTCCTGGGCTCCAGCTGATCGGAATCACAGGAGACCAGAGTTTTTGTCAGAGTTCAGAAAAAGAACACACACTGCATAAAAACTCGTACATATATGTCAACAAGCATAGCTCAGACCAACAAACACATATTTTTATTTTCATATCAATTATGTGTGTTTCTAAATTTTGTACGGTGCCGAACACAATCACGACTGTGTTTCGTTTTAGTATTTCGTTATGTACACGAACATTTTTCTATCACATATTTTTTGTTTCGAACACACATAAACCACACAGATTCGAGTGTAGCTTTATTTTAAGTTCGTGTTCTGGTACATGCACTGCGAAAAAACAGAACATGACCTATAAACAGGCTCGTGTTCGGTTATATTCTAATTTCGTTTTCTGGCTCGTGTACTGCGAAAAAACAGAACATGAATAATAAACGGAATACAGAGAGAAAAAGGAGAAAATAATGTTATATATATCCTTTCAGTGATTAATAAATTAAATAAAATACATACCCCTGAGGATGCTGGAAATAAACCAGCGAAACGTTGGGAGAATTATGGAAACGTAAACTTTGTTTTATTTCGCATAACACACAAAAAAGACTGATTAGCCAGAAGTAAAATACAAATGTTATACACAAACAGTCAATCAACAACAATAAACAAACAGGTTCGAGTTCAGTTATATTTTAAGTTCGTGCTCTGGATCGTGTACTGCGAAAAATTAAAACATCAATTCGCGATCTGATACACCTTAATAAAAACGACGACAATTGTTTCAACCAAAATTATTCAAATTTTATTGACCCTTTTTTATGATTTACGTTGAAATTGTTTACAAATGTTTTTATTGACTGGTTTTCATTTTAATAAAAGATGGTAAAGACTTAAGACGCAAACACTATTTAGCATTATTTTCGCAACCAATTAGTGTCAATAGGATTGATAGTGAAATTATATTGACCATTTTTTTGAGGTACTAAACAATTTTTTTTTTCCCTGTTTATATTTTAAATTCGTAACAAACGAATTAAAACAAAAACACAATTTAGCATCACAAAAACAAGTAAGAAAATTATAGTCGGTCTAGACCGACTATACGATACCCTATACCATGCGTTTAGAAACCCTATCTCTTAGGCCCAACTAACTGGACATTGAAAATAAGCAAAAACCAAATTTGAGTGGGATTTTATTAATTTTTTTGGCTGCAGATATGAAAAAGTTCATATCGGATGCTATATCTATAAAGGGACTAGGTCCAAAAATGGTCCGATCCTGATCATGTTTGCTAAAGTCTCTTGTATTTTGCAAAAATATGTACAAACAAAATTTGAGAAGAATCAGTGCAATATTTTTGTTTTTTAATAGATTTAAGTGAAGATCGGGAAGCAGCTCTATATGGGGTCAAAGGGATCATTTTTGGACTACTCATTAGTGGATATAATGAACGCATACAAACCCAATTTGAGTAAGATCTATATGACAATTTGGATCTTATGGCAATTTATGTCGATTTTATATGGGTAATTTGTATGGGGGCTAGGTCTGAACATGGACCGATTCTCACCAATTTCAACAGCGTTCATCCCATGGCCGATAAAAGCTTATGTGCCAAATTTCATCAAAATATGTTCATATTTGCGATCTGCAGTTTGATTACAAGCTTTACATGGACACACAGACGGACGGACGGACATTGTTAAATCAACTCAGAAAGTGATTCTGATTTGATCGGTATAATTAAAGATGGGTCTAGGTCAAATATTTTTGGTTGTTACAAACAGCAGCACAAAGTCATTATACCCAAACCACATAGTGGTATAGGGTATAATTACACTTGTGTAAGTTTGTTCAGAAAAGAAATTTATGAAGCCTATTACAAAAAAAAATACAATCCTTTTCTAAAACTACATACTGTTTTTTTTAGTAGTTTATTTATTTGAGTTAATTTTGACCTAAAGTTTTAATGTAAATGAAAGATTTTTATTACATATTTTATACCAACTTTTCGTCAATATTTATTGTTGACTTCATCAGGGTTTTTTTTTTTTTTTGTGTATTACACACTGTTTTTATTGTTTTGGTTTTTTGCAATGTTTTGCATACATAAGCGCAATTCCTCTCTGTTATTTTGCCAACCAATGAGTGTCGATAGAGATAATATTTACAATCCTTTTTTTATGTTAAGGTTTCATGGTTTTTTTTTCCAAATTTCATTGATCCTTTTTTATGATTTTCGTTGCAATTGTTTACAGTCGCTTTTTCTCGTAATTTTCATTTCATTTCGCAGACCAAAAGCTCAAACTTTTGGCATAAAAGACACACTAGTTGGTTGTATGATCATTTCAAAAAATTTTTTTTAACAAATAAATTTAGACACAAACACTATTTTGCATCATAAAAACACTTGCTGGTTATTAGGATGTTTTGCATCCCATAACACAATCACCCACCCTTAACTTGCGAACTAGTATGTGCCAATGAACAAACACGAACTTAAAAAATAACTGAACTCGCACCTTTATATTGTTCATGTTCTGTTTTTTTCGCAGTAGACGCACCAGAACACGAACTTAAAATAGAACTGAATTCGAACCTGTTTTTTGTTCATGTTCTGTTTTTTCGCAGTAGACGTACCAGAACACGAACTTAAAATAGAACTGAATTCGAACCTGTTTTTTGTTCATGTTCGGTTTTTTCGCACTACCCGTACCAGAGCATGAACTTAAATTAAGCTACACTCAAATCTGTGTGATTTATGTGTGTTCGAAACAAAAAATACGTGATAGAAAAATTTTCGTGTAGATAACGAAATATTAAAACGAAACACAGTCGTGATATGTTCAGCACCGTACAAAATTTAGAAACACACATAATTGATATGAAAATAAATATATATGCTGGCTGCTTTAGAACAGAACATTGTTGTTTCATGTGTGTATTTTCTGATCCTTGGCTTTTGTGGCAACTAGCACTTTATCTGGCCAAGGCGCATATGTTGAGCTGGCTAGACCACCTCAACTGAAGTTCTAAGCACAGTTATTGATAGAAATACCAACATCATGAATTATTTCAGTGGCTTCTTCAAGTAATGCTGTATCTAATTCAGCGGCTCGAAAGCGGGGAATTTGTTATTGCTGCAAGTCTAAGTCTGGTACAAAATCCTCCTTTTGCAGCAAGTATATTTGAAAAACTAATCGAAATTCAATTTGCTTATCATGCAATGAAAAATATTATCGCTCAAACAAATAAGTACTAATTTTTTTTTTTTTTTTTTTTTTAATAAATGTAAACAAAATTAAGGATAATAAACTATGGACCATAGGGTCTCTTAACCAAAGATTCCTAAATTTGTGTTTTTCTCAGTCCTGGTTTAAGTCCAAAAATTTATTTTCTACACATTATTTTAGTTTTTATAAAAAGACCGCGTGAGCTGAAAAATTAGTCAGCATATCTGATCGTTCAAATTTTAAAAAGTAGACTTGCCAATAATTGGACAAAATGGGCTTAACTTAACAGCAGGCCTGTTAATGGGTAGTAGCAATTTTCCCTTTTAAAACGGTCACTGTATGTTTTTAAACTGAATTATCAATTTGTTATTTATCTGAAATTTACATCGACAAAAAGTAAAATTTAATTAAAACAAATCAGAACTACTAATGTCGATGTAGTTATTTTCCAACATAAACATTAGCGAATGCATTATGATGTTAAGGGAAGTACATCAGTTTTGTGCCTCGATTTATATGGAAACAAAAATGCATAGCCATATAAAATTTTTCGACGAAAATAACGCAATCGGGTTACTGTAGATTTTGCGAAGGACGTCTATGTGTGAGAACCTGTGACGGTTTCCTCGTAATATGTTTGCTTAAATCATACAATAACTTACAATAATCCAATTATGGCTGGACGACACAAATAGGATTCAGCTTTAATATACTATGTAAAGACCACTGATTTGACTGTTCTTTGCTACACAGTGTAACGTAATACACTTTTTGTTCGCAATCAGAAATCGATGACACGTAAAGTATCTGCAAAGAATCCTGTGAAATTGACCATAAGTATAATTGCAACCAAGCGCAGATAGACAGCCTTCTGATGCCAAAAATATTTTGCAAAACGTTCTGTACCTCCTCAACTGATATGTCCACAGTCTCTCCAATCTTCAGTCTCATTTTATACTACAGTCTATCTAAATATATAAAAGAGTTATTTGATTGATCAGTAATGCCCAGCCCAAACCCTTCGACGTAGAAAATTGAGATTTGGATTGTAGGTTCCCCTCTCGACGTAAAGATCTGATAAGAAGGGATTTTTAAAAATTCGTATATTAAGCGGACAAGAAGGGGGAAAATGGTAACAAATGAGTCTAGGTATATTTAATTTGGTATGTAGACTCCATCCAATAAGCAAACATGGGGTCGGGATTAATTTTTTCGAAGTCCAGACATAAAAACAGCCAAAAGGAGTAAAATAGTACCTTTTTGCATTTTCTTAACATATTAATCTATACTAGCAAATTCCAGCGCTCGAAATTCGAGTGCAATTTCTAGGCAGCTTTATTTTTCAACTTAGCCAATTCACACACCAACACTTATGATTTATTATTATTGGGAATGAGGATAACAAACTGATTAACAGACACATTAACAAATTTAATAAAACACACATATCATTGTGTAATTTTATGTATGTGTTAATAGCAACTTTAAATGCAATTTACACAAAATAAAGAAAAAAAATTTAAAAATCTGTAAATCTGCAAAACAGCTAAAAAGAAATACCTTTCAAATAATATACGTTTGGTCAAAATCGGGATACAACGATAGAACAAAACATCGGTCACAAGAAATCGCCTAGCCCATTAATATTATAGGTATATATGAATTTTGATATACAAACTCCACCGAATACATGGACATCAGTCAAGGATGAACTTATTGCTAATTTTGATGTTTTGGGGAGGAAAACCGGCCAAAAGGGGAAAAATTATACTTATGGTATCATCTAAACAAACGAATATAAAATATACTTTGTAGATTCCTCTAGATATAGAAACATCAAATGAGACGAAATCTTTTGGAAATTCGAATGTTTAATGGGGGGAGGGGGAGGGGAGGAACGACCCCTAAGTGTAAGAGTGTATTTTTTGTACCTTCTTTACAAAGTAAATTACGAATAGGAAATATGAAATTTGTTATGTAGATTCCACCAGAGACACAAAAATTGGAGAAGAATCAAATTTGTTTTAATTCGAGCCTTTGGGCGGTAAAGACGGCCAAAATATTGAAAAACTGATACCTTTCAACTGTTAAGTTTTCATTTGAAAGTACATTTTGTTAAGAAAATAAGTATGATAATTATGCGTTCTGAGAATTGGTCTTACGCCCAACTAACTGGGTGTAGGAAAAAACCATAAACCAAATATACGTCAAAACTTGGACCGATCGTGACCGATCCTGATCACTTAGTTTTTGCAACAGCATATACAAGCCGATTTTGAGAAAAATCTGTGCAGGTATTTTTTTTGGTTTTTTTTATAGGTTCACTTTACTTAGAATTGTCCTATAGGGTTTCTTTTTGGTCTACGGATGTAATAAAGACACACAAAGCCAATTATATTTGATAGTTTGGATCTTATGGTAAGTTAAGTCGATATCATAGGGCTCATTTGAATGGGGACCAATTTCAATAGCGTTTGACCTAAGGCTTGAGTTACTTCCTCTCCCAATTAAGCATCAATATTACAAATAATATTATTTTTGATCTTTATAACTTGAATAATTTTCGAACCTTTTACGAAAAAAAAGGTACTCAAATAGAGTAAGTGGCAATACAATGGAAATTTTTAAAAATTCTAAATGTGCCAATTTTGTTTTTTTATAATTTTGCACTTAGTAATAAAATTATATATTTTTTTACGAAATCACTATTTGGTGTGTTCTATATTGGAAGATAACACATTTGTTAAAAAAATAATCAATTTAAAAAAAATATATAAAGAAATATTTTTTTTAGTGTTGCCAAAACATTGGAAACTTTGAAACTTCTTTACCAGAGTTGATAAAAATCATCAAAATAGAAAAGAAGTTGTAAAAAAACTTAACCATTATTTAAATATTTATAGATTCTGACATTTCCTTTCAATTATTATAAAATAATGGCAACAATAAAGTTTTATGAAGAGTTTAAAACCAGAATAATAGATAATTTTAGTGATGGTCGTAGGCAAAAGAATATTTGTAAGAAATATATCCATAAAATTTGGCTTGCATTAATATTGCTAAAGAACACATGAACTGGAATTAGAATATTGTTGGCGAGAATTGTTGACGAAAAAAATTTATTCACATGGCCATAAAATGGCCAAATTCTTCGCAAATTTTACTAAAATAAATTAATACAATCGTTCGTATAGGAATCATCCACCCCTCCAGACCATGGCCATCATTTTATTCCACAGTGTTGTTTGTATAGTAAAGGTTTCTATTGTTTCGCCAACAGCATAAAAATTAATACTTTTAAATTTTGTTAATTCTTTCTGAAGTTATGTTAATATTTCTTCTTTGTTAAATAAATTAAACATAAAAAATTTTTAAATAATTAAAAGAGTCAAAGTCGTCAAAAATATATTTTGTTAAAAGTTTCCATCATATTGCCACACTAGATTTTTTTATTGTTTTTAAATATTATTATGGCTTACATAATTACGCTAACAATGTGGCGGGTATACTGCTAGTTCTTATATATTACCATATCGAAGATTCTTTCGATCTCTGCCGGTACGGTGACCCCTCTAGATGAAAATTACACATGCAGGTCCGCTTTCAAAATCAGCTCTGCTATATTAACTTGCTTGTAAACTATAAACTTCGGTCAGACGAATCATGGCCTAAAAAAAAATATGTTTAATTTCAATCGACAATTTATTATTCCACTAAAATGGCTGCCAACCATGAATCAACGGATGCAGCAGTCTCACATTTCTAAAATTGTCATATAAAGCCATCTCTTGCCTTGTAACAAATCAATAAAATTTTAAATAGCAGTTGAACGAAACACAATGATACTGAAATTCAGTAGATTCATTTATCAAATCATAGTGCTAAAAATATTTTCACTTAATTATTTATTTATTAGTTAACTCTGTATGAAAAGTCCATTAATAAGCAATTATTTTTACACATTAAAAAATTTATCAGAAAATGTTGAAAATATGAAGATTCTCCACAAAATGTTCATTAAATTTCAATTAGTTATGTGGGACATTTAAATTAATTGCAAATATTTTTGTCAGCGTGTATATACTCGTAAATATTTAAACTTAATTATACTTTGTCACAACTTTGTCAAACCAACATTTATAGAATTCATTATAATTTTAATACCATCCGACTTAAAGGCATCTGGCCAAACAAAAATCAAACGGATGACAACTCTTTTAGCCTTTTATATTGAAGAGATTAACACTCTTGTATAACTTTAGTGCTTTACATAAAATTAGTCATGATTATATTATTAAATTTTAAGATAAGAGAATGAATGTTTAACAAATATTTGACAAAAGTTACAATCCTTGCTGTCTAAACTTGGTGAAAGAAAAATAGAAAATATTTTTGAATTTTTTTTTAATTCTTAAAAACTTCTAAACTGGAAACGTAAGTTGTATTAAAAAAAATTAAAATAACATTTGTCTGTATCTAGCTTCCAAATAGCAGTCTAAGAGATCTCTATGAAGGAGAAGTAAAAAAAAAAAATTACAAATTAACTGGATTTGTTGTTTTTAAAGGTTATTTTCATAAGTCCACTAGAATTTGAAATTGTAAAAAATAATACAATAAATTTAATTTTAATTACAGGGATACATATATAATACTGTTATGTAAAATACTGTTTAGATAAAATACTGGTCAACAAAATTTTAAAAATCCTGCTTTTCCTGCTTGCAGAATACTGCGATTCATAAAACTGTTTTACAAAATACTAGATTTCACAATAGTGTCTTGCAAAATACTGTGAAATAAATATGCTGCCTTACAAAATTCGTTTTATTAAAAATAACATCAACAAAATACATAATTCTCAAAAATTAACAAAAACATTTAAAATAAAATTAATTTCAATGCATTTCATAAACTTAAATTAGTACAAGATTTTTTGCAATTCGCTTTAGTTAGCCTGTATGGCTTAATTCACAAATTTTTCTTATAAATCTTTTAATGTTTGTGTACGCTTTCCTTTTCTTTAAATTTATGTAACTACCACGACGTCATTACCCAACTGCCTGATAAGGTGGTATAATCCTGACTTTCTATGCCCAACAACAGCTTTCAGTCTTCTATGCCAAGCTCCAACCCTATTTTGAGTTCCTGGATAGGATTTCTTACTGTCATCGTAAACCGACCAAAAGGTTTCAGGATACTTTGGGTGATACGTGCCCCTGACGTAGTTTTTTTCAAACTAGCTGCACAGTTCAAGCAAATCTTCATCTTCGAAAGTACTACTAAGACTAGAGTAGTACTTTGAGATGTCAATAGATGGGACAAAAGCTTTGGCTTTCAGCATTCTCACTTTTAATGCAAAATCTTCATCGTTATCATATTTTCGACTCAATCTGTAATACATATGTTAACGGTATAATGAATTAATTCTACTGTGTTGTACTACCTCTATTTTTGAACTCGCCGCCATATTATTTGGCTGAAATGGAAAAAGCATTCTTGAGTTTGTGCTCTTGGAAAGCATGGCTGAATTGCCTTCGCAATACCTACTTCAAAATCGCTTACGATTTTGGTAGTATTTAGAACACATCCATACTTTTCGCCGATCTCTAATAGCTCCTTAAAAAATGCAGTGTACATGGATGTCGATTTTTTCGTCATTAGACAGAATGCTAATGGCACTACTTCGCCTTCCACTCTACCTTGTACAGAGAATAATTGCCGCATAAATGGTGGAACAACATCAAATGTTCCGTCTACCAGCCATCAATCACTGTTTTGAAGCAATTTTATAGATTTTTGCATGGCCACAACTATCATACAGTCATTATCGATCATTACCTCGGACTGAATAAAATCTCTCTATCCACTACATACAAATTAAGAGGAATGTCTATGTATTCAACATTCTCCGGTTCTTTTAAAACGCAAACTTTTTTCCTGAATCTCTTTATTTTAATATTTTGAGCATTTTTGGATGGTAAAAAATCTCGACTGTTTTCAATTGTCTGCATTATTGACTCTTGAATTATTTAAAGCGCGCGCCTTTTTGCTTTATTTTTAAAAAAAAGTTTCGCCGCCCAGTAGAACAGGATTTAGCAAAACAGTATTGCGTCATACAGTATTTTGTAAAAGGGTATTATGAAAAGCAGGATTTTGAAAACAGGATTTTGAAAACAGGATTTTGTTATAACAGGATTTCGATCCAAACCCTTGGTTGCAAGCATTTGAGTTTTCAAAGCATCAATACATGGCATTAACAGTTGAAAACGATTTCGTGCATATGGTCCCAGCGGCTGTTCTTGACGAATCACTTTCTGTACATCCAATTTAGGAACACTTTTTCATGCATTTCTAGAAGTATGTCACGAATAACAATCAATTTTTGCTGGCCTATCAGCATAAGCTAATGACGTTACGTAGCTCCACAGGAAATAACGAGAAGTAAAAAATCGCACGGCGTTTTTTGAACAAAAGTCAAAAAAATTTTTGATTTTGAAAAAAAGTCAAATAATTTTTTTTATTTCTTTTAATTTTTTTTTCCGAAAGATTGAAGAAATAGCTATCCAAACTATTTAGGTCAAATTTTGCTAAGAACAATAGGTAAAAAGTAACATGGTTGAGAAAATACACCTGTTTGGTTAAAATGTCAAATTTTGACCGCCTCTAACTCAGAGAGTTCTGGACCGATCTTGTTGAAAAATGCTGTCTAAACTACTACCCAATAGGACTAAAAATTTCATCCCAATCGGAAGACATCTGTCTTAAAAGTTGGATCACTTGACGTGAAACGCCCCATATATAAACCAAATTTGAGAAAATTCTGTGGAATATTTTTGTTTTTTGATAGATTTAAGTGAAGATCGAGAAGCAGCTCTATATGGGGCGTATAATTAATAAGTGTCCTATAGGATTTATTTTTGAACTATTGATTAATGGATATAATAAACACATACAAACCCAATTTGACAGAGATCTATATGATGATTTTGATCTTAAGGCAACTTCTGTCGATTTCATAGGGGTCATTTTTATGGGGACTAAGTCTGAACATGGACCGAATTTCACAAATTTCAATAGAGTTCATCGTATGGCCCATAAAACTTGTTGTTTGAATACAGGGTTTACATGGACACACAGGCAACGGACAGACGGACGGACCGATATCGTTAAATTGACTCAGGAAGTGATTCTGAGTCGGTATAATAAAAGATGGGTCAAGGTTAAATATTTTTGATAGTTAGAAACAGGAGCACAAATTCATTTGACCCAAACCACATAGTGGTATACTTTACTTTAATAACTCTTTTAGTAATCGAGATACAGTTTAAAAAAAGACTTTTTGTCATTTAAGCAAAAAAGCGAGAGTTAATATGTGTGGGAAGAATAGTAGGTTTGAACCTCTTTATTCATAAATAGATCTATTATACCAGTATGTTAGCTCCTAAACTTCGTACGCAATTAAGTAAAGTCCTCCGATATTGGCAAAATCTTCCACTGTGCGGCGGTGCTATTCCGGCTCAAAGCAGCACGACGTGAACTTCTGTCGTTGATAATTTTTACTAAAAAGAACAAACTCAGCTGATCTAATGAGGGCATGATCATAATTTCCACAGATGGACAGACGGAAATCGCTCTATTACGCTATGTTACGAACAGGTTTATTCCTTTATTATAGACGGAATGGCAAACGTATATGTGCTCCCTGCACACTGGTCCGTAGAGTATAACAATGGTCCTAAGGGTTTTAGGACTACTTACTTATATCTACAAAAA
The DNA here is from genome assembly GCA_963682025.1 of Cordilura impudica. Lineage (NCBI taxonomy): Eukaryota > Metazoa > Arthropoda > Insecta > Diptera > Scathophagidae > Cordilura > Cordilura impudica. The sequence goes on from OY821521.1 coordinate 62,612,037, forward strand.
CACACAAACTCCAAATTTGACCGCCATCTATATAATCTGGACTTTACTGTAATTTTAGTCAATGTCATAGCGGGTATTTGTATGAAGGCTAGGTCTGAAACTCGCCAAATTTATACCAATGCCAAAAGTGATCCTCCTATGGCCGACAAAAGCTCACATGCCGAATTTTATATAATTTTATAATTTTATTTTATATATATTTATATTTGCGACCACAGACATAGAGACAAACGGACAAATGGACAGACGGACGGATGGATGGACATTGCTAAATCGACTCATAAAGTGATTCTGAGACGATCGCTATAATGAAAGTTGCGTCAAGGTCAAATATTTTTGGTATTTAAAACAGCAGCATATAGTGGTAGAGGTTATAAAAACTTGTTAAAAAAAATTGTAGAGAATTTTCGACTGTTATAGGTATAGAAAATCTTTCCCAAATTAAGGACATTTTTCAAACAGAAAAAAAACCAAATCGTATAAAAACTATATAACTGATACAAAAATTATTTCAAATAACGCTTAATCTAGAAGAAAAATTCTAACTTGGCAATAATTGTTATAACTTAAAGAGTTTTCTTTACAGTCTTGTTCATTTTACAAATATTTGTTATGTTCTTTTATACGCCTCAAGTACAAGACAAAAAAAAAATTCTAAGAATTAGCTGAGATGTCCTTGAAAGGACTTCAACTGAACAACAGAGTAATTCAATATAAATGAGTTTATTTCAGGGCAATTTACTGACCCGCAAGGAAAATAAAGAAAAAACCTAAAACTAAATAAACAAAAATCAATTTAAAAATCAATTAAATAAAACATTTCATTTTTAGTGCCATAAATACAATTTATTGGTAATTAAGGTACTGAAGATACACATTCATATGTTAAATACATTCGCACAATAGTGCTCGTATGCGTATATGAAATGAAAACATTCAAGTCATTCAATGATTCATTTGTTTACTTTAAACTTAAGGCAGCCAGACTTTAAAAGACATTTTGTGCGATTCTTTGGAATATTGTTTGTTTGTTCTTACTTGAATTATTTATTTAGTTTTTTTTCTTTCTTTTTTTGAGAAGGGGTGATTCAAATTAACAGTAAAAGAAAAAAATTCCATGAAAAGGTGCAAAATGTGAAAAGTTTTAATTGCTTACGAAAATATATTAAGGTTTTTAGTAATGAAAACATACAAATACCGACATGTATGTAAACAGTTGCAGACAAAAATATAGCAACATTGTACAATGTTTACGAAATTAATTTTGTGATACCCTTATCGTATAGAAAGCCCTTGTGGACACTCGCAATTTCCGTAATTTCCGCTTAATGATTTCCATAAAGTACATGATTTTTGTAGTAATTGGGCGGGAAAAACATTAACCCGATACTCTGTTAATTAATTCACTAACGCAATTGGGGGAAACCCGTTTAATTAAGTAGCATGATCAATAAAATATTGAATGGCATGGTGAAATTAATATTTGAAATTGCTAATGTTCAAATAATTTATTAAAAACAAACAAAAAAGATATCAGGTACGTCCGTACAATATTTAAAAAATGGAACTAAAATATTATTAATTTCACATAAAAAATCGAGATCAATATGTACGTTAGGGTGACAGCGGTTTGTATGAAAAAATATTTTGTCGAATTTTGTGGTCTGTGGGACAGCTTATTGTGACAGACACTGGATCTAAAACTTTCGTGCGCAAAATTTGAGCCAAATCGGACAATGGTATCTGGACCCGCAATCAGTTCAAAATTCAAATATGAATTTTTATGTAAAAATTTGCAAAAAAAAATAAAAATAATTTTTCACAAAAATTTTGATATCAATAATTGTGGTTCAATTAACTTAATTAATAAACCATAATTTAAAGTAAATTATCTTTCTAATAAAACAACAAAATCTGTTATCGGTTGAAAAACAGTTATATCATGCAATCCAAATTTACAATCTCTACAAAAAGATTACGATTTATAAGATATTTTTTTTAAATTAATTAATTTATTTCTGAAATCAAAAGGTTTTAAAATTTCATATACAATTCGCGTGTCCCAAAATGTGTCGTAGTTTTTTTTTCACAATTATTATATTCACATAAAGATATATCGAGGGCTTATATTCGAAAAGTGCTATCTACATTGGACAGCAATATTAATTTATGATTTCAAACTGTTCTCTGATATAACTGTTAAATATAGTATTAATTTTGAGATCATACATGACTAGCACGACCATTTCTTAATAGATATTTCGACAAATCGATCGACAAATACTTTCAGATCTTAATAATACATTGGTTTTATACGCTCTCTTTAAAATAATTATTGAATATAAGCCTTCGATATATAAATTTGTTTATACTGTATTAAATATATATTTTTCAAAATCCTTATGAAGAAAATATATCTAGGTTTTGACATCAAGTCATCAAGTAAATAGTCAATTTGACATCAAGAGTACCCCAAGTGATCTGCGACGCATTTATTGCCTGGGGAATTTGATATAACTTGGCTGTTTTTCAAACGATAACAGATTTGGTTGTTTTATTAGAAAGATAATTTACTCTAGATTATGGTTTGTTAATTAACTTAATTGAATCGCAATTGCTAATATTAAATTTTTGTGAAAAATGATTTATATGATAACTTTTCCATATAAATGCATATTTGAACTTTGAACTCAATGCGCGTCAAGAAAGCATTGTCCGATTTGTCACCCTAATGCACAAAAGAAAATATGTTTAAAAAATCTATCATCACCGTATGAATTTGTGTTTTGTAACAGTGTTCGATAATATATATGGGGGATTTCATGTCAAGTGCACCAACTTTTGAAACCGATGTCTTCCGATCGCGATGAAATTTGCACCAAGGTTAGTCCTATTGGATAGTAATTTAGACACAATTTTTCAATAAGATCGGTCCAGATCTCTCTGAGTTAGAGGGGATCAAAATTTTACATTTTGGCCAAACAGGTGTTTCTTCTCATCCATATAACTTATTACCTGTTGTTCTTAGAAAATTTTCTCCTAAAGAGCTTAGATAGCTATTTATCCAATATTTCGGAAAAAAATACTTTAAAAAATAAAAAAATTTTTTTTTGACTTTTTTTTTTGCTAAATTAAAGCATTTTTGCCTTTTTTTTCAAAAGGGCATTTTTTTTTTTTTCTAAGAAAGCCTAGGATATTTCCTTTAAGAGCTTTTTCGTCGCTTAGTGGGATGAGAGTGGGATATCTATCAAAATAAATGTTATGTAACTCAAGACAACGGTTTTTCAATTTTTCACAAATGCACTATTTTGAATTTTTTCCTATTTGTGTGTAAAACCTTACAAATAAAACTTATACTGAGAAACTAGACAAATTAACCTTTCCGAATGTATATAACATACCTAACTAAAATTTTATACCCTCGATACTGTAATACCCAGATTATGTTAACCTCAGGAAAAAAATCGCTTTTTTTCTATAGAAATGTTGAAAAATTATTATTTTTTTTATTTATTTTTAATAATAATTAAATTAATGTATAATAATAATATTTAAAACAAAAAGATAAATAATTTATTAAAATTTAATCTTAATTGCATTAGATCCATTTATATCATAACTATTTTTATACTTAATTTATTGTACCTGATGAAGTATTTAAGTCTTGTAAATTTTTAAATACCCAGTCTTTCATCCAGCTTTTTTGTCGCCTTTATTTACTGCGTTTTTTTGTCAATCCTTTCTTGGCGTTACTAGGTTCAGCTGTTGATTTCGCTGCTGGTTTATTTGTTGTCTTTGGAAAGAAATCGCATTGAATAGAGGCAGAAAACTTTTTCAACTTGAGTCTTCCATCGACAAGCGGTATAAAAGCATGGTATTAAGCGGTGCCATCGATTGTTACCGCAGCATCGAATCTGCTCTTCAGTGTTTTCAATGTTTCCTGATGATCCTCTTTGCTACTAAAAACTATTTTAGTTTCTTTACAATAACTATTTGCCCAATGGAATAAAGCAGTCGCATCTAAGATGCGATCTTGATGAGAGCACTGGAGGCTATACTTCGCTGCATTTCTTCAGTAGGATGAAAATGCCACTCAGCTGGCATTCCAAAATCTTTTTCATGGGCCATAAGATTTGCCAAGCTACTTTTGTTTTTAAAATGTTGACGAGCTCCGTCCGAAATGTAGTATACCTTCGTTACTGTAAATTTAGATTTTAGAAATTCTAGTATTCTCTTCTGGTACTCATAAACTGCAACGGTATCATGTTTTAAATCGTCGGATATGATTGCCATACTTTTGTGTTCCAGTTTTTCATCTTTCATGTTGTAAATAACTACTGTGAATATAGTTGCTTGATCGTTATTGAAGTGGAATGCTTGTATGGCATCCTGAAGAACATATTTATAGTTTTCTGCGAAATCATATGAAATAACGAATTCACCAGACTTCAAATTTATCTTCAAATCCTTGAAGAATGACCATTGCTCTTTGACTAAAAAGTCATGGTTTCTCAAGTTTAGCAATCCTGTACACATTTCTTCAACAAAATCATCCACATTTAAAATGATTGTTTTCATGTGCATCTGTCAGTCTGAATCCAAGAATCAAATTTGACCTCCTCTATATATTCTCGATCTAAAGAGTTGATTAAATTTTCTTTGATGAATGTGTTTTTCGGGCAATTGGTACATTCACCTAAGTGGCAAGAAGTTGTTGCATTAGGACACATAGCCAATTTAAGGCAATCGCGGTAATCGTGTAAATCTTCTGCCGAATCATCTGTTAAATACTTTAAGTTGATTTCCTTCCACATCAGTTTAACATTTTCATGGTAAATTTGGGCTAATTTCGTGAAGCCAGATTGAAATGTTGCAAATAACTGTTTCAGGTTACAGATAACCATTCTCTTCTGTTATGTTATGAAGTTATATTACATACCATCGGAAAGGTTAATTTGTCTAGTTTCTCAGTATAAGTTTTATTTGTAAGGTTTTAGACACAAATAGGAAAAAATTCAAAATAGTGCATTTGTGAAAAATTGAAAAACCGTTGTCTTGAGTTACAAAACATTTATTTTGATAGATATCCCTCTCCCATCCCACTAAGCGACAAAAAAGCTCTTAAAGGAAAAATCCTAAGCTTTCTTATGAAAAAATAAAAAAAAAAAAAAAAAATGCACTTTTTAAAAAAAAAAGGCAAAAAATTCTTTAATTTAGCAAAAAAAAAAAAAAAGTCTAAATTTTTTTTTTTTTTTTAAGTATTTTTTTCCGAAATATTGAAGAAATATCTATCTAAACTAATTGGGAGAATATTTTCTGAGAACAATAGGTAATAAGTTACAAGGATGAGAATAAACACCTGTTTGGCCAAAATGTCAAATTTTGATCCCCTCTAACTCAGAGAGATCTGGACCGATCTTATTGAAAAATTGCGTCTAAACTACTATCCAATAGGACTAACCTTGGTGCAAATTTCATCCCGAGCGGAAGACATCGGTTTCAAAAGTTGGTGCAGTTGACATGAAATCCCCCATATATATATATTTTCATATTATCAAGTTTATGGGAAAGAGGTTATTTGGGAAGATAAAATCCCGAAGGATATTAAGACAAGACAATGCTTCTTAACTTGAAGGCGAATTATTAACTATTTCCTCTTTTTCTTTATTACCGCAAGATCTATAGGTTTTTCGCAGTATTAAAAATTATCGTCGCAGCGAACGTAATTTTAAAATTTACATTGGTCTTCAATATCAAGACAGAATTCCATAATATCGTCTTATAAATCGGATGAAAATAACTTTGCCTAAAATTTTAAGATCTGCAAGCGTACATAATTAGTTATCTTATATGTGCAGTACTGGTCTAAATGGAGAGAATTGGTTTTGCTGTACAGAAATGGGAAAATGCATGCTAAATTATAAGAAAATACCTGTTAAGTCTATAGGAAATGCATGCTGATTGGTAAAAATGCATGCAATGTGCATGTTTTTGTGTTTTCGAAAGATTTTTTTTATTTGGAGCTTTGAAAATCATCATCATTAGCATTTCTAATATTTAACAGAAAAATTCCCATTTTTAGTATGCATTTTCTCATAAATTTGACCAAATTTAGCAAACATTTTGCCATTTTTGACATGCATTTTTACCATTTGGCATGCATTTCCTATAGACTTAACAGACATTTTCCCATAACTTAGCATGCATTTTTCCACTTTTTCCAAGCGTTTTACTTATTCCCGTTTAAATGAATGCAAAATTAGTAGCAGGTTTAACAAAAAAATTTTTAAGTTATGCATGGCAAGGAAAATACTAAAATTTTTCGCGATATCTCACATAGTTGTACCGCCTTCTTTAGTAGAAATTTGTTTTCGTACAATATTTTGTCGGTAGTAGGATTTGAAGTAGTGAAGTTTAAGTATGCTAGAACTGCTGATGTCTTATGAGAAGATGCATTATCGACGAAAAATTTTATGTTGCATCCTTGTTTTTCCATTTCAGCATTAAGGGACATAAATATTTTGTGTCATCCAAGCTTTGTTTTGTAAGTAATACTGAAGAGGCAATATTTAATATACCGTGAACTTTTGGAGTTACCAATGACAGCAACTTTTTTATAATCACCCGTTACGTTGCAAATAAAAAAACAATGTCAAACGCTCTTTTGAACATTTAAAGTTTCATATTTGGCCCCTTTTTCGGTTAAAGTTCAAAACGGCAATTCCCGAAAATATATACCACTTTCATCAACGTTAAAAATTTCCATATTCGCCAAAACTGTATCAAAAAAAAAAAAAAAACATTTGCGACATCAATATCAGCGGATACATCTTCTCCTTGAAGCATTTCCACAGCAAATATCTTTGCTTTTTCCAAAACCAGATCGCTAATTTTTTTGAACCACAGTAAAACAGCTTTCTTCACGTTTGTGCATAAATTGGCTCTCTCTTAAAAGTCTTTAACTTTTCCCCAATTAAATCTTTATTCTTATAGTGGCCTTAGAGCACTTATATTTTGCACAGAGTTCATCCTTTCAAATTTTTTTAGCATCAGCAATAACGCTTAATTAATTCGGTCTAGACCGACTATAATTTTCTTAATTGTTTAATATTTAAGGTGGTGTGTTTTCTTGCATTCACATTTCACAAAAACTTTTTGATAAATATAGCAACCGATACATTTTTACATAACATTTTTTTAATAACATCATCTGATTTGTAGAGTTGCCATATACTTTTATTTTGGATGTGTTAATTTTAACTTATGGAAATTTTCAAATGACAAGTAGCCGGTAGCCTTGTATGTGATTTTCGAAAATTTTAATTATTTTTTAGGTCAATAGAAAGGGTACCAAAATTGGCTTGATTTGAAAATAATTAAACGGATAAATCAATTTTGCTGGGAGTAATTAAGCGGAAACTACTGTATTTAAGACAAGTGGCCCTATTTTATGCGCAGTGGTCTCTTCCGAAAAAGTCGGCGATAACAGGATTTTGTCGCTATATCGAAACAAGTTGAAAGACGTCATCACTGAAATAGAACTACGAGCAATATATGTGAGTTTTGATTTAAATTTCATATGTACCAACAGGATGGTTGCAAGGTATATGGGAAAAAAATTTTTGATACTATCTTTTAGGACACCTAAAAGAAAAATAAAATTGGATGGTTGAAGACTAGTTAATCATACAGCTGAGGGAGACAAATCAGCCTTGGCAAAAGACGAAGCACAAAGTCAGTTTGTACAACAAGAAGTATCTGAATGTAGGCATATTCTTCGGACACTTCAAAAGCTACCATATGAAAGCAATAACTACCATAAAATGAAATTATTAAAAATTATAATCTGGTGTATATAATTCCTAATTATAATTGATAAAATGCAACAATATAATTTAAAAAAATATTTTCAATAGATATAACTGATTAGTGTAATGTTCTTTAATTTTTGCATGGAAATTCACTTCTGAGGATATTCACTACGACCAGATCTGATAAGTGATAAATACAACTAAATCTGTCAGTTTTAGCAACAAAATTAATAGAATAAAAATTAATAAGAACAAACTTTCCTATAAAACAAGATGCGATAAAAATTCCTAGGATAAATGGTTTCTAGGATTTATTTTTTTTTTTTTTGGAAAAACGCTCAATAAGGTACGTATTAATATTGTCAAATTGAGCTGAAATTCTGCCAATCGCATTTTCTGGCTTATTGCCACATAGCGGGGGGGGGTTCGATGGAAACTCTAAAGTTGATTTTTTTGCGGTCATCTTAATGTAGGAACCTACAAAATACCTTAAAAATTTACGATTTTGTTAGATAATACGATAATTTAAGCATGGTTAGCCATTGCAAACACATTTCATAGGCTGCCCAATTTTGTATATGGTTTCTTTGCATTAAATGTGAAAAATCTGCGAAAAAGTCAGAAAACGGCCATTCTGTGGCGCTAAAAATACAGGTCACTTATTTTTTAAAATTCTCTAAAATTTTGGAAATTCATCGTGACCTTGCTTATGAGGCACTCATATTAGAGAGTGATACGGATTGTTAGAGAATATCCAGTTCGAGACAATATTCTTAGATACTTTGCCTTGCGAAATATTGTATGACATCACATGCATTTTTGTTGAACATGTTAGTAATGCCTTCTCCATTTTTCAAAAACCAATTGTGTGTTTTAGGTTAAGATTAAGATAAAGCAAGAGATTTTTGTCAATAATGGAAAACGTGAACAAAATGAAAAGTATCATAAGTTGTAACCATAAAAGCATTAAATACTATTTGTTTCACGCGCTTTCTTTAAACTATCTACAGTTAGAATTTAGCTTGTTTATGACTTAATCAGAATACCAAGGCCAATATTCAAATCCAGGCATAATTATAAAATTTTTGAACACTTCTGTTAATATCCTTCTTTAACTCGTTACAGCCTAAAAGAATAATTGTGCCTTTAAAAAAATCCTTAAAAAGCAAAATTCATATTATCCTTTTCTCAGCTACTGTATGAGTAACTAAATAAAAAAGAGGCTATACAATTTGAAAAAACAAGTAGGTTTAAAGCAAATAATTACAAAAGCAACCAAAACAAAGGCAAAAAAATCATATTAGGGAAAACAATATTATATAAATTGTAATTCTCTGTAATTTCTGAGGCAGAATACTTCATAGCATTGCACAGCATAGAAAATATAAACCCAATAAATTATGACAGCTTTGAGAAAATTAACATGAAAATTTAAAATATATTAGATATAAACTCAAAAATATAAAACACTAGATGTTACCCGGTGTTCTTCGCTACACCCACGACCACTAAATATATTTAAAAAAATTTCAGGAAGATCAGAAGAGAGTTACGGAGAATACCTCCTACAAACAAACAAACAAATATTACCTCTTTGTTATGTTAGTATAGAATATTAGTATAGATTTTTTTATTTCAATGCTTGCTGATGCTGATATACAATGTTTTTTGTTTTTTCATTCGGTACAACAATTATCAGATTTTACGGCGTTCCTACCCTGGAGCAAGTTACATGTAGCTGCCCATGAGAAGGAGATGGATTATCCATATTAGATCTGGCAACACTTAAATATTGGCCTTGAACATAGGATATCATTTTGCAATTTTTATTTTAGCGATTTTTGATTTTGTCCATTTTTGTTTTTTTTTGGCGATTTTTATTTTTCGCGATTTTTGGGTTTGGCGATTTTTGATTATGGAGATATATTTGCCACGACAAATCACATTGATAAATAATGAACTTGAGATTGTCGCTTTTGTATTAATATTTTTTACATAGGAGGTGCCACGCCCACCAAGCCCATCCCACCCAATTTTTATTGGACTACTCAAATTAATATCTGATGGACTCATGCAAAATGTCGAGTCTTTCCCTTTTATAGTACACCAGTTATATGATATTAGATATGTACTTTGCATGGGCGTTGCTACGCCCACTGCTCCGATCACGCCAATTTTTTTTGTCCGACTAATCACACAAAGAACCTATGGGCTAAGGCAAAACCACAAAGCTCTCTCTTTTACAGTACTCCAGAAATATGATATTAAATTTTTACTTTGCATGGGCAGTGCCACGCCCATTGGTGTGAACCCGCCAATTTTTTGTCCGACTACTCATACTAAGATCTGATGGTGTCATGCAAAGTGTCAAAGCTTCACCTTTTTAGTACACCAGTTATATATCATATATTTACTTTGTACGGGCGGTGCCACGCACACTGCTCCGATCCCGCCCATTTTTGGTCTAACTAATTACATTAATAACTTATGGGCTCACACAAAGCTCCAAGACTCTCACTATAATATTACTCCAGATATATGGCATTTTATATTTAATTTGTATGGCAGGTGGCATGCCTATTGGTGTGATACTGGCCACTTTTTGTCCGACTACTCACATTAATAATAGGTGACATCAGAAAAATTTGAAAAGCTCTCCCTATCACATTACTCGAGATATATAATATTGAACTATTACTTGTATGGGAGCTACCATGCCCACTTATCCGATCCCGCCCATTTCTGGAGCAGCTACTAATATTAACAGTAGGTGACCTCACACAAATTTGCAAAGCTCTCCCTATCATAGTACTCAATATATGTATATGATATTAAAAACTTACTTTGTGTGGGAGGTGCCACGCCCAAAAGTAATTAAAAAATTATAGCCTAGAGCACTTCCCATATCCGCAGTAAGATTCTACGAAAATTTCAGGAAGATCAGATGGGCAGTTACGGAGATTGCTTCCTACAAACAAACAAACAAACAAACAAACACACATTACCTCTTTATTATATTATATAGTAATATAGTATAGACAACAGTCTAAACATTCTAAATTACTAGAAATTAAATTAAAAATCTTTAAGAGAAATATCCAGTGGTCTCGTACAATTGTGCTTAGTTTACATTTTAATTGTTTTGAGCGATTGTCTTTGAACAAAGACAAATTTAAATTAATTGTTCAGATATGCAAATTCAAATCCATACCGACTAGAACGTTCTATTAAAAAAAATGAGAAATTCCAAAGATTATATTCTAGAATGTTATTTTCTAAACCTTTTCTATCTTAGAACACATGAGATTGCAAAAATCAAAATTTTCCTGTGCGCTTACGATATTTTTAATAAACTCATCTTGCAGGAAATTACTAGAAGATTACAAATTTGCTACCTTCAATAAAATAGACTTTCGGTTCGGAAGATATAACCCTTCAAAGTTGACTGATCTTCAGTTTTCATAAAAACACACAATTTTTAGGAAATTTAGTCCAGTTTCAGGTAGAATATAAGAAAAGCTCAGTAACTAATCGTAATTTTTTTTGAATTTATTGATTTAAGTACCTATTCGTTCAGTATATTATAAAAAGAAAAATTTACTGTTTGGTTTATGTTTCTCCAGGTAAATCGCACTATTTTTCAACTTTGATGGAAAATAAAAAATATTTAATTTTTTATAGCTGACATAATTTCAAAATATGTTCTTTGAGCATTCCTTTACCTAATTCAACAAAGTCCAGCTGCTCATTCGTTGTTCCAGAAGTTGTATGGCGTGCATCAGTGGTAAATTCAGATGCAGATACAGAAATAAGACATTTTAAATGAAGGTATCACATAATAGCAGAGTTCAGATAAAAAACACACACTGAATAAAAAACTCGTACATATATGTAAACAATCATAGCTCAGAACAAACACATATTTTTATTTTCATATCAATTCTGTGTGTTTCTAAATTCTGTACGGTCCCAACACAATCATGACTGTGTTTCGTTTTAATATTTCGTTATATTCACGAACATTTTTCTATCACGTATTTTTTGTTTCGCACACACACAAACCACACAGATTCGAGTGTAGCTTAATTTTAAGTTAATTTTCTTGCACGTGTTTTGCTAAAAAAAACAGATCATGTCCTTCAACGCGTACATCTTAAAATTAAAACATATCCACTCGCGATCGGTTTATGGAATGCTAACGGCATAAGCCAACATAAAAACGAACTAGAATACTTTCCCAGAGACAAGTAAATTGACATCATGCTTGTTGAAATTCATTTAACCGCTCGCAGCTCTTTTTCAATCCGTGGATACATACTATATGATACGAAGGATCGTAAAGGCAGATCATGCGGAGGCTCAGGCATTATTATTAAAACTCGTATAAAACATCATCTTATGAGCGATCTCTGTGTGGATCATCTTCAAGCCTATACAATTTGTGTAGAAGAGTTTGGTACTAATCTAATGATTTCATCAATTTATGCTCCCCCAAGATATACAATTACAAATGATGAATTCGGAACTTACTTCGAATCTCTAGGTATGCGTTTCCTAGCAGCTGGCGATTATAATGCCAAGCACACATTCTGGGGATCAAGCATTATTACCCCAAGAGGCCGTACATTGCATAATACTATTGCTAAAATATATATGGATGTAATATCTATCGGAAAATCGACATATTGGCCATCATTGGCGTATTAAATTACCAGATCTTATTGATTTTGGAGTGACAAAAAATATTGCCAGAAATATTGTGCGTGTAGAATCCTCTCTGGAGCTCTCATCTGATCACACTCCTACTATTGTTACCCTTTTTACCCCTCGGTAAATGATACTCCCTACTGGTGACGTAGCATTTACAGGCAAGGGAACTGACTGGTTGAAATATAAGAAGTTTATCAGTACACATTGCTCAGAAAACATATCGCTAAGAACGCCAAATGATATTAACCTCTCGCTCAAAAATTTTGAATCGAATCTCAACGTAGCTGCTCAATCCGCCCAACAGTCCAGAAATAATTCCGTTTTTTCTGTTAACGTTGAACGACTCCTCCATGAAAAATGAAGAGCTCGTAGAGAATGGCAACTGCACATATCTTCACATCTCAAGGCTCGATTGAAAGAATGCACACATAATTTACGAAGATTACTCGAAGAACAGAGAACCAACTCATTAAAAAGATTTTTAGAAAATCTTGAACCCACAGCAAAATCTGACTACTCCCTGTGGCATGCACCAAGAATTCAAAAGGACCTGTTGTACGTAAACCTCCTTTACTAAAATCAAACGGAGTTTGGGCAAAAAATATATTGAAAAAGGAGAGCTGTTTGTTGAACACCTGAAAAATGTTTTCACTCCAAATGATCCAAGTGTTAGAATTGAGTTGCCACCATTTTTACCACAGGGCACAGCATTACCCATCCGTTCGTGAGGTCGAAAAGGCAGTTTTTGAATAAAATGCTTTCTGAGTTACCCTGCGTAGTATTAAGAATTATTCTTTTTATTTCCAATGCTATATTACGCTTAGAATATTATTCCCCAGAATTGAAAGTTTCTCTCGTTAAAATGATACCCAAGCCAGGAAAAAAAATCACACGAAAATCGAATCGTATAGGCCTATCAGCCAGTTATCCAATTTATCTAGACTTTTCGAAAAACTACTCGTAAATAAATTAAACATAGCTGTAACACAAAGCAACTCTATTCCAGTGTAAAAAGTAAAAGGATATTAAAATGTTTTCAAACTTCTATTTAATTAAAACACACACTTTTTTAATGTGATTGTTTACTTGTTACAATCCAATGAATAATGATTAATGATTCTCTTTATTATGTTTTATTTCTTTTTATATTAATAATAATATGAAACCAGAATAAATAAAATATACATACATACATACATGTAGGTTTATTTGTTTTCTCTGTGTTATACTCCGAAAGCATAACACAGCAGAAATCACGAAAACAACCAACAACAATTTCGTGGTATGGTGCTAATGTTTATAACTCAAAACATTCGCTGTATCGGCAATTGTATAGTTCAATGCACAGCGTATGGGCATTGAACTTTAATGTAGTTCCGTGTCAGCGAATGTTTTGTAATTGCACATATTTTGGACAACTTTATTTAGTAGTGACTAAATAAAGTTATCGTGCACCTTATGAATGCAATTATGCTACACCTCCCTTTTTAATTTGAATGATCTTGTCATTCATAAAATTAGTTGTCGTGCTTTCTGGATTTCTGTACTTAAGACATTCAGGAGTTAAACATATATAATGATGTGATAATAGAACTAAGTAATTTAATTTAAATCTAGTCTGTAATTATTGACATGTCTGGTTCCTTTTAAAAATTAATATTTTCATTGTTGTGCTTATGAATAATTACATTAGGATTATTAAATTAACATTATTGGGTAAATTTTCAAATTTCTAGGTTATTTGGTTAACATATATTTAAAATAAAATGATTCTAACTACACACAAATGATTAAGTTGTATTATTTATTGTAGTGTATTTTTTTTAGATTATTTAATTAAAGTATTTAAGATTATTCAACTAATATATATCTAAAATGATTGTTTATTGTAATATATTTTAAGATTATTTAGTTAAAGTTTTTAAGATTATTCAACTAAAACATATTTAATATGATTATTTATATTTTAAGATTATTTAGTTAAAGTTTTTAAGATTATTCAACTAATATATATTTAATATGATGGCTATGCCACCTCCCTTTTTAATTAGAATGATCTTAGCATTCTATTTAATATTTTACATGTATATGATTAATATACATTATTGTTTTAAAAAAATTAAGTTAAAGTTTTAAAATTTTTCATATTAATATTTTTTGTCAAATTAAAATTATAGTGATTTAGTAATTAATACATATGGTTTTACTAATTTTAATTAATTATGTTGAGATTTTTATTTAGAAAATAATTTTATATAAGTTGTAATCAAATTGAGAAAAAAAATTAAAATTAAGAAATTTTTAAAATTTACATTATTGTTATTTGGAGATTTAAAATATTTCATATAAATTTTGTTAAATATCATTATTATTTCTATATTTTTAAGAATCTTGTATATATAAAAAAAAATTTTATCGGAATAATTTACCAAATAATACGTGTACATATTATGATTTTATTAATTATTTGGAGATTTTTGAGAGATTTTCTATTTAGTCAAATTTATTTTGTGAAGAATAACAGATTAAAATTTTTGGGATATTAAGTATTTATTTTTCATGATATGTTTTCAGTCTGTTTTTGTGTACTATTTGTTTTTTATCTTTCTTTGATCTTATTGCTATATTCCCATTGTCCTCTATACTTTCCACAAGATGAGGACCGGTATACTTACTGTCTAATTTATGTCCTGTGTCATTTCTAAGCAATACCTTATCTCCTACCTTTATATCTAATTCATTTATACCTTTGTCATAACTATTCTTATTATATACCTTATTTCTAATAAGTTTATCCCTAGCTTTCTTACGCGCTACTTCTAATCTATATTTTATTTCCTTACTGTATTCTTCTATGTTATATATTGGATCTATTCTATCTATATTATTAAGTCTATTGAATCCATATGGGATTCTTCCAAAAACTAACTCAAATGGGCAGTATCCGTGGGCCTCTGAAGGTGTCGTGTTAAAACAGTACGTAAAGTACTTCAGCCATTCATCCCAATCATCCCTTTCAACTGATATGTAGGAACGTACATATTCATTGAAAGTCCTATGGCTTCTTTCTACCGTTCCTAGCGTTTGGTGGTGGTGCGCTGTAGACGTTACCTTATCAATCTTCATATATTTGCATATCTCATTTAAGATACTGTTCTTGTACTCTGTACCCATGTCCGTAATGAGCGTCCTCATCGGGCCATAAGCCAATATAAATGAATCAAATATAGCCTTGGATACCGTTTTCGCGCTTTTATCGCGTATTGGCACTGTTACCAGGTATTTTGTCAGGTCACATATTATGGTGACTGCATATTCAAAACCATCTTCCGTTCTTGGGAGTGGTCCGATTGTATCTACCAAGACCGTATCGAAAGAATCGATCGGAGTGTCCGTTATAGTCATTGGTATTTTCGTATGTTTAGTGGTTTTGGACTCTTGACATTTCCTACAAGATCTTATGTAATCTGATACCGACATGATCATTTTCGGCCAGTAGAAATATCGTCTTATTTTCCCAATTGTCCTTGTTATACCTGTATGACCTCCTTGTATTGGGTCATCATGATATTGTTGTATTATCTTATTTATTTCATTCTTATTATTCAGCTTGGTCACCTTTGGGAGTAGCGCTACTCTTAATTTATCCAAAAATATATTGCCCTTGGCCTTAAAATCTTGCATTGAGACAAATTCGAAAATTTTCTCATTAGGTGCCATTCGTACTTTATTTATCTTATATTTACCGGTTAGTGATTCTAACCTGGGGAATAACTGTCCGAAGTCAATTTTCCCTTTAGTAAATAAATCATTTATTAATATTTTCTCTATTTTCCTTTTGCCATGTTTCAATAAACAATGGTCTGAAGTCATCTCGAGCTTATGGTATCGCCTGACGTCAGATGGGTTTATGACTTCAAATATATTGGGCTTATTGTACGTTAAATGCTGATTATTTTCATTTTCATTGTTATTTCTATTTAAGTCTAATTTTGCCGTAGCTGATCTCGTTGTTACCTTGAGAACTGCTTTATTCACATTTATATTCTTCAGATCATCTATCGTTATACGTGATAGTGCATCTGCTACATAATTATCTTTGCCTCTGAGATACTCGACTGTAAAGTCGTATTCCTCTAAATCTAGTCTAATTCTAGTCAGCTTTGAGCTGGGGTTTTTCATGGAAAATAAGTAAGTTAATGGCCGATGATCTGTTTTTACCAAAAAATGTTTACCGTATATATATGGTCTAAAGTATTGGATTGCCCAATGAATTGCAGTGAGTTCCTGCTCAATTGTCGATTTATTGCTTTCACCTTTGGTAAAAGATTTCGAAGCATATGATATTGGTAGTTGTCTACCATTATACTCCTGTGTCAAAACTGCACCGCATGCATGTTTACTTGCATCCGTTGTGATACAAAATTCCTTAGTGAAGTCCGGATACTGTAGTATCCGTGGGCTGAGTAGAGCGTTTTTCAAATATTCAAAAGATTGTTGGCATTCGGTCGTCCAACAGAATTCTACTCCCTTTTTCGTAAGTCCTGTTATATGACGGGAGTAATCAGCAAAATTGCCAATAAACCTTCTGTAATAGTTACAGAAAGCAATGAATCTTCTGGCCTCATCTGCATTCGATGGTACTGGGTAATTTTTAATTGCCGAATATTTTCCATCATCTGGTAGAATGCCCTCATTGGTGCATTTATGCCCTAGGTAAGTCACCTCGTGCATAAAAAATGTGCATTTTTCCGGATGCAACTTTATATTGTGTTTTCGGCAAAGATCAAAAACATCTGTTAAGTTGTTCAACATATGTTTTGCAGAGCAGCCCAACACAACTAAGTCGTCCATGTATAGGAATGCTTGTGATGGTCTCAAACCAGTGAATGCTAGAGTCATCATACGTTGAAACGAATTTGGAGCTACCTTTAGTCCGTAAGGGAGTCGTTTGAAACGATAAGAGCCATTTTCAGTTGAAAATGACGTGATGTCTCTTGAATCTTCATGTAGCTCAATTTGATGGAAACCTGACATTAAGTCGAGGCACGAAAAGTACTTTGCTCTACCCAATTGATCCAGAATGTCCTCTATTCTTGGAAGTGGGAATTTATCCGCTAATAATTTTTTATTCACTTGTCGGTAGTCTACAACCAATCGCCATCTTTTCTCATTTGAGTTCGGGAGTCCTTTCTTCGGTACTATCAATAATGGGCTGTTGTATTCTGAAGTTGATGGTTCTACTATATCATCGTCTATTAACTTTTTAACTTGTCTATTAACTTCTAATTTCTGTGAATGTGGGATTCTATAATTTTTTATATATGTTGGTGTGTTATCACCTAGCCTTAAATGTTGTTTGTAAAAATTGTTCGTGGAAATTGTCTCCGTTTCTAAAGCGAATATGTCAGAATAATTTAAGCACAATATCGTGAGTTCACTTTTGAATTCTTTAGGGAAATTTTTCGATAATTTTTCCAAGATTTTATCTTTCCTATTGTCCATTTTCTGCTCGTTATTCGGATATATAACATCATATTCGTCCAAATTTTCAATTCTAATGTCATTAATATCTAGTGTTATAATTTCCTTGTTGGTGTTAAGAATTCTAACATACGCGTTATTGCCTTGAACTAATGTATTTGCAATGTATACGCCTGGTTTTATTTCCTGGTTCAATACCAGTAGTTCCTCATGCTGAGTGTTAAATGGTATTTTACGTATTACCTGCGCTCTTGGTGGTAGAATGACGTAGTCATCAGTGTACGTGTGATGTATCGGAATCGTTAGGGTTCGAAAATCTCTAGGTCTCATAATAAGACATTCTTTGTCTTCTATAAAGTCAATGCTACAATTGAAATTTTTCAAAAAATTTATCCCTATGATTCCGCTGCATGGTATAGGGAAGTCATTGTGTACCACATGAAATTCATAGGTTACCGCAAAATCCTTTCTGCAAATCTCCAGATCTGTTGAACCTATTGACTTAATTACTCCATCGCCTATACCACTAATTGACGTTATGTTCCGTTTGTTGACGAAATTATCTTCCCCAAGATTTTCCTTTTTTATTAGACATATGTCTGCTCCTGTGTCCACAAGTAAAACAAGCATTTGTTTTGTATTATAATTCAAAAATTTTACAAACACACCAAGGTTAAGATTCAATTTATATATATTTATGTCCCTTTTTCCCCCAGAGGCTATTCGAAGTTTTCCGAACACGTATTGTTCGTACTTTCCATTGGTCGGACTTGTCTGTCACGACCTCTATAGTTGTTCGAAATTTGATAATTACGTTCCCTATTGTCACGTTGGTTTTGATTTCTGTTATTCATGTAGTTATTCCTATTTCTACCTTTGGAATTGTTATTTCCTCTATAGGTACCTTGGCGATTTTGGTGCCAATTATTGTCATTAATACGGAAATTTCTATCGTTATTGCCATTATATGATCTGTTCTGTTGTCTGTAGTACAACACAGTATCTTTACTTCCGGAAGCTTCTGTACAGGTTTCAATAAATTTCTGAACAGCTTGGTTCAATGAAGAGAACTGTCCCGCTTTCATGATAAGTTTGACATTATCATTGTTACAGTTTGTTACTATGGCATTTACTGCCGCTTTTGTGGTATATTCTCTGGCTGCTGCCGGTGGTACGCCGTCCGAAATGTAGGCATTATGAATTCTTTTCGCCAAGTCTTCTACTTCGCTGGTGTATGCGTTGGCCGTTTTATTTCTCTGCTGTATGTTCATCAGTTTGGCAATCAGTCCACCAACAGGTTCGCCTTTTATTGAACCTTGTAATTTTTCTTTAATTTGTTTTATAGTTGTTTCATCTGTTATTAGCTGTCGGGCCGTTCCTTTCAGTTTTGTCTTAATTAGTGAAACAGCTATTATTTCGTGAGCTCCTTTCAATTGGTCAATCATTATCAGACCATCGATGAAGCTTTGCAAGTTCTTCACGTCTCCATCGTAGTCCGAGATGAATTTGGATGCTGTATCCACGAATTGTTCCACTGTTTGGGCCATATCTATTTCTTCCTTTGCTATTATTTTATCAATTACTTCTCCTATAAAATTTTTAACTTCCGTTTCTGTGTCGCCCTTATCGTTTGAATCTTCTTCCTCAATTGTCTCGGGACCTAGTTTGGCACTTATTATGATTGTTTTGTCAATGTTCAATTTAATTTGTTCCGTGTAATCGTGTGGGATATTTTCTTTTATACCATATTTGGCGTATATCTTCACCAATCTATCTCTAACGTCCCAAAATATGTCAACTACTATTTTCAGATGTTCTCTCGTATAATCTAGTTTATATTTCGAAACTAGTCTTGATATATTGTTGTAATTTTCTATTAATGTTTTTAAGTGTTTCTTTACTGTTTCGTCTTTAATATAGGTATTTTTATTTATACATTTATATGACTTCTTGAAGTCCTCATGAAAAAATTGTATGTTGGCTATAATTAGTTCCCATTTGTCATTCATAATACTCTATTAATGACACTTTATTTGCAACTTCAGTGTCCATATATTCAGTTAATCCTACTTGACGGTATATTAATAATATATATAGTAATGTCAAGTAATTTATCATTTATTATATAATTTTTTTTTTTTTTTTAATTGTTCCTCATTGACTCTGCCCCTTTGTCTCTATATCTTTCGGGTCTGTATTCCGGGGGTCTAAAGTCTTCTATCCCGTTTGTAAAGTATCCCTCCTGGGCTAATCTTAGTATTTCCTTATCTACTATGTCCAGTATTCTTGACTGATTCTCATGTTCCGCTTCGGTCAATGGTTTGAATTCCGAGTAGGGCCTATTCAGTTTGGCGTCGATATATTTTCTGGTCCGTCTAGGCATCCTAATTATTTAAGTATTAAGTATTAAGTATTTATCCTTTTAATAAAAGTTATATTAAATAGAAAGAACCACTTCTTTAGTTGAATGTCAATTGATCATTCTCTTTTTTTTTTATTTCTTTAGTCTTCTTGAGTTCCATATTTAGTTTAAAATGTTCCTCCTGTACCTTAGAGTACTCAGGAGTTCCTACCGCGAGCTGTTCAATCTTCTGTCTTAATTTCTTAGACTCGCTCCTCATACGTTTTATTACTCCTCCTCTATTATTTTTCTTCTTCTTTGTCTTTTCTCCTATAGGGGTATGCTCGTTTTCAGTTTGAGCCCTATAAATTTCAATGGTTGTGCTATTTATGTCGATTTCTGTTAAGTCCCTGTTGATATCCACATTAAATCTATTTTCATTACTGTCTTCCAGTTCTCTATTGTAGCCTATATTTTCTATAATTTTCCTTATTGCTGGAAAGCCTATTTTGGGTATATTTGTCAGTTTCTCCTCTGCCTTTCGTTGTTTCTTGTATTGTGGTTGTCTTTTCCTATATTCTTGTATGGTCAGTTTCTTTGGTCCGACTTTAGTCTGATCCATCTTAAATTTTGTCTAAATGGTTTGCTACCGACGCGTCTCTAAAATAATTTTTTCTTAGTGATTTCTTGTGCAATTGATATAAAATTGTAGCTAATTGTGCTGATGTAATTATTATTAGTATTATCAAGTAAGTGTCCGTGTTGGAAGGTGCTTGTGTCATTTCTATTTCATTCACTACGTTAGCATTAGGTCTGTCAATCTTTGAATGTTGTTTTCCCATTTTCACAATAAGACAAAAGAAAAACTAAAACTACCTCACAAAAGAAAAAAAATTCAATAGAAAACTGATAATTGGATTTATAAAAAAAAATCTCCTTTAATTAATAATTTCATATTCAAAATTTATAAACAAAAAAAAATTATTTCAAAAAAAAAAAAATATTGTCAAATAAAATATGAATTGGTTGATTGCAGCACTTGTGGCCGCGATCTTCCGTTTAAAAAAAGTATTATAATATAATAAAACAAAGATTGCAGCGCTTGTGGCCGCGATCTTCCTTTTTTAAAAAAAATATTTTTTAGAGAAAAATTTAGGTTGATTGCAGCGCTTGTGGCCGCGATCTTCCTTGTTTACAAATTACTATTTTTTTTAACATTAAAAATAAAATTATAGATACTTATTTATCAGTTGAAAATGATGATTCCATTGGTTGTTGCGGGTGGTTGTGGCTGCTCTTGATTGTGGCTGCTCTTGATGGTTGACCGAACTGTCACCGTTGTTGATAAAACTTGTTCTCCTTTTTTTTTTTGGTTGTTGATGTGGACGATGTTGTTGCGGGTGTATTGGCCACACCCGTTTCGTTCTTCTCTGACCAAGGAGTTAAATTAAAAGCTGATGTTCATATAGATTGCTGCTTCATTATATTATTGATTGTTGCCTCAATTATAATCAAATCTTTGAACGAAATAACGCCTTATCGCACTCTGTTTTTTTTAATTATTAAAGGCTACAAAATATTTTGCCGTAAAACTTCATGAATGTTCCTTTTTTGTTTTTACCGATTTAGTGATATATTTTTTTTTTTTTAATTTTTATTTTGTTTTTACCGATTTAGTGATATATTTTTTAAATTTTATTTTGTCCTTTGGGAATTTCAATTTCCAAATAAATGTTTTAAAAATTTTTTTTTTCACTGGGTTTTGGATTTGGACTTTGTTTTATATATATAAAAAAAATTTTTGTTTCTTTTTTTTTAGTAGGAGCAAAAGGTCCTTTCTCGAGTCCTGTCACGAACTGCTCCTGGCAGGATCGCCATGTAAAAAGTAAAAGGATATTAAAATGTTTTCAAACTTCTATTTAATTAAAACACACACTTTTTTAATGTGATTGTTTACTTGTTACAATCCAATGAATAATGATTAATGATTCTCTTTATTATGTTTTATTTCTTTTTATATTAATAATAATATGAAACCAGAATAAACAAAATATACATACATACATACATGTAGGTTTATTTGTTTTCTCTGTGTTATACTCCGAAAGCATAACACAGCAGAAATCACGAAAACAACCAACAACAATTTCGTGGTATGGTGCTAATGTTTATAACTCAAAACATTCGCTGTATCGGCAATTGTATAGTTCAATGCACAGCGTATGGGCATTGAACTTTAATGTAGTTCCGTGTCAGCGAATGTTTTGTAATTGCACATATTTTGGACAACTTTATTTAGTAGTGACTAAATAAAGTTATCGTGCACCTTATGAATGCAATTATGCTACACCAGGTCTTCAATTTGGCTTTCGAAAACAACATGTCACTGTTGAACACGATCATAGACTGGCAAATAAAATTCAAAGGGCCTACTAAGAGAAGAAGTATTGTTCCGCACTTTTTATTGATGTTTCACAAGCCTTTGATAAAGTTTGGCATGAAGGTTTACTCTTTCAGATTAAAACTATTTTACTCTCCAATACACACAAGTTACTCGGGATCTATATTACAAACCGAAAATTTAAAATTAAAGAAAATGATTTTATAAGCACAACACAAACTATAAAAGCTGGAGTAGACAACTGTTCAGCCTCTGAAATGAGCGTTTGAAAAGGGTGCTACGCTTTGTAGGGGCCTACTTATGGGTTATCAAAGTTAAAATTTGTAGAAAAATCAATTTTATGGTAACTAAAAAATTTTTTTTTTACATTTTTAGATTGTTTTTATTTTTTTTCTTTAGGGTTTTATGTTTTAAATTATTACCCAACAAATTGAAAAAAAATTACTTCTTTTTTAAATTTATTTTTTAAATTTTCTGTAAAATATTCATCAGAATTCGTAAGAGAAGGTATATCTAAAAGACTAATCATTTCTAAACTATAATTATTTTCTAACTCTATTCGTGACTTCACATGCCGCAGGGAAGAAATAAGTGGATCGGAAGATGCTGCCAACATGTTGAAGAGGTCCTTATTTTGCCTTACCCTTGATGCTTTGAATGTGTTCTGCAATCTATATTTTTTATAAAATTTGTTAAGAGTCTCCTGTGCTTCTTCAGAAAGCTCTCCAATTGGCAAAGACTGGTACTCAATTATATCTTTGCCATGCGCCAATATTTTATGGACGGTCGGGGTCAACCTCTTCTGTGGATACATTTCTGCTAAAAGAGATGCAGTTTTCGATGCATATTCTCCATATTTTGTAGAATTGACATTTTCTTTGCAGTTTAAAACATTCAAGATCGTTCCCAATCTTTTCACTACTTGATTGTCAATTCCAGTGATTCTGGTTACTGCCTTATCATTTTCAAAAAATCTCCTAGAAATGTTTCCATCATTTGAGTTACCTTATCCGTGCTTGGGACAGTCTACTTTTAGTCCAACTTGTTTAAAAAAAGCATCCTGTATTTGCTTCTTTCTTATCCTTATCCTTTATTGATGTATTTTCATCGAAGTTTTCCTCCTCTTGTGGTAGGGTATACGCCAGTTTTAGCAAGAACTCCATACACCTTATCCTTGCGTGCAATGGTGACATTCCATATTCGTAATTCTCCTCGTTTGTAGAATCGTTTAAATTACCAAAGTTCTTCTGACTCTTTTTGCAAATCGGGCATGACAATGTTGAGATTGTTCCTGTCAGTTCGTTTACGATTTTTCCGTCAACCATGGTCATGTGGAACTCGTAATTGCATTCAAAATATTTTCCTTCTCCAATTTGCAGCTTTGTAGGCTTAATCTTGCTTATTTGTTCTTCAATGTCCTTCACCGTGGTCCTTATGAGTTCTGCCGATTCCCTTGCAAACTGAAACATGGGTCGGCAATACTGCACAGATGACGGACGTGGATTTTTCCAGAGTAGGGAAACATCAGATTTGAGCCGCAAAGGAACAACAGATGCCATAAACATATTTCCGTCCGATATTGTAGCGTCATCGGAAGATATCCTTCGCTTATAAACGCTTTGTCCGGATGATCTATCGCAGCCCCATTTGCTGATCTATGTCAGTTTCTCAGGAAGAATTTTCACCTCATTTTCAGGAAGACTCTCCAACAACCGTTTTGCTGTTTGGCCCATGAGATCCAGATTGGCTTTCACAGAGACTTCCGTAAACTCCGTATGCAGTGGTCGTGAATTTATTTTGGATTGCGTAATATGCTTGTATCCTGCTAAAACGTCAGCCCGGTGTCATATCAAGGATGCCCGTAGTATCTCATATTTTTCTTTGGAAAGTTGTAGGTCCATAAACAAGGCCATGGCTTCTTCGGAACCATACTTTTTAATGTGTGCGTTTGTGGGCATGGGAATGCTTTCCTTAATCCTTTTTAGTCGCAGTGGGCTTGCATCAGCAACAGATTTTGTAATCTGCGACCTAACTCTTTCACTATCCTTTGTATATTTAATAGACAGCGCGTCCGATAAATGCTTCGTGGTCAAGTCATTGGTGGCATCGGCAACTTTCCTCTTTCTTGTGAAAATTGAACACTCCTCCGTACTTTTTTTTGGCCTTCCTTTTGCTCCTCTTGTTGATGTGGTGGGTTTGTCTACTGCCAATATATCTAGGGTGGTATCTTCATTAAGCCAGTCCTCGTATTTGGAGTTGAAGTTCTGAATGGTTGGATTAGATTTCACCCATTTTGCCTTAATATTTGCATATATCAGATAAAAATTATTTTTTATAATTTCGCTTCTCTCAATATTTCCGTATAAGTTATCAAGTTCTTCTAAAGCAGCTTCCGTTAAAAACTTTGGTGTGGTTGACCTTCTGAACAGTTCAAATAATTTTAAATTGTTTAACGCCATGGTTTCAGTACTTGTTGCGCCAACTTTCAGTCGTAGACTAATCCAGGCATTATGCTTATTTTGCAATATATAGGCTTATTCTACCATGCCTAAAAATTTACCTCTTCCCTGCATACATATGGATTTAGGCTGAATTATGCAATTTTGATATTATGCTCGTGTCTAAATAAGATTTGTGCCTACCTGGAGGGACCATAAATCAATATTGTTCTTGACCATTTGTACTCCAAAGTAATTTTTAAGTGAGGTGCGTACCTGTGAATTTCAATGAGTAGTTTTTTGTGCATCCTCTGTCTGTAACAGAATATTGGGAGTAGACTTTGGCAGAGGCTCACAGATAGACAACCGACTGAAAATGCAATTTTCAAACTATTAGATCAAACTACTGTCAGTCAAAACATGTAAGGGATGCACGCCATACAATTTCTGCAACCATGTCTTTTTAACCTTTTTTACCTCTAGAAGCCAAACGAGCACGTACGGGCATATAAAACCTTCTGAATTATGTAAAGAAATAATCAAAGAACATGTTTTGCAAATATGGCAAATATAGAAAAATATAGATTTTTTTTTTATTTTCCGTCAAAGTTGAAAAATAGTGAAAAAAACGGATAGTTTTTAAATAGTGATTTACCAGGAGAAACACAAAGCAAACAATTAATTTTTTTTTTATCATTATACATTTAATAAATACACCAATCAACACAAACAAAAAATGAGGAGATATTACACCTGAAATCGCAACAAATTGACTAAAAAATGTGTGTTTTTTTTGAAAATCGAAAGTCGGTCAACTTTGAACGGTTATATCTTCTAAACTAAAAATGTGATATTATTAAGGGTAGCATATTTGAAAACGCTGAGAAGTTTCCTATAACATGGGTTTATTCAAAACTTCGCCGGCGCACACGAAAATTTTGATTTTTGCAACCTCGTTTGCTCTACGGGCGCCAATGTGCGGTGTCTCACGTGGAGAAATCACTTAGATGCGAAGTCACCCAGATGAAATTAAAAATTATTGAACTCAATTGGTTAATTGGAAGAAACTCTAAACTTAGCCTAGATTGTTGTCCTATGGAGGACAACTCTGGGGCACTGCTTCTGCTTCCAATGTAGATAAAATTCAAAGAAAACAGAATAATAAGAATAATAACCGGCGCACCATGGTTTGTCAGAAATTCCAATATACACTCCGACTTCAATGTAAACTTTGTCAATGATGAAATCGCAAAGCATGCTCAAAGCTATTTAAGAAGACTAGAAGAACATCCCAATAATTTGGCGCGTAACCTGCTAGATAATCGAGGCCATCAGCGACTTAGAAGGACCTGGTTAACTAAAACTATGAAATGATTGTTACTTTTTATTACTTATTAATATATGTCCAAATGAAATTTTTGTCTGAAACTGGCTAGACTTTATTCTTAATTTTAGTTTTAAGATTTGAACACTTATTGTTAGTTTACATTATATAAATGAATATTCAGTAAATAAAATACGAGTATAACAAAAAAAAAAATGCCGATCGGAAAAATGTGAAACACCCCTATAATAACGACAACAATTGTTTCGACCAAATTTATTACAAAAAATCTAAAATAATTCATTAGCAGTTATAAAAAAATAAAAAATAAAACATGTTCTGTTTTTTTGCAGTACACGTGCAAGAAAATGAACTCAAAATAAAGCTACACTCGAATCTGTGTGGTTTATGTATGTTCGAAACGAAAAATATGTGATAGAAAAATGTCGTGTAGATAACAGAATATTAAAACGAAACACAGTCATGATTGTGTTGGGCACCGTATAAAATTTAAAAACACACATAATTGATATGAAAATAAAAATATGTATTGGCGGCTTTAGAACAGAACATTGTATGTTTAATGTGTGTATTTTCTGAACCATGCATAATAGTGAACAATTTTTCCCTTATTTTTATATTTTCTGGGAGTTTCTTAATTATTGATGGTTGCCAAATAAATACGAAACAACATGGTGTCGTCAAGCTTAAAATGACACTTTGCTATTTTAATTAAATTTATTAAAATTACCTTTTGTTGTTTTTTTTTAAGAGCGTCAAAGATCGAAAAGATTACATTTTTCAAAATATATATTTAAATAATTGCCGCTTTGCTACCAATAATCTTTTTGCAGTTTTTTCCTGTAACATATTAAACTCAACGGATGTTAATAATGTCTTTTCAATATTTTTTGTTGGATGGTGTTAGCAACCCTTCTTTACAATATAATGGACTACGCTTAAATTTATTTTCAAACCTAACAATTGCTTTAAAGGAAATAAATTTTTAAATGTTGTTCTTTGTTAAGTTGATGTTTAATATTTGATTATTCTCATTTATGGTCTTCAATAAAGAAAGGTGTTTTTTTTTAATCAAAAACTTTGTAACGATTATTTTAAGAAAACTTTTCACTCTAAAAATACCTTCGCCTTTTGTATATACTCGTAGAAATTTTGTCTTAATTTATTACAATATCCGTTTTTCTTTAGTTTGTTTGTTCCCTAAAAAGAAAATAAAAACCCTTTAGGAGAATGTTGTTTCACCGAAAGCGTTGAAGTAAACAAAACAAAGTTAGTTCCGTTTGTTATTATTGTCGCCTCAGGACTTTCAGCACTTTTATAAGTGTTTTACAAAAAATAAAAAATTAGTAGAAATAATAGAAAATTCTCCTTTATTAGGTAGTCAGAAGGAAAATTATTTTCTACAAAAATACTGGGAAAATTTGGTAGGTGATGTAAAGAATTTTTGATAAGATTTAGATCTAATAGGCAAAAGGTAATAAATTGCTTGATTGTAAAAAATAAATTGCTAAATGTATGTGCAGACCGTTAAACTGTTTTGTTTAATTTGTTACTTGTCATTAGTTATGTTGAAAAATCAAATTAAGTGAAAATTTATTGCATTATTTTAACAACATTAGCATTCACATTAGAACTCTGTGTCAGTTTCTTACTCCATCACATTAAAAATGTTATTTAATGTGAAAAAAAAAATCATTTACTTGGCTAAGCTACCAGAAATAACTTTGTTTAACTTAAAAAAAAAAGAATATTTTTTCTCTGTTTCAATAAACTGAATAAACATTAAAGCCATAAAAACACTACTAGAAGGAGAAGATGCGAGATTGTTCGTGATGCCAATAAAATTTTATAAAGTTTTTAACCAAAAAATTAACAATAGGTACATTGGCATCCAAAATTTTAAAACTAACATACAACGTTAATCTAAGATAGTTAAAAAAAGCAAACTGGATAGTAATAAATATATCGGTCTGCTTAGTTTCATAACCTCCGCATTACTGTGCAGATAGTATATATCAGTTTGTTCATCCGTTTGTAGCCTATCGAAATAAAGACCCCATAAACTATATATATATTATTGATCCTTATTAAAGTAGAAGTCCGCCTGTCTGTCTGTCTGTTGAAAACATTCTCCTGTCTGCAATAATTCTAGTAGGTCGTACTAGTTAGGCTTAAAATATTCATCATAATCCATGGGAAATCGGTGTTATATGTGGAGGCTTAACGCCCAATGGCTGAGGAATGACATACGAAAATGTAGAAATAGTGAAAAATATTTATATGTAACAAAAAATATGCATATCGATATGTGTAATGCTTTCAATTAAAAAAAGCGGAAAATGCCTAAAACATTTGTTATGATCCTATTAATTTTTAGCATCATTGCAAGAAATCTAGCCTTGATAATATGAAATCTAATTTTTTTTTGTCTCTTAGTGTTAGCAAACTTGGTTAAATATGTTTAGAACACGGGTAGAGGGTATCAAAGATTTGGCACAGCCGAATTTAATATTATTCCTTGCTTTTGATAAGCATGAAAATGTCAAAATATATGACATGAATTTTGTATATTACTAGTCTGTGCTTAAAATTTGATCAAAAATTTATGAAAACCATTTAATTGCAACACTAATGTTTAAAAAGGTACTTTTTTAAGAAAAGCTGGGTTTCTAAGAACGTAACTTTTTAAGAAAAGGTACTTTGCTAACAAAGATATTTCATGAGAAAAGTAAAATTGTTTGGGAAAAGGCACTTGTTTTAAAAAAAAAGAACTTTTTGAAGAACAGTTATTTTTGTAGAACAGGTACTTTTTTAGGGAAAGGTACTTTTTAACGAAAACGCGCTTTTCTAAGAAAATATATCTTTTTAAGGAAAAAATACTTTTTGTTTTTTTTAAGAAAATATACTTTTTGAAGAACATTTACCTTTTGAGGGGTATTTTTTAAGAAAGTGTACTTTTTAAAGGAAATGCACTTTTTTTAGAAAAGAAAATCGTCATAATATATGACATGACTTTCGTATATTACTACACAGTGCTTAAAAGTTCACCAAAAAATTATAAAATCCTCTTAGTAACACTTATTTATTTGAAGGTCCTTTTTTAAGAAAAGATAGTTTTCTAAGAAAAGTAATTTTATGATAAAAATTAAATTGCTTGGGAAAAGGCACTTGTTTTAAAATTCAGAACGTTTTTGAGAATAGTTATTATTGTGGAACAGGTACATTTTAAGGGAAAGGTATTTTTTTTTAAACGAAAATGCACTTTTCTAAGAAAATTTACCTCTATAAAGAAAAAACACTTTTTGTTTTTTTTTAACAAAATTTACGTTTTCAAAGGTTTTTTTTAAGAAAGTGTACTATTTAAAAGAAATGCGCCTTTGCAATAGAATTTATAAGGAACATTATTTTAAGAAAAGGCACTTCTTTAAGAAAAGCTACCCTTTTTAATAAAATTCACTTCTTTAAGAATAGGCATTTTTTAAGAAAAGTTAAAGTTTTGATAATAGGTACTTTTAGCAGCCCGTGCTTTTTAGTAAATGGTACTTTTTGAGAAAAGGTACTTTAGCAGCAAGCACATTTTTAGGAAAAGGTAAATTTTTAAGAAAACGTATATTTGTAAGAAAATTTACATTTTTAAGAAAAGGTACTTTTTAGCAGCAGGTACTTTTTTTAGGAAAATTTACTTTTCGAGAAAAGGCACTTTTTAAGAAAAATAACTTTTTGAGAAAAGCACTCTTTTAAGAAAATGGAACTTATTTAAGAAAAAGTAGTTTTTTAAGAAGATTTTCATTTTTAGGCAGAGGTACATTTTCAAGTATATGTACTTTTTTGAGAAAACTTACTTTTTAAAGATAACGTACTTTTTAAAGAAATTGTACCTTTTTAAAGAAAATTTGCTTTTTTAATAATAACAAGTAAGAAAATTATAGTCTACCGAGACCGACTATATGATAACCTATACCATGCGTTTAGAGACCCTATCTCTTAGGCGCAACTAACTGGATATAGAAAATAAGCATAAAACAAATTTGAGTGGGATTTTTACTAATTTTTTTGGTTGCAGATATGAAAAAGTTCTTATCGGATGCTATATCTATATGGAGACTAGGCCCAAAAAAGGACCGATGCTGACTATGTTTGGTAAAGTCTCTTGTATTTTGCAAAAATATATACAAACAAAATTTGAGAAGAATCAGTGCAATATTTTTGTTTTTTGATAGATTTAAGTGAAGATCGGGAAGCAGCTCTATATGGGGCCTATGACTTAGAGTTGTCCCAGGTATCATTTTTAGAGTACTCATTAATGGATGTAATAAATGCATACAAACCCAATTTGAGTAAGATCGATATGACAATTTGGATCTTATGGCAATTTATGTCGATTTCATAAAGGTCATTTGTATGGGGGCAAGGTCTGAACATGGACCGATTCTTACCAATTTCAACAGCGTTCAGCCTGTGGCCAATGAAGGCTTAGTTACCAAATTTCATCAAAATATATTCATATTTGCAATCTGCAGTTTGATTACAAGGTTTACATGGACACACAGACGGACGGACAGACCCACGGAAGGCCATCGTTAAATCGAATCAGTTAGTGATTCTGATTCAATCGGTATAATTAAAGATGGGTCTAGGTCAAATATTTTCAGTAGTTACAAACAGCAGCACAAAGTCATTATACCCAAGCCACATAGTGGTATTGGGTATAAAAACACGCTGTTCCTTCGTGCAACGTACCATATTAACTAACCTGAATGTATTTGGAATCCGAAAATAAAAATTTAGAATAAAAGTTCCATGTAGGAAAAAATGACAATAAAATCAAAATTATACTTCAAATTTGAACATCCGATATATAAATTTTTTGAAAATTTACTTATTAAAGAAAATGCATCTATTTAGGAAAAGTTACTTATTTAAGAAGGGGTACTTTTTAATATTTGACTTTTTTAGATAATGTTCTTTTTGAAAAAAGGTACTTTTTTTAGAAAAGGAAATTTTTATAGGAAATTTTTTTACGAAAGTGTAATGTTTTTGAGAGAATTCTCTCTTTTAGGAAAATATACCTTCAAGTGAAATGTTAATTTTAGGAGGAAAAGTGGTCTGAATTATGAAAAAAAAAAATTACGACCAAAATTCAAGATGGAGAAATGCGGAAAAATCGTGAAAAATATAAAAGTCAAAATTTTTTTTATAATTTTAGTATGCAATGAAATTTAGATGTTACAAAAGAAAATCTATGGAAACGTTCTGAAGTTAATAGCAATTATAACGGGTGATTTTTTTGAGGTTAGGATTTTCATGCATTAGTATTTGACAGATCACGTGGGATTTCAGACATGGTGTCAAAGAGAAAGATGCTCAGTATGCTTTGACATTTCATCATGAATAGACTTACTAACGAGCAACGCTTGCAAATCATTGAATTTTATTACCAAAATCAGTGTTCGGTTCGAAATGTGTTTCGCGCTTTACGTCCGATTTATGGTCTACATAATCGACCAAGTGAGCAAACAATTAATGCGATTGTGACCAAGTTTCGCACTCAGTTTACTTTATTGGACATTAAACCAACCACACGAATGCGTACAGTGCGTACAGAAGAGAATATTGCGTCTGTTTCTGAGAGTGTTACTGAAGACCGTGAAATGTCGATTCGTCGCCGTTCGCAGCAATTGGGTTTGTGTCATTCGACCACATGGAAGATTTTACGCAAAGATCTTGGTGTAAAACCGTATAAAATACAGCTCGTGCAAGAACTGAAGCCGAACGATCTGCCACAACGTCTAATTTTCAGTGAATGGGCCCTAGAAAAGTTGGCAGAAAATCCGCTTTTTTATCGACAAATTTTGTTCAGCGATGAGGCTCATTTCTGGTTGAATGGCTTCGTAAATAAGCAAAATTGCCGTATTTGGAGTGAAGAGCAACCAGAAGCCGTTCAAGAACTGCCCATGCATCCCGAAAAATGCACTGTTTGGTGTGGTTTGTACGCTGGTGGAATCATTGGACCGTATTTTTTCAAAGATGCTGTTGGACGCAACGTTACGGTGAATGGCGATCGCTATCGTTCGATGCTAACA
This sequence comes from Cordilura impudica, assembly GCA_963682025.1. Lineage (NCBI taxonomy): Eukaryota > Metazoa > Arthropoda > Insecta > Diptera > Scathophagidae > Cordilura > Cordilura impudica. The sequence goes on from OY821521.1 coordinate 62,644,650, forward strand.
AACTTTTTGTTGCCAAAAATGGAAGAACTGAACTTGGTTGACATGTGGTTTCAACAAGATGGCGCTACATGCCACACAGCTCGCGATTCTATGGCCATTTTGAGGGAAAACTTCGGAGAACAATTCATCTCAAGAAATGGACCGGTAAGTTGGCCACCAAGATCATGCGATTTGACGCCTTTAGACTATTTTTTGTGGGGCTACGTCAAGTCTAAAGTCTACAGAAATAAGCCAGCAACTGTTCCAGCTTTGGAAGACAACATTTCCGAAGAAATTCGGGCTATTCCGGCCGAAATGCTCGAAAAAGTTGCCCAAAATTGGACTTTCCGAATGGACCACCTAAGACGCAGCCGCGGTCAACATTTAAATGAAATTATCTTCAAAAAGTAAATGTCATGGACCAATCTAACGTTTCAAATAAAGAACCGATGAGATTTTGCAAACTTTATGCGTTTTTTTTTTTAAAAAAGTTATCAAGCTCTTAAAAAATCACCCGTTATAAAAGTACCCTTATGCAATTAAGTGAATATCATCGGAAGACTGCATTATGAATAAAGTTAGTCCTGAAGTCTTCATTTCTTGAGTAATGATTTAAGACGCACAAATTAAATTTGAACACGTATATTGTAGAAAAAAGTATTCTTTGGACCTTTTAATATAATATTTTAAGGACATACAGTATGCAAATCTCGTAGTCATGAAAATCCGTCATTTACTTAAAAACTAAAACAAAAATCTGAAAAAATTGTTATTATTTATTTTACTTATAAAATAAAAAAACAAAACTGCAAATTTGTTTTTACATAGCTCATATATATCAAAGCTAGGTGGCGTATTATTATTATTATTTTGTTTAACAACATCCGTATTCGTATAGGTGGCAAGGCTCAATATTCAATATATCTGTGGTCGCAAGCAATAACCGCCTAACTCGAAAATCATGCTTTCGAGAAAAATAGCTTTTTATATAAATGTAATGCGGCTTCATTACGACTTAGGTCAGAATATTTGTACTAATAACTTTTTAAATAACAGTGTTAGAGAAATGAGGATTTTACGTAAATATAAAGATTTTTTAGCAGAATATGATAGCATACATAACTCAAATCGGCGAAAATCATTCTTTTGAGAAAAATAACTGTTTAATAAATGTAATGGGGCTTTATTACGACTTAGGTCAGTATGTTTTCATTAGTAACATTTTATTAAACATTGTTAGAGAAATGGGGATTTCACGTAAATATGAAGCGATTTTAGTAGAATATGACAGCATACATAACTCAAATCGTTCTTAAGTCGACTTAGGCGGTTATCGCTTGTGACCACAAATATATAACGGTTGTTTTTTTATTTTCTTTTTAACTTCTTCCTTCACGTTTTGTTAGTTCAGTATTTTAAAGTCAGCTTAGTTAAACCTCAGTTGCGCAATTTTAAAAATTTTGCGATGGGTTGAAAATAAACAGAATTATCAAATGATATACGAAAAATTATAGTTAATTTTCATATTGAAGGGAAATCGCTGCGCGAAATCGCAAAAATAATGAAGCGTTTAAAAAGACGGGACAAATTAATAAAGCTAACCAAAATTTAAACCGGGCAAAATTAACAAGAAGACATCAGTCATTCTTACGTCTTCAAATTCGAAGAGATTCTTCTGTTAGTGGTGTGGCACTGGCTGTTAATCTGGAGCAGGTCTTTGGCATTCGCGTTACACCTCAGACTATGAGAAATTACCTCAAGAAAATTGGTTTTAAAAGTCGGGATACTGTTAGAAAACAATTTATCAGCAAAGTCAATAAGCAAGAGAATTTAATTTCCAAAAAAATATCAAAATAAGGGCATTGACTTCTGGAAAAGGGTTATTTTCTCAGATGAATGCAAACTCAACATTAAAACATCTGATGGACGTGTGTAAATTTGGCGTGAGCAAAACACGAGTCTATCCAGGCATAAAATTCTCCCTACATTTAAACACGGTGGGGGCTCGTCGATGGTGTGGGGATGTTTTGCGGGGCAGGGGTAGGAAATCTTCACTTTATAAATGGAATAATGATTTCGAAGGATTATATCAACGCCCGCCTGTTGAAAAATCTAACAGTAACATTAAAAAGAATTGGAAAGCCTTTGGAATCAAATCTAATAACAATATATATCCCAAACAAATCAGTTGTAAAATATTTATGTATTCGCATAGATAAATTTCTATATTTCAATGATCACATTAATTTTCAACTTTTAAAAGCGAGAAAGGCATTTTTCATGTATAGAAAATTATTATATTCAAAATACATCAAGTCAAGGGTTAAAGTAATTATATATCAATCTCTAATACGACCAATTCTAACATATGGTTGTCAAATATGGTTCAATATTTCACCATCTTATATGGAAAAAATTAGAATTTTTGAAAGAAAATGTGTGAGAGGATGCATGTCTCTTTATAGATCCGCAAACAGTAACTACATAAAAAATATCTCAAATAAAAGACTATACAATGAAGCAAAAAACAGTAGAATGTGTCGATATCTACGGGTTGCAAATATAAATATTAAATAGTTAATAGAGCTGACTATTAATTGAATTTCATTCACAAAGGTAAAAGGATATTTTAACTTTATGACCGCAAATCACAGGGAGTTGTAACTTGAGGGAGAGCTGTACTGCAACGTGAATAACCATTACATAAATTCAAAGTCGTGAAAGTCTACGACTATATATATATATTGGGGAACTAGCTCTTGGGAGCAGGGGAATTCCAATACGAGTTTGAACTAGGGAGTTAATTCAATGAATGTTATTTAATAAAAATATCTTCAATTCTACTTTGCCAACTTACATGGTTTGTTTGTAAATCCAGAATAAAAACCGAATACAGGATGTTTGATTGTTGAGATTAGTGATTTATTCACAATTCAAAATATATCCAAATACAAAAAAAAAATATAATCCAAAATCCGTAATATGTCTTGCTGTGAGCAGCTGGAAAGAAAAAGTGAGCACGAAAGAATTTACATTTTTTAACCACCTCGGCTTACAGGAAGCATAATAAAAAGTATGATAAATGTCATCTAAATACAGTTAATATTCTATAACAACGCAGTGTTGTAATTTTAATAAAATACGATAGTAAAATAGGATAATTCACAATAATATTTCAATGATAATTATGGTGATATTACATTATAATCAAAATGAAAGTTGTTAATAAATACAATGAGATAGAAAATAAATACAATTGGAATAAAAAGAAAAACGTTGGGACAGCATACCTATGTTGAACAGAATCGATAATTTCATTATTCATGTAATAAGAAATCATATTACAAAAAGCCTTGAATGTTATGAAAATAATTTAATTATGGCACCTTATTATTTTAATCATGAATATATATGTAGAACATTACAAAATGGATACGTACCAACTGAGGCCTTTTTATACCTGGATAGTAATGGTTTTATACAAAACCAAACTGGCATTCCTATATTTTTCCACATTTATATTTAGCAAGGAACTGACAATAGATAATCGCAGGTTCGATACGAGCGTTTATTCAGGAGATAAAAATATGATCTCAAACAAAAATATTAAAAAATATTGGTGGCTCTCTGATTAATTGTCATTTTCTTTCTTTTATCTCTTGACTATAACTTTTATCTTTTGTATTATAGAAGTAATTTTTTTTTAATTTTTTCTTTACATTAACTTATAAATAAATACATATGGGCAACTTCAAATATTTACGGCACCTAGACAATTTTTTTTTTTAAAGTTTTTTTTTGTCTGACATCAATGTCGATATGCGTGTGTATCAACCGATATTTGAGCATGTGAAATCCGTTCGTGTTAATCATTTTTATTAAACGGCGCAAATTTTACGGCGGTTTAAAGTTAAAAATTAAAAAAATATATTAAAATTACAGTTTTTGTTACAATTGAAAAAGGATAACGGTTGTGGATAATACCCCTTAAGGGCTTTCTTAGCATACTAAAATATTTGTAAAAGCTTCAATACTTTTTAAAAAAACACTGAAAAAAAATAAACAAAATTTTTTTTTTTGATCGTGTATGCATATAAAAATTTATTTAAAATTGTTAAAGATTTTACAAAATTACGGCTAGTATGAGACATAATTTGCAATATTTTGGGTAAAAACTATTTGCTTATCGCTAATGGTTTAAGAGATATAGCCATTTAAACCTTACCACTCATGATTTTTTTTACCAAATTATATATTAAGATCAGTAATACCTTTAAAATTGTTAGTTTTTTCTGAGTTTAGTATAGTATTAATATATTTTTCAATACTTACTGAGATATTTATTCTTATCCCATAACATTTTTTTTAATGTTTCGAACAAAATAAAATACCAAAAAGACTATTTCAATTATTATTTATTAATTTTTTTTATTTAAAATAGTAAATGTGTTACAAATTAAGATATAGCATCAAGATCTATCAAATACTGCAGTTTTTAATATGAAGAGTAATAATTATATAATTAAAAATATTTCAACATAAAAGGTAAAAAATCATAAAAGTACATACTTAATTAGTAACTAAATAATATGCAACGTAAGTTAATTAATTAAGTAACAGATAGTAACTATTTTTTTCGTTGTCTTTTAATTTTTATTTCGGCAATTGGATTATAATTATCAGGGCTTAGATTGTAATGATAACAAGGTGGTTCTTTATAACATATATTGCATGACAAGTAGTTAATAAATAATTTATTACTTTGGTTATTGCACCAAATGACTTGATGGATCTTCATTGAGTTCGGTGCAGGCTTTATGTCAATTTTTAAAAGTTCATCATAGTATATTATATCATTTTCGTGTACTAAGTAGCCATTCACGTTCGATTTGGTTATTAAATCGAAAATATCTTGTGCAGAGATAATATCTCTTCCGTGTAATACAGCTCGATCACATAATCCTTTCACGGTGCCTCCTATACCATCTGCAATACTTTTACCATGGCCCGAAGTTGAAAAATTCCATGTTGCCTCTTGAAGTTTTAAAATTGTGCAATGATGAAATAAGAGATAAAAATTATTTTTATTTTTATATTGGGTTGCAGGGCCATCGCTTTGAAAATGAATTATTTTGACAGGAGGTACATGCTCTTTAATAAGATTTAGCACTGGTTTTATATGGGCCCAAATGGATGCTGCATCGTGGCGTAGGCACTCAGAAACAGTACAAAAAGAAACACACTTTATAGTGTTTTCTAAAGGTTCGCGGAAAAAAAATGCACCGGTATGTAAAGATACTTGTTTTTTTGACGCTCCGAAGTGTACGCTCTGAATTTCGGTTGCATATTTACACAAGTAATTCTCCGAAAAATCGACGACTACAAGAACTTCACCTTCCTTTAAAGTGTTTTTTAAATTTTGGACGAATTTCAATTGGTGGTCTGTATCATGAACATGCTTTAAATAAAAAGGTGTTTGGGTATTTAGTAACACAACTGACTCGTTAACATTGCATTTTATAGCTTCTTTTGACGTGACTTTTACGTGGTATATTAAGCCTTTAGCACCCTTTCGGTCAATTGTTTTCTGACACCACTTATAGTAAAAAGTCTCTTCTAGACCAATTTCAGCCTCCGGAATTGCTTTTTTATTGCAAACTTTGCATTCTCTATACATACAAGATTTCGAATCTAAGTTACATGCTACCATTGAAATAAAGTTATGTGAGCTAGATGAAGATAAAACCTTTAATCGGTACAACTTTTGCAGCATTAAATCAAAGTTAGTGTGTGTTTTACACAAACATGTATTTCGAGCGGACATCTTACTTTTAATTATCCAAAAGGGCTTGTATTTAGCAAAAGTATTAAAGGATATTTTGAGTTTAGTTTCTTTGCAAAACTTTTGGTGCAGATTAGTAAGAGTATCTTGAAGAAATCGTTTTCGAAATACTTTACCATTTTTCCTTATAATATCCCTTTTTCCTGGACATATACCAGAGATTTGATCTTTTTGTAAAAACTGTTCAATTAAATGTTTTATTGTGTTCTTCTTACAACCTCTATTTTCTTGGAGAGATTTAAAATTTATATTTTTATTTTGTTGATAACGATTAACTATGTGATATAAAATTTTACGGCTTTTATATTTCTTTAACACTTTTCCAGAAATGATTTTGGAGTACATAGATTTTTCTTTATGAGTTACTATATTTTGTTTATTTTTAACCAATTGTTTTTCTAAAACCTCACAAAACATTAGTCGCTTTTTCACCGCACTGTGTCCTTGTTTCATAATTTTTTTTACATTTTTTTCGGGAGTGGTTTCAATTGGTTTTGATATTCTCTTAAATTTTTGTTTCCAATACCTTACGCGAGTTTTATTATCCTCAATAGTTTTTCTCATCTGTTCAATTTTTCTTCTTAATGCAGATTCCCGAGCTAGCGAACGTTTAAGCGCTTTTCGAACCCGGTTTGTTACCTTCAAACATTCAAAAGATTTTCCACATTCTTTGCAATTAAAATTGTTCTGCAAATTAGAAGCTGCAACTGACGCTTCTTTAGTTAAATCTTGGCCTTCAGTGATAGATTCTAATCCTTTTTCAATTTTTTTTAATCCGCAATTTTTTGTTTTGATGGCATTGTTTTTATTATTATTATTATTATTGTTATTTAAAACCGAATACCTAACTGACTTTCTTACACCAGTTTGCGATTTGTTTGCTGTTTTTTTTTTTTTGCTTTTTATTTTTTCAGATTGGCGATATTCGCGTCTTTTATCGGTTAATTTGTTTCGCTTCTCAGTTTTCTTTTTACGAATTTCACGTTTTTTTAATGTGTAATCTGAAACCATTTTACTAATTTTTATTCACAACTGTTCACGCACATAAATAAAATAAACTGAATTGAAACTCAAATATTAATTCTTTGAAGCATTCAGCAAAGGCTACTGTGATCATAGAGTTTTTATAATAAAGCAAGTGCTTTAAGATGTCATTGCATCGGTGGTAATTTGACGGTTTTCGCGGTAGTATATTTCAATTGTTTTGTTGAAATTTGTTAAGGTGGCCCTGGTGAATATTGTTTAAAAATATAGTCTCACTTTCTAGGGTTTAAAAAAACGCGTTTTTTTTTGCAAATATTAATATTGGAACGATTATAAAATACTTGTTGGGATTCTGGGTTACTTATTAACCCGAATTCAAAAATAATTCTTTTAAATGTTCAAAATCAAATATTTCATACTAGGATGCTTTTTGAGGTTAGCAACATTTTGTTTCCGCCATAAAATTTTAAATCCTTAAAATTTTTTGGTGCGTTTTCGATTTTAGTATCAAGCTCAGTAAAGTCTTCCATTCTATGTACGTTTGAGCAGAATTGATACAGCGCTTTAGTTGTCACAAAGCGAAATGTGTTTGGAAAAAACTGTCGCTGCACGCGCCAGGATTGTAAAAAAATTATTTTTTTTGCACTTTATCGGTTTAGTCCGTCGCGAAGAATTTATTTAGATATCTAATCATGTTCCTATTCCATGTTTTTATATAAAAAAAAGTTTAAAAAAAATTGTTTTTTTGCAAAAATTTTCAAAAGTTCATAAAATTTTTGCGTTTAAAAATTTTAAATTGCGTTTTCGCCTCGGAGGTGCACTTTAGGAAGTTACTCACATCACGCAATACACTAGCCAACTTAAAAAACAATTCAGATTGTCAGACGCAAAAAAGATACATTTTCAAAAAATTTACGCTAATTTCTTTTAAGTTTGTGATGTCCGTGATACGTTATTTGTGCACTGACACCAACTTGATATACCTCAAACTTTACAAAATTACGCCGTTATTTCAATTCTGCACTTAAAGCTCATTTTTATTAAACGGCGCAAAAACCCTATGTAAAATCTTCAAAAAGTTTAAGATTCCGAAAATTTTGGTTTCACTTGTAAACCACCATGCAAATTTTCACTCAGCAGCGATATCAAAAAAATTTTTTTAATGGATATATCCTCCAAGTTTAGTGACTATATTTTGTATTGGTTTGGATCTGAAAGCTAAAAACTGTTACAAAGAAAACGGGATGAATGAAAAAACTCTTGCAAGTTTCAAGTCGTTTTTTTAATTTTTCGAATTTTAATTGACCACCAATTCTTAAGGTGAAGACTTTTCAACGTAAAACTTTGCACGTCATATTCTTCAAGTATAGTCATCCAAACCCTGTACAACGTTTTATTCAATTCATAAAACTTAACGAAATAAGAGGCATAGTATGTCGGTTTCAGCAGGTGCTCAAAAAATTTGAAATAACTCATATATTTTATATAAAAATAACTATCAAATATTATCAAAAAAACTATCAAATATTATCATATTATATAAAACTTACTTGAGAGCCCGTTTAAGGGACTGTGTATGAAAAATAAATTATACGTATTTACCACTATTTGTTTATTTATAGTCTATTATATGAACTTTGTTTAAATAAACGTTAAAAAAAAAGATTATATCAACAATTTAAAGAGTAATTTAAAGCAAAGCGCAGAAAAATTGGGATATTCTCGGGATTCCATATTCCAACTGGACAAAGATCCCAGGCACACAGCGCTAAATACGAGAACATGGATATTATACAATTGTCCAAAATACTCAAAAGCCCCACCGCAAAGTCCAGATATAAACCCTATTGAGAAGTTTTGGTAAATTTTCAAGAGGAATTTGATATTTTATGACATGAGAAACGTAAAGAATTTAAAAAAACGCGTTGAAGGCAGAATGGGCTAAATTATCACCAACGATAAGCAATAAACTAGTAGAATCGATGCCAAGGCAACTAAATGCGGTTCTTAAGCAAAAGGGATATCCAACAAAATATCTATAACAATATTTTTAATACTTTATTTTTTATTTTATTTTGTTAGACATAATAATAACTAGCAGATTCCAGCGCTCGAAAATCGAGTACAATTTCTAGGTTACTCTATTTTTAAACTTAGCCAATTCACAAGCCAACACTTTTTTGGTTTATTATTATTGTGAATGAAGATAACAAACTTATTAACAAATTTAATAAACATACATATAGAATATTTACAATTTTATGTATGTGGTAGTAGCAACTTTAAATGCAATTTACTAAAAATACAGGACAAAATTTAAAAATCTGTAAATCTGAAAAACAGCTAAAAAGAAATACCTTTCAAATAATATACGTTGGGATAAAATCGGGATAAAACGGTAGAACAAAACATCAGTCACTAGAAATCGCGTAGCCTATTAATATTATAGATAATACGCCACCTACCGTTGAATATATGAGCTAGTTAAAAACAAATTTGCAGTTTTCTCTTTTATGTTATAGGTAAAATGAATAATAACAATTGATTCAGATTTCTGTTTTAGTTTTTATTTCTTGGGTGTATGAATACGAGTTTTGCATACTGCATATTTATATTCACTTATCTACAATATTAATAGGCTAGGCGATTTCTTGTGACCGATGTTTTGTTCTAGCATTTTATCCCGATTTTGATCCAACGTTTTGCAGATTTACAGATTTTTTAACTTTTTCCTTTGTTTTGAGCAAATTGCATTTAAAATTGCTGCTAACGCATACGTAAAATAATGCCTATGCTATGTGTGTTTATTAAATTTGTTAGTGTGTTTGTTAATGAGTTTGTTAACTTCATTCACAATAATAATAAACCATAAAAGTGTTGATTTGTGAATTGGCTAAGTTTAAAAATTATGCTGCCTAGAAATTGCACTCGAATTTCGAGCGCTGGAATCTGCTAGTACCTAGATATAATCAAATTTGTCATACCCTATACCAATTTGTGGTCAGGTTATAATGACTATGTGCTGATTTGTAACTACCAAAAATATTTAACCTAGAGCCATCTTTTGTTATACCGCTCGACTCAGAAGCACATTCTGAGAATTACATTTTGATTCGATTTAGCAATGTCCGTCCGTCCGTCCGTCTGTGTGTCTATGTAATTTATGGTCTCAAACTACAGGTCGCAAATATGAATCGATTTTGATTAAGTTTGGTGCATGATCTTCTACCGGCCATAGCATGAAGGCCGATATCCAGACCTAGTCCCCATAAAACGACCACTATGAAAACGGCTTAAGCTATCATAAAATTCAAATTATCTTATAGATCTCGGTCAAATTAGGTTTGCGATTGTTTATTACTTCCATTAATCAGTAGTCCAGCAATGAACTTTATAGAAAATTCTTACTCATAGCCCTCATATAAAACTGCTTCCTGATCTTCACTTAAATCTGTAAAAAAAAGTGCAAGTGCACAGATCTTTCTCAAATTTGGCATTTAAATATTTTTTTAAAAAGAAATGACCTTACCAAATGTGGTCAAGCTCGGTCCACCTTTCGCCCTAGTCACTATATGAATATAGCATCCGATATTAACTTCTATGTTCAAAGGCAAAAAAATTATTTTCAATATATAAATTGGTTGGAGCTAAGAGATAGTATCTCTAAACACATGGTATAGGGTATCCTATATTCAGTCTAGGCCGACTATAATTTTCTTACTTGTTTTTATTTATAGTTGTATTCTGACTGCCCAAAACACTTTACCATGCAGATAGGTGCAGTCGTATACTTAATTATCATTAATTATTATTAAACGCTAAAAACAAGAATAATTATTAGTTAATGAGAATAATCAAGAGTTATCAAGAATTATTATTAATTTACAATCAATTGCACTCATTGCCTTTTACTTAAAATTTCAAAGCTTGTATACTATAATTATTGCCATTGAAACTACAGTACTGTGTGAATTAATGTGTTTATCTAAAAATAGCTGCCATTTTGTATTCGTGTTCTATCAATCATTTAGTTACGAATTACGCCAAGCTTCACAGGTGGTAATTTTTGTTATTTTTTAGAACTAAAGTTTTTAGAAGTAAACTTAACTAAAGCTTTTTTGTTTCTTATTTTAGAAGATGTATATTTCTTCGGAAAACGGAATTATATTGTAACTTTAAGAGAATATACAGCAATGACTCAAAGAGATATGGCCAAGGAGTGTGGTGTGAGTTTAGGTGCCTTTAACAAGATTTTGAAGATAAAAAGGCAGACCGGCAAGATTGAGTAGAACAGGAGAAGGAAATGTGGAAGAAAAAGAAAGACTACAGCAGGAAATGAAGCTTTTCTCATAAGGGAAAGCAAATAGAATCCTAGGAAAACCAGCCGAAAACTTCAACGTATGCTGAAGTTGTTGTTCATGACTCCGCCGTACAAAAATATCTTATTGAGTGTGGAAGACAAAACAATCAGATCACAAAAAAAAAGCAGTTGTGGCTGCTATGACGAAAAAGTGATATGAGAGAGCGCAAAATATGTAGGCTGGTCCTTAATTTTTGATGTGTAAACATCTATGCGATCAGGGGGGTAAAAATCACAAACTTCCCTTACGGAAGCGGAACTATTTACGGAAATGGAAGCTACAATTATTTAGCTGATTCACGAACCATCAGAAAGCGCCATGAATGTATAGCATACAACTGCAACCATCAAGTATGACAAACATAGCAGTTGCTTGCTATACACATGTAGATAGCGCTTACTGCTTGAATAGATGTTTTTATTCACAAACCACAATGATTTCCAGAATTGCAACAAAATATTTCGGTATTTTGTTTAGTTTTATTTTTAATACAGACGATGGAAACATCAATTCTGTTTGTTTATTGAATATATTAGTACATACTAAAGAACTATATCTGGAAGAAAATAAATTTTATATTCAGCTATAAAATTTGCAAAAATTTATAAAAATTTCTATATTTTTATATTAGTTTATAAAATACTTAAAATTTTCATTATCATTATTATTTATAAAATTTTTAAAATTGAATATATTAGTACATATTAAACAAATATATGCGGAAGAAAATAAATTTTATATTCAGCTATAAAATTTTCAAAAATTTATAAAAATTTATACATTTTTATATTAGTTTATAAAATTCTTAAAATTTCAATTATCAGTATTCATTATTATTAATAAAATTCTTAAAATTTTCATTATCTTAAATGTTCTCCATTTTTGTCTTTTATTTTCTTTAGTCCGATATACAAAACAGCATTACAGCACTGCTCTCAATTAAATAATAGAGCAAAAAAGGTAAACATTGATACAGCCGTGGAACATTCAGGTTGGAAACATAAAATATCAAAATAATTTGATTTTTGACGAACCAAAATTGAAACATAAATTTGGACATGAAACATTACTACACACGATGGATCATTAAGGGAAACATGCCGGTCATTTGTATGGGGACTAGGTCTGAACATGGACCGATTCTCACTAATTTCAATAGCGTTCAGCACAACGTTAATAAAAAATACTTTAATTTTTAGATGTTTACACATCTTCCTTGTGATCGGACTCACATGATTTTTTTGGTACAAGTACGAGATCTTTGTCCCTACGTTAGAAAAAGCGACGACAACGAAAAACTTACAACAAAACATTTCGATCAAACAGCCAAAACCCCATTAGAAAGATGTTTTGGTGCTGCTTTTCTTAGAAAAGTAGAGGATTTCTTGTCCTGGTCGAAGACATGATGAACTCTCTAAAATGCAAAGACTTGCTGGAACAGAGATTGAAAGCCGAGTTAATAAAAATGCGATGCTCATGCTCCATGTCATTCGTGCAAGGTCATGATGAAATATTTAATAAAAAAAAAAATTACATCCCTGAATGGCCAGGTAACTCTCCGGATCTTAATCGAATTGAAAATCTGTGGTCTGTAGTTATCGCTTAAAAAAATTAATTGTACAACACAAACAAATCCTATTGCTACAGCAATCCAGATATGGTTTAGAGTCACGGAAATTTGAAACATAACTTGTAGATTCTATGCAAAATCATGTAAAAGTAGGGGAGGACACATTTCTTACTAATTTTTTTATTTTAATTGTTTCTATGTTTTTTCTCAATAAAAGAGTGTTTATTATTTTTTCTAATTCATTAATTGAGTCGTTTATTTAAAGTAAATTAAAAAAAACTTCCTAGAAACTTAAAATTTATTTTAGAAAATTTATATTTTTTTCCTATAAAAGTTATCCTTGTGTAACTACTTAATAAACATAAAACTTTTTTTTTTTATTTATATTAACGCGTATGTAAAAAATAATATAATGTTTGCACTTGACTGGTTTTTGAACCAAACAACCATCACTAAGTAAATGTCGTACGAAATACTCTAATTTTATTAGGGACTTGAAGAATAATATGAAAAATTAAGTTTTTAAAGAGTTTAATATAATTTTCTTATAAACATATTTTTTTTTTTTTTGAATGACCATTCATCCTCACACACTATCCTCACATTCTATAGTACATTCTGTTTCCATGGTGGGCCACTGAAAAATATTGTCATAAAACTCTTATCCAAACAAGTAGGGTTTTAGAGCTTGTAAATCTTATATTTTTTTACGTTTATTGGGACCTATAAGAAATCACGAAAAAGTTAGATTAGGGACTAGTATTACGGAGTGTAAAATAAACCATAAAATCTTTTGTTTTTACTCACGTTTTGCTGAATGATATGCGATCTCTGTAATTAAAAGCGGAGGAGAATTGAGGGGTAACATTGTGTATATTGAAGGGACCAGTTATACTGGCCTTAAGTATTAAAAATCTCGCCGTTTTGAGCAGCAACCAATTAAGCGCTGCACTAAACAAAGATATCTCGACTTTGCTTCACCATCACATGGGGGCAAAATTTTAATTGTTTTTGCATTAAATAATGCATATACCTTTAAAAAACAGTAATCGCCCAATAAATCATTTTTTGATTTGGTTTTTAAAATAAACGATTCAATTGTGTTCACATTTATTCCCTTAATCAACATAAATATTCTTGAAATAATGTTTGTCAGAAGATTTTGTGTCATCGGTGAATATGACTTCCGCATATGAATGAATTATTACCTTATGACCGTTTTACCATGTTTAAAAAATTGCTAAGTGCAATTCTTTTTTTGTTTAATTAATTTAAAAGTGAGCCCTATAAATTAAGACCAATATATTATTGAAAAATATGTGCCGGGCTTTCGATGACACATAAATATTGAAACATGACACCCGTTCAATTTTTGCTCTATATTTAGGTTTCGGTTTTCCCTTGTTTCACGAAATATATATAAAAGAGTTGAGTGATTGATCATCATCGCCCAGCCCAAACCCTTCGACCCAGAAACTAGAAATTTGGAAATTTGAAAAATGTATGTATTAAGGGGGGTAAAAGGGACAAAAATGGGGAAAATCTTAACAAATGAATCTAGGAATATAAAATTTGTTGTGTAAACTCTATCCGAGAAACAAACATAATTTAAAAACGGTAAAAATTGTACCATTCTGTATCTCCTTAACATATTAATATATACTAGCAGATTCCAGCACTCGAAATTCGAGTGCAAATTATAGGAAATTTTATTTTTTTCATTTAATAAAGATCCTAAAGTTATGCTTTATAATTCAACTCATTTTAAATGAAGAAAACAAACTCAACACATTAACACAAACACATTAACAAATTTAATAAACACATATAGCATTGTATAATTTTATGTATGTGTTAGTAGCTACTTTAAACGATCATAACTCAAAAAAAAAACATTCCAGACTATGAAAATCTGTAAATATGGGTAACAGCTAACAAGAAATACCTTTCAAATGATAAATTGTTTGTCAAAATCGGGGTAAATCTGTGAAACTTACAACCGTCACAAGAAATCATCTTGCCTATTAATATTGTAGATATGAATTTTGATCCACATACTCCACCGAACACGTGGGCATCAGCCAGTAATGAATTTATTGGTAATTTTATCGTCTAGGGGACGAAAAACGGCCAAAAAGGGAAAAATTGTACATTTGCTATCTTCTAAAAAACGAACCTGAATATGAAATATAGTGTGTGCATTCCACCATAGATAGAGACATCAGATGTGAGGAAAATTTTTGGTAATTCGGATTCAAGAGGGGTAAAAATGGCACAAAAAAAAAAGAGGAAATGGTACCTTTTTGCGTCTACTTAACATATTAATCTATACTAGCAGATCCAAGCCCTCGAAATTCGAGCGCAAATGGTAGGAAATTTTATTTTTGCATTAAATAAAGACCCTACAAGTATGCTAATCAATTATAGCCAATTCAAAAATCAACACAAAAAACAAACTCATTTTTATTACAAACACATTAGCAAATTCAATAAACACACACATAGCATTGTATAATTTTGTGTATGTGTTAGTAGCAACTTTAAATATAATTTACTCAAAATAAAGGAAAAAATTTAAAAATCTGTAAATCTGCAAATCGGCAAAAAAGAAATACCTTTCAAATAATATACGTTTGGCCAAAATCGGGATAAAATGGTAGAACAAAACATCGGTCACAAGAAAACGCCTAGCCCATTAATATTATAGATTTATATATTTTCGTATACGTGGGCATCAGTCTAACGCCTAGGGAAGGAAAAAGTGGGGAAAGAGTGTACATTTGGTATCTTCTAAATAAACGAATAAAAATACGGTTTGTGGATTCCACTAGAGATAGAAACACCAAATGAGATGAAATCTTTTGGATATTCGGATGTTAAAGGGGGACAAAAACGGTCCGTAAGTGTAAGAGTGTACCTTTTTGTATCTTCTTTACGAAGTTATTTAGGAATATAAAATTTTTATATGTAGACACAAACATCGGAGAAGAATACCATATATTTTAATTCTAGCTTTTAGAAAGTAAAAAAATGCCACAAAATAATGGGAAAACTGACACTTTTCAACGGGTAAATTATCATTTTATAGTATATTTTCTTAAGAAAACAAGTAAGAAAATTATAGTTGGTCTAGACCGATACCTTATAACATGCGTTTAGAGAATAGGTCTTAGCTCCAACTAATTGGATTTAGAAAAAAAAGTATAAACCAAATCTATGTCCAAAATGCAACAACAAATACAAACCGATTTTGAAAAAAATCTGTGCAATATTTTTCTTTTTGATAGGTTAAATTGAATTATCCTATACGGTTTATTTTTGGTCTACGGAGTAATGGATGTAAAAAACAAAAACCCAATTCGACTGAGATCTATATGATAATTTTGTTATTATGGCAAGCTAAGTCGATATCATAGGGGTCATTTGAATAGCATTTGCTCTACGGCTTGAGTTGCTTCCTTTCCAAATTAAGCCATCGATATTACAAGTAATGTTATTTTTGATCTTTATAATTTGAATAATAATCGAACCTATTATGAATAAAAATGTGGTGCTTAAATAGAGTAGGTGGGAGTTTTACTAAAATAAGTTAGTCATCTACCCCCAAGACCATGACCTTCATTTTATTCTATAGTGATATTTTATAGTAAAGGCTTCCATTGTTTTGTCAACAGTATAAAAATTAATACTTTTAAGTTTTGTTAATATTCCTTCTTTGTTATGTATAAATTAAATATAATTAATAAATTAATTTTAATTTTATGATCCAAAATCAAGTCGTCAAAAATATATTTTGTTAAAAGTTTCCATCGTATTGTCACTCACACTATATTTCTTATTATTTTTAAATATTATTACGGCTTAAATAATAGACATAATAATTATATATATTTTATAATCTAATCTATGGTATTAATTGGCAAGGCTATTTCTTGTTACCGATGCTACTGTGTTAGTTTTGTTACTATTTTGACCACACATGCCTCATTTGAAAGGTATTTCCTTTTAGCTGTCCACCAGATTAACAGATTTTTAAATTAAAAATTTTTTTTTTGAAGTAATGCTCATTTTAAATTGCCACGAACACATACATAAAAATTTACAATGCCAGGTGTGTGTTTATTAAATTTGTTAATGTGTTTGTAATAAAAATGAGTCTGTTTGTTTGTTTGACACTTTACGGTCTTTGTATAGTGAAAAAATAAAATTTCGTAGAATTTGCACTAGAATTTCGAGTGCTGGATTCTGCTAGTTTAGTATAATTTTATGTATTTTATAATTTATTGAAATGAGTGTATTTGGATACACTACAAATATATAATTTCTATTAACTTCGGAACGTCTTCGTAGTATTTTTTAAATTATTGTCATGATTTTTTGTAGAGCTGGTTTGCTCGATTTATATTTTCCCTGTTTATTTTTTTTTCGCATTTTTCGAACACAGCAATTTTTTCATATTCTTAGCCATTGTAATTCAGTCAACAATTTTAGAACTATATATGCGGCAACTTGTACAGAAAAATATTCCCGCAAAAAAAAAAGAAAAACTTTATATATTAATACGTGAAGTTAACTTTATAGTTCCCTTTTTAAGCTATATGCGGGCACTGAGGAGTGTGAAAATTGGCATAGTTTTAGCCCATATGGAGGAGAAGCTGAGAATGACAAAATTTATGTTTAATCTGTGTTAAAAATATATTAAATTAAATAAAATAAAATATTTATAATATTTATGTTAAGCGCCCCGGTAGGTGAGTAGGTAGCGTGCTCGCCTATCATGCGGGGGTCGTGGGTTCGATTCCCACCAGAGGCTTTGGTCTGTCGCTGCAAAAACACCAGCCATATGGTCTTTGTCACTCGGCTTACCCCTGGACCCAAATTAGAATACAAATTTACTTTGCATTGTAATTAATATAAATAAATAAATAATAATATTTATGCGAATAATTTAAATTATTATCAGACGCTATGTGTTAAATTGTGAATTGCTAAAATTGATTAGCATACCTTTAGGCTCATCTAAATATTCATAAATTTTTTATATGTCTATATTAAAAAACTTTGGAAGACAAAAGTTTAATAAAAAAATTATATATCCTAGAACTTGCACTCGAATTTTGAGTGCTGGGCTATACTAGTAAATATAAAATTATAAAAAAACTTGTCGATTAAAATTTTTTTAATTGCAATTAGCAGGCCGCACTACAAAACAAGTAAGAAAATAATAGTCGGTCTAGACCGACTATACGATACCCTATACCATGTGTTTAGAGACCCTATCCCTTAGGCCCAACTAATTGGATATAGAAAATAAGCATAAACCAAATTTGAGTGGCATTTTTATTAATTTTTTTGGCTGCAGATATGAAAAAGTTCATATCGGATGCTATGTCTATATGGGGACTAGGTCCAAAAGTGGACCGATCCTGACAATGGTTGGTAAAGTCTCTTGTATTTTGCGAAAATATATACAAACAAAATTTGAGATGAATCAGTGCAATATTTTTGTTTTTTGATAAATTTAAGTGAAGACCGGGAAGTAGCTCTATATGGGGCCTATGACTAAGCGTTGTCCCATAGGAATCGTTTTTGGACTACCCATGGATCTAATAAACACATACAAACCAAATTTGACTTAGATCTATACAACAATTTGGATCTTATGGCAATTTATGTCGATCTCATAGGGGTCATTTGTATGGGGGCTAGGTCTGAACATGGACCGATTCTCACGAATTGGAACAGCATTCATCCCATGGCCGATGAAAGCTTGCATACCAAATTTCATCAAAATATATTCATATTTTCGACCTGCAGTTTTATTACAAGGACGGACGGACGGACGGACATTGTTAAATCGACTCAAAAAGTGACTCTGATTCGATCGGTATAATAAAAGATGGGTCTATGCCAAATATTTTTGGTAGTTACAAACAGCAGCACAAAGTCATTATACCCAAACCACATAGTGGTATAGGGTATAGAAATAGACGTTACAAGAGTACATCAGTTGATGTCTAGTTTATTTAGGCCATTATGTTTTGTCCGCACCTTATTTTTACCTTCTGAAATTTCCACATCTATATATTTTTAAATAATAATAAAAAAAAATTTAACATATACCAAAATCAATCACTCCTTAAAAAAATTCATTGAAGCGATAATTTATATAGCAAACATTTAATCTCTTAAGTGCAGAAGACTTTATTTTAAGGTTATAAAATTTGACTTTTAACGTTCAACATCGTAAAGTTTTTATTAGCTTCTGTTTTTGGTAAACACAGTGCGCACTTCCTCAATGGTCGTTGCTTGCACCAACCCAGGCAGGTATATGATTATGTTTTTTTTTTTTTATGTTTTATGATCAACCTTTACAATCCAAACGGACGTATTTGCCATTATTGTTGTTTATTGGCATTTGTTTTTTTTTTTTAATATTTGATTTTTCGTTTTTTTTTTTTTTTTTTATTGTTATTATGGCGATACTGTCTTCCATTTGCATAGGATTTTACTACCGGATATGACATTTTATAGCAATTGCCAGGAAAAGGAAAAATCATTATTTTATTATAGTTTTGAAGCCATACGTTGAATTATTTTTAGTATTTTTAATAGACCAGAATTGCATAAAGTAATGTCCTTACTTGATTTTAACGAAAACGCTTGTTATACTAATCTCGCCTGGTGTTTGTCATCCATGTTTTTTGGTTAAGTAAGGAATTTGTATTGTGATTTATTAAATGTGATTTATTTATTAGCACTAGGTGATTTTACGTCAATACTAAACAGAGATTATTTTAATCATAAAAAATATAAAAAATTTATCGTGCATAACAAATGTGATATGTAAAATGTAATATTCTATAATGTATGAAATTTGTATCTTAATTGGTTCAGTTGATCAAACAATTTAACAAAATTCTTATAAATATTTAGTCTATGAAATACACTTCCAATGTACCTGAGAGAACAAGTGAAACTCTACAGCTGCATTCTAGTCGGGTTATTTCAGGCAACACGACTAGTGACTGACCGACCATCTATATATAGAAATAGCATAATAGGCCAATTGTGACATGTGGAGTGTGGTTTGTGTGAATTATTGCAGCTGGTTATAACATGCTGGGTAGACATGTATAAATGGACGGTAAATACATATTCCATCAGAAAATGTATTTTATGAATTAAAGTTCTAAAATTTATAGAACAGTAGCGAAAAGAAAAAAAAACAAAAAACGAATAATTATAGTTATATAAGGCGTGAGATGACACACGAGATAACACAGGTTTTTCCTCTTAGTTATTTTCGCAAGCATAATATAATTTTTTTCATCCAATTATCTTTGCAAGTAATGTCACTTATTATAATTAATGACAATTTTGTTCACTTGTTCTTAACTCGGTGACGAAATAGAAGTACGTGTTTAAGTTATTAAATATTTTCAACAAAATGCAAATTGGTCATGAGAAAAATGAGTAAAACAGTCCAAGAATTTCCATCAAACTGTTATGTAATTAGAAAGTGTCAGGTGTATTTGGGCATTGATAGGCAACAGAGACCAGCAATGAATCTTTTTTTCGTTAGTCATGGCACTCATGAAATTTTAAGCGTAAGCGAGTAAAGATAATTCAAATTCAGCTACTTTGATAACGTTGATTAATAAGTACATGTAGCAATATATATGAATACGACGCACAGTGGGTTGAATAATAGTCAAAATGAGGATTAATTCAAGGAAGCCGTATTGAAAAAAAAAAAGTTTTTTTTACAAATTATTATTAGTGCATTAAAAACTACCATATGGGAAAATAAAAAAATTGTTTAAAAAATTGTTTTAAACCTGTCAAGTGTTTTTTGTTTTTCGGAAAAAATTATTTTCGTTCACCAATTTTGATGTAACTTTGGATTCTGAAGAAAAAAATTAATGAGTCAAATTGCAAACTATATTGTGCCTAATGTTCTATTAAAAAAAAAATAAAGAAATAAATATAGTATATCTGGCCATTGAATAAAGAATTTATGTAATATGGGAGGCATATAAAACCACAGGTAGAGCTCAACGAAATGTCTGGCCGTGTTGTGAGTATAGTTTCTAAACTTTTAAACTTGAATCTCATGTCCACAGGATACAACAATAAGTATCGCATGAATGGTTCATTTTAAGTAAGTTGAACTAAAAAAATGTTATTCCACAATTTGTAATATTTGTAGAATGGATTAGAAGTATTACTTTTTATAATATTTATTGCAATTTAAACAGTTTTCGATAATTTGTTTTATCATTGTACTTTTTAACTTTCATTCTACTCTAATACATACATGAACATTAAAATAAGTTCTTGAGGTACTACATATAGACCTTATACCATGGTTTAGAGACCCTATCTCTTCGGTCCAACTAATTAGATATAGAAAATAAGCATAAACCAAATTTGAGTTGCATAATTATTAATTTAGTTGGCTGCCGATATGAAAAAGTTCATATGGGGTGCTATATTTATATGGGGACTAGGTCCAAATTTCATCAAAATGTATTCATATTTGAGACCTGTAGTTTGATTATAGACGGTATAATAAAAGATGGGTCTAGGTTAAATATTTTTGGTAGTTACAAACAGCAGCACAAAGTTATTATACCCAAACCACGTAGTGGTATAGGGTATAATAACACTGTGGAACAAATTCAGGTTAGCAAAAGTTAGGTCGATTCTGAGAGTGAGGGTTGAAAATAGAGGCTAAATTAGAAGACCCGTATCGCGGCGTTTGTTTATGTTAGTTCGAATTTTTTTTTTTAATCGACCTTCGACCATTGCAGTCAAATGCCTATTTTCAGCATATTGTTTATATAGTTTTTTGGCTATAACTCGTCGACTACAACAATTAAAATATTTAAAAAAATTGATTTAGAAAATTTTTGTGGTGCTTATGAAGCAAAATGTAGGAAAAATTATTTTTTTTTATGCTTTTTGAAAATATTTTCCACAAAACTAAGTCTTTTTTGCTTTCTGTTTGATCTGTAATATGCTTCTCAGTTTCTGCAATATATTTCATTTGAAAAGAAAATAATCTTAGTTGATAATTTGCGTTAAGAATCCCAACACCATTAAATAAATAGGGATTTAGGTAGAAGTTATTAAAAAGAGAAGTTCCAAGAATTAGAAATTAGTAAAACAACTATTTTGTTTTCAACCACCGCACAGGTAGCGATTTTTTTTTATTTCGTACAAGCGAACTAATTTCAAAAATGAAGATTCAGTTAAGACTCGAAACTCAGCCGAATCTTATGTCTTTTAATTTTCGCTCGGTCGTGATAAAATTCGCTATAATTTTTTTGAAACTTATTTAATTTTGTGAGTGATTTAAGTTAAGTGCATCGGTTTCATAAAAATAACAAAAAAAAAAACATTGTATAATATATATTGAATTAAAAATGTCGGAACCAAAATGTAAAATGGACCATTTTTGTAACGTTTGTGGACGTTTCATAGCAAGCGATGAAAAATGTGGCAATGCGAGTGATATTTTTTTTTTTTTTTGAAGCCTATAAACAATATTTCTCGCAAGAGTTTATCACTGACGTAAACTATGGGCCTAAAAAAGTTTGCTTTAATTGCTATTCAACTCTAATGCAATGGAAAAGTAAAAAGAAGAAGGCTACGCCTTCAAGGAGAAAATTGCTATGGATGTATCAACTACCATAAAACTTTGAATAAAAGGAAAGCAAAGAATAAAACTTATGTAGCAGTGCCAAGTGCCATACCGAAGTATTGATCTTCAAACAGATATCAGTGCTACAACCGCCGCTGCTACATCCATGGATTTCTTCTCAGAATACGACCCTGGTGAAGGTACATCCTATGAAACATCAAAGGACCCAATCCTAGTCACACAAAACCAATTGGATGGAATCAAACACAAAGCAAAAAAGACTTAGTATTGTGGAAAATATTTTCAAAAAGCATGAAAAAAAATAATTTTTCCAACATTTTGCTTTATAAGCACCACAAAAATTTTCTAAATCAACTTTTTAAAAATTTTAGTTGTTGCACAGGTCTCTAGCAATAATTTGGCTTTCACAGACTGAAAAATATCAATTAGTCGACGAGTTATTGCCAAAAAACCATATGAACAATATGCTGAAAATCGGCATTTGACTTGCAAAGTTCGAAGGTCGATTAAAAAAAAATTCGAACTAACATAAACAAACGCCGCGATACGGGTCTTCTAATTTAGCCTCTATTTTCACCCCTCATTCTCAGAATCGACCTAACTTTTGCTAACCTGAATTTGTTCCACAGTGCTATTCGAACAAAAAAAAATACTTGTTAATTGAAAATCAGTTAGTTGGAAAATTCAAAAAATCCCTCGAAAATATATTGATTCGAAATTCCTCAAACAACTATATACTCCTTTGTATAGAACAAATAAATTGGAAATTTTAAAAAATCACCCGGACAAATATATATTCTGCAATAGAAATTAAAAAAATAAAAAAAATTACGTGATACGGCAGAAAAAAACTTCGAGACAATAAAACGGAAACTCGATTTGAAGAAGTGTTAATATTAAATAAATACCTTTTAAAAAATTTCACTTTTTTTCAATAGGAAACCGTTCTTGCCGAAACCTCCAAAAAATTGTTCAAAAACATGAATTTAATTTTTCAAACCGAATATATTCTAAGCTGCAAGCGATAACATTCTGTTCATATTTCAAATAGCTACAGGCTGTGAAAGTCTTTTCCATCTCGAAGTGATCAAATTTTGATCCTAGTTACCCAGCCTGTGTTGCAAAAGAGTCTCTGAAATTTAATATTTTTAAAGCCTTCATCCTTCTCTATAGTCATAACAAACACGGTGTTTTCAAATGACCAATAGTGTGGGTGTGTTAAAATTATTACCACTTTTTTGTCTCGAACCACTGTGGAGCATCCAAAATATAAAACGTTTCAGGATATCATACTACTGCATTATTAAATTTGTGTACGTTCTACCTTGTAAGAGGTCCCACTCTCAAAAAAAAGTTAAACCGTTGAAAGTAGACAATCTCAAAAGTTTTCATAACTGCGGAGAAAAAATGGATCCTTCGCAGCACAATATAGACCAAGCAGTGGAGCAAGTGGTGGAGTTCTCTGGGTCAAAATGTATCAAAGAAGACCAAGGCGGGTCTGCGGACCAACATGGTGTGGCGACATCTTTGTTTGATACACGTCATTCATACCATCTCACAGTGTTGTGCGAGTGGCCAAAAGTGTAAAAAATTGTGTGTAAATTATTTTAAAAAAAAAAAAAAAAACAGGTATGACATTTGATTTAGTATACTCTAACTAGAAGAAAATCGAAAGAATTTTTAAAAAATATTGAATGTAGTTTAGCTACAGATGTTTTTCAATACAATTTTCAGTTGCCCCAGCTTAGATTTCACCTGGAAAATAAAACCTCTTTATTCGACGCGTAAAGGAGCAACCCTGTGCAATGTAATGTATCTGCGCTGTTTTTAGCCCTTCCCTTTCATCAATATTCTGTTTACCGTTATTTAGGTAAACACATGTTTTTGGCTTCCTTTGTAAAGCAAAGCACAACTTTTACAGAGAAAAAATTTGGTAAAATTTTGATTTGCTGATTATAATATTTATAGGCTAAGCGATTTCTTGTGACTGCTGTTTTGTTCTACCGTTTTATCCCGATTTTGACCAAACGTATATTTTTGAAAGGTATTTCTTTTTTTGCTGTTTCGCAGATTTACAAATTTTTTAATTTTTTCCTTTATTTTGAGTAAATTGCATTTAAAATTGCTACTAACACATACATTAAATTATACAATGCTATGTGTTGGTTTATTAAATTTGTTAATGTGTT
Organism: Cordilura impudica; assembly: GCA_963682025.1. Classification (NCBI taxonomy): domain Eukaryota; kingdom Metazoa; phylum Arthropoda; class Insecta; order Diptera; family Scathophagidae; genus Cordilura; species Cordilura impudica. Next base: position 62,669,245 of record OY821521.1, read on the forward strand.
TGTAATAAAAATGAGTTTGTTTTTTGTGTTGATTTGTGAATTGGCTATAATTGATTAGCATACTTTTAGGGTCTTTATTTAATGAAAAAATAAAATTTCGTAGAATTTGCGCTTGAATTCCGAGGGAATCTGTTAGTTTCAATTTAAATGACAAAAGTGAGTATAAACTTTAAATGAATATTGGTATGAAGTGACCCAGAGTGAAATTTTGATTTTTTTTTTTTTTGGATTTTTAAGTGGCTGCGGTTATTAGGAGTGGAATTTTTCATGTTTGAATGGCTGAAGAAAACAAGAAAGCAGCTACTTACGAAATATGATAGCGTTTGTCCAACAAAAAGTCTAAAGTATTTGAATGAAGAACTTGTAAACAACGTTGATACTATTCTATTTGTCCTATCCAGCGGATACAATATAAATAATTTCGAATTCCAAACTTTCCTAGATCAAACCAGAATGATCTACTTAAAACATTAAAAATGGTACGTAATGCCAGCCACTGTTCATTAAATTTTATTGTTCACAGCATTGTAGGCGGCATGTAGACGAGGGGACAAATATCCATTAATTGGGCTACGAACTGCTACCGCATCCAGAATAATGCCTAGCGTTAGCACATCGTAATTATTTTATGTTTCTAAACCTAAAAAAAAGCCTCCTATTTTGACGACCTTGAGAAAATCTATTATTTAGAATGAATATAAAAATAATTGGACAAACGCTGGATTGAATATGATGCGCCAGAAAGAAAGAAAATATGTTAAAAATATAATAAAAAATACATTTTATTTCAAAATAGTTATCAAACTGCCTGTTCAGTTGTTGTTAGTTTGGTTAAAATGAGCGATGAAATAGAAGAACGTGCTGAAATTATTAAATATTTTGAACAAATTCCAACTTGGTCCAACAAAAATTTGGTCAAAGAATCAAAATTCTACCGTCAACCTATTTCCAATGCTATAAGAATCTATCAGGAAAGGAAACTTGGAGTAGTAATAAAGAATGGTTCGCATGATTTTTGCAAAGCCAACATAATAGAAAGCAAATTGAAAAGAGTTTTTAACACGTCTGATAGAAAATCAGTCCGACAAGCTCTGTTTTCGGACCATTTGGTCTTATCGCACCAATGCACTGTGGTTGCGTCCATATGACAAAAATAAAAAAAGTTGTCTCAATATATTGGCGTTTTAGCAAATTAAATAGGCTCTAATGTCATCCAATTTCCCTCTTCTTAATTTGTTTTGATAATCTCTAACGGTAGTTTTGAAATATAAACAACTAAAGTGTGAATATTCATAGAAGTAAAAAGTTGATTAAAAGAACAAAGAAAACAAAGTGAAACTTCAATTGTTAAAATAAAGTTTATTAAAGTGCCTACTAAAATTATTGAAAATGGAAATTAATGTAAATGGTATTGGCATTATTTTTAAGAAAAAATAAGTTTATAAATGGTGTTGTTGTTTTAGTAAAATACAGATTTTGAAGAAGTACTTTTTTCTACATGGTTTGCTAATTTACGTAAAAATTACATAGAGTTTTAAATAGTTTCAGACTCCATCTGACTAACCGAATTATTTTGTAAATGTTAACAGATGTATTCAGTTTAAGATTATGTTTTATTCGGGTGCATGATTTTGCATCTTTTTTTTATATATTGAATATACTAACTCAACCTCTGTGTTTAATGTGTTTTTAGTATATGTAACTAATGTTGTTTGATTTAATCAGAGTGATATTTTTGTTGTTATTGAAAGGTATTTTGTACTTTTTTCTTATATAGAAACATCCCGTCAATGCATATTTTCTCGTCTGTCAGTTTTCGAGATTTGGTGCTCTAAAAAAGGTTCGAATTTGGTAAAAGCCCAACAAGTGTTCGACGAAGTTGTCAAATACATTGATTTTGAATGCGAGGAAGGTGCGATTTCTGAATTATTGAAACATGTCCAATATTTATGCGACAGAATTGTTTACATTTGGAAAAAAAAAATAATCGCATAAAATCACTGGTTTTAAAAAATCAGTCAGACTGGCTGACTACCAAAGAAGTCGTTTCTTTAAGACTGAACACCATATCTTCGTCACCTAAAGAAGACGTATTCATAGGTAATAAACGTGGACGCCCTACATCTGATTTCTCAAGTTCCTCTAAGAGAACCAAACAACGTAAATTAGCAAGGTTGGCAGAAACCGATGTGACTGCAGCGGATGCCTTACGTGGTGTATATTCAGGACCGTCACAAATTTGTTCAGAATTAAATGTTGCTGAAGTTCTTGCACTAATTGTTGAAACAAATTTAACAAAACATCAGTACTTACACATACGAAATTTTATAAACTCTAAGGTTTCCTGTAATATGTTTCCTAGTTACGAAAAGGTTTTGCGAGAAAAGAAAAACAGTTATCCAATTGCAGAATCTATCACAGTAAGTGAATCTCAGGCTGAAGTTGATTTACAAAATTTGCTCGACCATACAGCTTCACGTATTTTAGATCTACAATGTGAAGTGTGGAAAGACATATCTGATGTTAATGTAAACAGCCTTGTGTTGATAGGAAAATGGGGGCTTGATGGTAGCTCTGGTTATAATGAGTATAAACAACGTTTTAGTAACAACACTCTTAATGACAATTGCTTGTTTGTAGCATCTTACGTGCCCCTTCAACTAGTGACAAAATCCGCAAAACCTGAAGATGCAAAAATAATATGGAAAAATCCTCGCCCATCATCGACTCGGTACTGCAGACCAATTCGATTCCAATTTAAAAAAGAAACATCTCAAGTTTGTATTGCAGAGAGAGATTATTTCAAGCAGAAAATTGATATGCTGAAATACACAGAGTATTTTAAATCGGATCAGAAAATATATGTTGAACACAACTTGGAACTGACTATGGTTGATGGTAAAGTATGCAACGCTTTAAGTCAAACGTCATCTGCTAAATGTTACATGTGTAAAGCAAAACCGAAAGAGATGAATGATATAGAAACATGTCTAGAAAAAGTGGTGTACAAAGAACATTATGAGTTTGGGTTGTCACCCTTACTTACCTTTTTCGAGTATTTCATTCACGTTGCTTATAGAATAGGTATAAATAAATGGCAAATTAGGTCAAAAGATGAAAAGAATAAATTTATGGAAAGAAAAACAGAAATTCAAAGCAAGCTTAGGTCTGAGATGGGTTTGTTAGTTGACAAGCCTAAACCAGGAGGAAGTGGGTCGTCAAATGACGGCAACACCGCAAGACGATTTTTTAGTAATCCTGGTTTGGCTGCTGTAATAACTGGCGTCGATGAAGACCTCATAACCAGATGTGCAACACTATTGCAAGCAATGTCATCAGGCTACAAAATAAACACTGATAAATTTAAAAAATTCGCGCTTGATACTGCTAAAGAGCTTATACAGAAATACCCTTGGTTCTATCTCCCACCTTCAGTACACAAGATCCTACTGCACGCTTCTGAAGTAATTGACGGCGCTATAGTATCAATCGGAGAGCTTTCAGAGGAAGCTGCGGAGGCCAAAAATAAAGATATTAAAAGGTATAGGCTCCAACATACTCGGAAAATTTCTATAATTGCAACAAACACGGATTTATTAAACATGTTATTGCTGAGTTCAGATCCATTCATTTCAGGTCAGCGAAAATTGCCATGTAAAAAGAAAAGTACGTTATTAAAATCTGCTATTGAATTGCTGCAAGAGTAGCAAATTTAAAAACAACATTTTTTTAGGTGCATATGAAATATTTTTTTTTTATATTTTTAAACATTTTTGAAATATGTATTTGTTATCTCTAATTTTATAACAATAAAGTGCTTAATTGCCTATGTCGAAAAACAAACATACGTTTAATGAATATATTATTAACAGAAATATAAAAAATGGGCGGTGGGAGCAAGCGACCACGCCCATTTAATCAGGATGTCGTTTTTATATCAACAGAAATATACTGTGTAAATTTAAAAATGATATCTTTCTTAATTCTAACTATTTTTGTCGCTCTCCTGCATACAAGTGCAACCACTGTGCAATGCAGGTTTCGTTCCCGACAGAAAGACTGCAAAAAATTTGTACTGGCAGATTTTTATCAACTTCCGGTTACAAATTTGTATGTTGCTAGTTCTCGAAGGGAGGTTCAATTTGATGAAATTGATTATTGGAGGGTGTTAGCTGACCACTCTATTCCTCACCATCGTTATATTGAATTTTTGTTTAAGAGAAAAAGTGTCCCAGGAATCTGAAGAGGACATATTGGGTTAACTATAGGAAAACCTTTGCTGGGTTATTGACGACAATACCCTTATCCGAACCGCGTAATTCCGCAGACATTGATTGTCTCGACGATCATATTACGACGGTTTTCAACAAATCTTTAGAGTTTTCTTGCCCCGTGGCAAAGCAAGAAGAACCATCATGGTGGTCTAGCGAGCTGCAGTAGGGCAGAGACTCCCACAGGAAACTTTTTAACCAGGCAAAGTCTTCAAGAGCAGGCGAGGATTGGCTACAGCTTAGGGACTATAAAAAAAGATCAGAATGGCAAACTGTGATTCTTGGAACAAGTGCTGTGACAACATAGAAGACGTTTCCGAAGAATCCAGGCTACGAAAGGTTTTGGCTTCTACCTCTTACACTTAAGGTTATTTGAGAGACACAATGGGGGTTTGGACTACCTCCAGTGGGGAACCAGTTAGCTTGCTGCACGACACCGATTTTCCTGGAAATTCCTCTACGTCGACAGTTATTGATTCGGAGATAATTAACGCACCATCATTGTCCTGCAGGCTTTTCACTTACTGTATTAATCCAGCGTGTATACCTATGAATTGGAGGGAGATAAAAGTATTGTTCATTCCTAAAGCTGAAAAAAGCACACACACTATTCTGAAGAATTTCAGACCAATAAATCTATCATCGTACTTATTGAGGACTATGGAGCGTTTGATTGATTTAAATACACAATTTTGCAACTTTGTTATTTTTCGAAGAAAAAAACATTCTCATAATTACATTTATTTCCTACGGCCAGCATATATCTCTTAGGACATCATAGCAAGAACATCAAGTTTATAAGAAATTCAATTTTAGCCTTAGCTGAAAACATTTAGTTAAAAATTCTCAGCACAATCCTTAACTATTTTTTGTAAACAATTGCTGCAATTCTAATCCCTCAACAGTAAGTTAAGTGTTTCTAAAAGGTGTAAAATAAAATCATTTATTACTGTTGTTTGTTACGCATATTTAAAACACTCCATTCTTTGTCAAGTTAATATGATATACACTAATACAAAAGCAAAACAACTCATAAACTCCGCATACACAGTTGGCTTTTCTTTCATACGTTTTTAGTATGGCACACAACAACTAAGGGCTCACGTGTTCTTAGTGTATAATGCCCTTGTTTGCATGAGTGCCATATAATATTTATATAAAAAAAGGAAAAAAAATACAAAACGAGGCAACAAATACTACATATAAAACATATAGAAGACAAACTCTGAGGCATTCTATTGTGCAACATAAATAAAGTAAAAAAACGTGAATAATGGCATGGAAACAATTCCCATAAACGCTTAATTCAAGCAAAACACTTGATAATGTTGATTTTTTTCTTTTAATTTTTATTTTTTTTTTTTTTTTGTATAAAAAATATAAAAAAAAAGCTTTTTTATTGTCTCATTGTTTGCATACTTGTTATACAATATATATTTTTTTAATTTTTACGGTTTTTTGAATGTGTATTTCTACATGAACTCGTTAGCTGGTAATATATGAAACCATGTTGGTGTGTTTAATACACACCCATACAAACATACATATGTTTATTCATATGATGATTTAGATATAGAGAAGCGTTACAATTTTATGAAAAACAGTAGTTCAAGCATAATTTTGCCAAGCTTTTAAAAGGAAAAAAAAAATTATAATTTATATGTAATTGACATAAATAAGTGTGATTAGAAAAAGTATGAAATCTTTTAGCTTGTGTAGATACCAGTCTGTTGTCTGTCTGATATATATAACAATGTTCAGTAAAACATTACAAAATACAGAATAGAAACAGATAATATGCATCTGAAATTAGAGACCGAATAGCGGACAAACCTTTAAAAACTTAGGATAGTTTAAAAAGTTAATATGTTCTCTTAAAACAAGTTCAGCAAAGTAGCATTTTTTTAATAAAATTATCCATTTTTAAATTACCCTTTTTAAAAAAGTACACTTTTCTAAAAGTATCCTTTTTCAAAAAAAGTGTTTTTTAATTGACTTTTTTTAAAAAATAAACTTGTTTTAAAAAAGTTCCTGTAGTTAAACAAGTAAGTTCCTTTAAAGAAGTACAGTTTTTTAAAAAAGTACTTTCTTAAAAAATACACCTTCATAAAAGGGCACCTTTAATTAAAAAAAATCATGTGAGTCCGATCACAAGGAAGATGTGTAAACATCTAAAAATTAAAGCATTTTTTATTAACGTTGTGCTGAACGCTATTGAAATTGGTGAGAATCGGTCCATGTTCAGACCTAGTCCCCATACAAATGACCGGCATGTTTCCCTTAATGATCCATCGTGTGTAGTAATGTTTCATGTCCAAATTTATGTTTCAATTTTGGTTCGTCAAAAATCAAATTATTTTGATATTTTATGTTTCCAACCTGAATGTTCCACGGCTGTATCAATGTTTACTGTTTTTTCTCTATTATTTAATTGAGAGCAGTGATGTAATGTTGTTTTGTATATCGGACTAAAGAAAATAAAACACAAAAATGGAGAACATTTAAGATAATGAAAATTTTAAGAATTTTATTAATAATAATGAATACTGATAATTGAAATTTTAAGTATTTTATAAACTAATATAAAAATATAGAAATTTTTATAAATTTTTGCAAATTTTATAGCTGAATATAAAATTTATTTTCTTCCACATATAGTTCTTTAGTATCTACTAATATATTCAATAAACAAACAGAATTGATGTTTCCATCGTCTGTATTAAAAAAAAATATATGCAAGGAGCAAATCGTCGCATTCAATATCGAATAAAATCAGTCGAAATTGCATATTTTGGTTTATTATTTAAAGAAGACGCACAATCGTCAGACCTCGTTCCACTTTTACTATTAACTATGGATAATAACTTGCTATCTGTGACAGAGTTAAATTACGCTTTGTGTATTATTTGGGAAAATGAAAAAATAATTTCGATTGAAAAATTTCGATGATGAATGCGACGATTCGACCCCAGATATTTGTAAAGTGTGAAATTGGTTTAAAATCACGTGATTTTACTAAAAACTTTTTAAACTCTACTACCGGTTACATGTGTTTATTATTTTATTTATTTATTAAAAATAATATTAAATGCAGTGATAATTGTTAAATATATATATAATAAGTTGTAGTGTTACGAATAACTTTAAATGATTGAGAAAATTAATTATAAATTTTTATAAAAATAAATGTTTAATAAAATAGCAACATTCTATATGGAATACCGAAATTAGGCCCGTTTTAGAAAAAAACGTTTTTATAACGCTATTCGCTCCCTGATTTAATCTCCTTACACTTCATTTTGTCTCCAAACACTTCCAATAAAGTGTGCCTTCATTTTATCTCCGAACACTTACTTTTGCCTAGGCTATTAATATTACAGATTTATTGTATTATTGTATTATTTAAAAAAATTTTGTTTTATTATGAAAAATAGTAATAACTACTAAAAATGTTTATTAATGAAAGTTGTCAACATATAATTGTGTCAATATTACTATATTGAAAAAAGAAAAAAACCGAAAAAACATTTCCAAATAGAGTAAAGACGCGGTTTTCTTTAGAACTCAAATAAAACTAAACAAAATACCGAAATATTTTGGTGCAATTCTGGAAATCACTGTGGTTTGTGAATAAAAACATCTATCCAAGCAGCAAGCGCTATCTACGTGTGTGTAGCAAGCAACTGCTATGTTTGTCATACTTGATGGTTGCAGTTGTATGCTATACATACATGGCGCTTTCTGTTGGTTGATGAATCGGCTAAATAATTGTAGCTTCCAATTCCGTAAATAGTTCCGCATCGTAAGGCAAGTTTGTGATTTTTACCCCCCTGATCGCATAGATGTTTACACATCAAAAGTGAATTTCCTTACTTTTTTTTTAAATTAACTTTCTTTAAACAAGTATCTTTTACTAGAAATTACCTAGTCTTAGAAAAATACATTTTCTAAAAAAATTACCCTCTTTTCAAAAAAATACTGCCTTTTTTAAACAAGTCAATTTTATTTTTAAACGTACTGTTTATTAAAGAAGAACCTTTTATTAAAAAAGTACCTTGTAGAGATACTTAACTAATTGTTAATTGTCCTTAATTATTATTAATCGAATAATTATTATTAGTTGTCAATTATTCACAAGAATAATTGAGAATCTTCAATATAGTTATTAGTTTTCCAGAATTGTCTTTCACTTGAAACTACTTATATACTATAATTGTTACTACTCTTGAACAAATATATGACAGAATATTTAGTGTCACCGGTCGATATGACTTCCGCATATGAATGTACTATTACCTCACGGCCATTTATATAAATGTATAAATGTAGACCAACGAATTATTTCGATGACGCAAAAATATTGAAACATGACACCCTTTTAATTTTTTGTTATATATTTATGGTTTGGGTGTTTCCATTGTTTCAAGAAATTTATTGTATTTCGTAATCTAACGAAATTATATCTATCATATTAAGAGGCTAGGCGATTTCTTGTTACCGATGCTTAGTTCTACCCTTTTATCCCGATTTTGGCAAAACATATATTATTTAAAAGATATTACTTTTTAGCTGGTCACCAGATTTACAGATTTTGAATTTTTTTTTTTTATTTTGAATAAATTGCACTTAAAGTTGCTATTAACACATACATAAAATCATACATATGCTATGTGTGTGTTTATTAAATTAGTTAATGTGTTTGTTAATGAATTTGTTATCTTCATTCACAATAATAATAAACCAAAAAAGTGTTAGTTTGTGAATTGGCTAAGTTGAGAAATAAAGTCGCCTAGAAATTGCACTCGAATTTCGAGCGCTGGAATCTGCTAGTAGATATTAATCTTGTAAATAATAACCAACATTTATTGTATATTCTTATGGTATATAACTCATTGTAGCTACACATCCCTGTGATTTAATCGGACAGAATACATTTTAAAACAAGTAAGAAAATTATAGTCGGTCTAGACCGACTATACGATACCCTATACCATGCGTTTAGAAACCCTATCTCTTAGGCCCAACTAACTGGACATTGAAAATAAGCGTAAACCAAATTTGAGTGGGATTTTTATTAATTTTTTTGGCTGCAGATATGAAAAAGTTCATATCGGATGCTATATCTATAAAGGGACTAGGTCCAAAAATGGACCGATCTTGACAATATTTGGTAAAGTCACTTTTATTTTGAAAAAATATATACAAACCAAATTTGAGAAAAATCTGTGCAATATTTTTGTTTTTTGATAGATTTAAGTGAAGATCGGGAAGCAGCTCTATATGGGGTCAAAGGGATCATTTTTGGACTACTCATTAGTGGATGTAATGAACGCATACAAACCCAATTTGAGTAAGATCTATATGACAATTTGGATCTTATGGCAATTTATGTCGATTTCATATGGGTAATTTGTATGGGGGCTAGGTCTGAACATGGACCGATTCTCACCAATTTCAATAGCGTTCATCCCATGGCCGATAAAAGCTTATATACCAAATTTCGTCAAAATATATTCATATTTGCGACCTGCAGTTTGATTACAAGCTTTACATGGACACACAGACGGACGGACGGACGGACGGACGGACGGACGGACATTGTTAAATCAACTCAGAAAGTGATTCTGATTCGATCGGTATAATTAAAGATGGGTCTAGGTCAAATATTTTTGGTTGTTACAAACAGCAGCACAAAGTCATTATACCCAAACCACATAGTGGTATAGGGTATAAAAATATATGCCTTTAAAATTACACCTTCTCCATTCGCACTTAAATTTCTTCCCAAATGGGCGTTTTCGCCAACGAATACAAGAAATGGAACGTTGGTATCGAGGGGCGTATGATGAGGTGATCTTGTGTGACTACTGATGGTTCCTTGTGCGAAAGGCAGAAAATAATTATTTTCGATTTTTGATTATAATCAATCAATCAATAGGCAAAGCAATTCAACAGTTTTAAGACATTTTTAATATTTATTGTTCTTACATTTAGATTTGTATATATAGTATACGTGGTGCGTTGTGTTTTTTTTTTTTTTTTTTTTTTTTTTGATTTGATAAAATCGAAAAGTGGGATAATTCAACAAAAAAAAAAAAGAAATAAAAAATCCGTTGAGTATTTTTGAAAATACTTTTATTAAAGTAACAGCATCTTTTTTAAAAACGAAAATAATGGTAACTTTGCAATATCTTGAAAACTGTTCCACTCCTCACCATTCTGACTTCACATTCGGACTCAGCGGACAATTTTAAATAAAGATAAGCTATCAGATTCATTTGACCATGATTTTGTGGAAAATTTGCGACACAGTGTAATTAGTGGCTTTTGATCACTAGCTACTAAGGCCATCAGCTCACGTTTGACTAAAGATTAGTATTAATTTTAGAATTAATTTTTAAGAAAGAAATTTATAAATAATCAAAGAAATATTATTTGTAAAATTTTTTTTTTTTTGTTTAAATAAGGAAAGGATTATATATAATATATGATTATGTAGATTATATATACATATTCAGTTCTTTCAAAAGTTTTATAAGACTATTAATATTGTCCTTTGTAACATCTCAAGTATGTTAGCTGAGCTATAATTATGGTTATTGCAAATAGATTTTATAGGAATACAATTATTGAAAATACGCTTTATTTTTAAAGTAGTTCCATAGCAGAAAGTACATTGTGGCACTGGGTTCTTTTCCATAAGGTGTTGATGTGTCAGTAGGCAATGACCTAGCCTCATTCTGATATATTTTTGTTGTTCTACCCTTTGAGTATTAGTTGGGTGTAAAGGTACTGGATGGAATGGACAGATGGAATACAGTGTTAGATTGTTTGTAGAGGAGCCCATAATTATTCCAATTATTCCATAATTATATATTGCTATATTAAATTTTTTTTTTTTGGGTTGCGTTTATTATTAGCGGAAGATTTAGGGCATCTTTGGCGATTTTAACTACTTTTTCATATTTTTATGTTCGAGTGACCTGGTATCCACATAAGTTTTAATTTATTTGAGAAGGAAATTAAATTGTTCCTAATTTCACTGATAATATCTTCTGAATTTGAAAAATTTTATATTGCCGTAACGCTTAATTTAGAGTCCGTACAAATGATGTATTTTGATGTTCATTTTTTTGCCAATGGGATAGCGTTTAATACCCCTTCTGATAGTAGCCAATTGGTTTAATGTCGATATCAAATAAACGAATCAAATCAATCATGCGTTGAACGGTAGACTTAAATTTTTTTGAAGTTATAATTCAATATCCCTTTTTCAGCCGGCAATAGTAGTTTTGTTATTAACTTGGCTGTATTTAGCTCAATGCGATTTTCAAGCGAAAGTAGTCCTGTTTCTGGTGCTAAATTTTGAATTGGTGTCGATTTAAAAGCTCCGATTGCGATACTTGCAGCTGCATGATGTGTTGATTGAATTTTGCTTAATACATCTTTGTCCATAAATTAGAAGTCCGTATTCAATTTTTGAAATTATTAACAATTGTATTTTATTTGGAATTGAATTTGAATTGATTTTTTCCAGTGATTTTTTGAGGTAGGTTATATATTATTCCCAATTATATTTTTGGTCGAAGTGAGCGAAAATAATTTTTTAATATATATATATATATTCATCTCAGATGTTAAAAAAAAAACAAAATAAAGTCAATTAATTTGATAACAATTATGTTAATATATGGAGCGTTTCATGTCAAGTGACCCAACTTTTGAAATCGGTGTCTTCCGATCGGGATGAAATTTGCACCAAAGTTAATTTTATTGGATAGTAGTTTAGACACAATTTTTCAACAAGATCGGTCAAGAGCTCTCTTTTTACCTCCTGTCCTTAGCAAAATTTGTTCCCAATAGTTCATATAGCTATTTCTTCAATGCTTCAACAAAAAAAAAGTTAAAAAAAATAAAAAAAAATTTTGACTTTTTTTTTCCCCAAAATCAATCATTTTTTTGACTTTTCTTTTAAAAAAGGCATTTTTTTGCTCAAAAGAAAGCTTGAAAAAAATACCTTTTTTAAAAATGGTCCAGCTCACGGATGGTCAACGCTAAAACCAAAATATTTTGGGAATCATCATAGAACATGTCAAGCTTTATTTTCAGAGGGGTAACAAAATCACTTTTTTTTTGAATCGCTCTAATGTACAATAATTTTATGTGTGTGTTAGTAGCAGCTTCAAATGCAATTTACTCAACATAAAGGAAAAATTTAAAAATTTGTAAATCTGCAAAATGGCTAAAAAGAAATACTTTTCAAATGATATACGTTTGGTCAAAATCGGTATAAAAGGGTAGAACAAAACATCGATCACAAGAAATCGCTATAGATGTATTATTTTTTGAAAAAGTATGGAACAAATTTTTTTATTTTAGTTATCCAATTTTTTTATTTTAGTTATTCAAGTCAAATATAATGAAAATTGAGGGTATACGTATCCACATTCTTGAAAAAAAATTCCTTTAAGTCTTGGGTCACCCTGACCTACACCACATTCTTGAAGAAAAAATTCCTTTAAGTCTTGGGACACCCTGACGTACACCTAAACCTTTCAGTGAAGACTTACTTTTTTAAGAAAGTTAAGTTTCATTAAAAAATAACTTTTCTTAAAAACCTACCTGTTTTAAGAAAAATCCATTTCTTTAAAAAGTACCATTTCTTAAGAAGGGACCTTTTCTAAAAAAGGTAGCTTTTCTTAAAATATGTATTTTCTTAAAAATAGTACATTCTGTTCCTTAAAAAAGTAAATTTTTTTTAAAAAAATAAATTTAAATTTTAAAGATACCTTTCAGTGCAAATTTACTTTTTTAAAAAATTAAATTTTCTTTAAAAATTACCCTTTTCTAAAAAAGTATCGTTTGTCACAAAATATTTTTTTTAAGCACCTTACAACTTACTCGAAAAGTTAGGAAGAGGTTATTTAATTAACTTATAAAAATTGTTTAGTCATCTCCGCTGTTCTTTAAATTTATCAATTTTTATATTTTGTAGATTTTCCATTGTTTGTATGCATGATTAAAAAACAATTTAGCATTCTTTTTAGAAGATATATTCCAGGCATTTTGTTTTATGGCAGCTTATAGCCAAAAAAAAAAAATATATGTAATCTAAATTCTCAAAGAAATATTTTGATTGATATTTGTTTGCTTTTTCTTTATCAAACAAATTGACTAAATTTCCTTTTCTTTCGTTTTGTTTATTTTTTTTTTTTTTATTATTGACAGCTCATCAATCAAATGTCGTAAGATGGTGGGAACACATGACAAACAAATAAGAATTTGTGTGTTGATCCTTTGGGGGTTTCGTCACATCACTACACGAGTATGTGTAGCTGGAATAAGTATATAAACAAATAAAGCTGACATTGAAGCCTCTATTGTGAAGGTAGATATAGTGGGAGCATAACAAAAAAAAAAAAAGGTCGTGTGAGGTTTATGTAAAAGGATACAAAGTCACTAAAGTATTTGCCGTTAAAGGTCTAATAATTCATCTAAAACACTTTCAAGGTTCCATATTGAATTGCTGTGAAAATATTTGTCGTAAATGAAATATATGTGTATGTATGTTTGAGCTTTGTGTATATGTTATGTAAATTCTGTTAATATAAATAATAACAAGTTTCTGTGGGAGGTGGTAAAAATTATATAATTAAAATAATAAAAGTTACTAAAATGTATTTAAGTTCGAAATTCATATAACAATCGAATTATTTGTCAGTTAAAATTATGTTATTTTTAAAGGATTAAAAACGTGACAATCTGTTTTCAATGATTTAAGTGCGATGACACAGAGGAAAAGGAATGCCATGGAAAAAAAATTTAACAGGTAAAACCCATATATACCTTTTGGACAGGCCAATCTAATTTATCGATAACAGATTTACAGATTTACAGATCTTTAAATTTGTTCCTCCATTTTGAGTAAATTGCATTTAAAGTTGCTGCTAACACGTATATAAAATTATGCAATGCTATGTGTTTATTAATTTGTTAATGTGTTTGTTATAAAAATGAGTTTGTTTTGTGTTGATTTGTGAATTGGCTATAATTGATTAGCATACTTTTAGGGTCTCTATTTAATGAAAAAATAAAATTTCCTGGAATTTAAGCTCGAATTTCGAAGACTGGAATCTGCTAGTATTTATAATTGAATGAAAAAATAAATTCACCTAGAATTGGCACTCGAATTGCGAGGGCTTGGCTACTTTATATAAATACTTTGTATGCTGTTAAAAAATATTTGAGAGTCTGTTGTACAACTGCATGACAATATGGACAGTTAAAACAGCTCAATCTTTTCATCAAACTGATTGCTTGAATTTTTAAAAGAATATATTTAAACTCAATATTTAACTGTTATTAGGTATATGCAAAGAGCAAAAACAAAACAAAAATTTTCAATGGTGCGTGGTAGAGAAGAAGAAAGTATATATTTCTAAAATTCATAACTAGACTGTCCTTTTAATCCGACTAGTTTCTGGCATTTCAGCCTTCGTCAGTGATTTTACTGAACATTGTGATAATGGAATTTTTTTACTTAGGGCGGCCGTGAGGTTTGTACTTGTGCCTGATTTTAGGTGAGTGTGTTAAAGCGCATGACCAAAAAGTGCAAGTACAGATGTATGCGAGAACCAGATCATCACGCACTATATTCACTAGATTTCGTCCATTCGCAGTATTCCCTATTTCAAAGCCTGAAAAAATGGGTCGGTTTTTAAAGATTTGTCAACAGTTCTTGCTACAAACAGGGTATTGAAGCGGTTGCATATCGCTGGGAAAAGCGTATCGAGCTGAAAGGAGATTATGTTGAGAAATAGAGAAAATTTACCCAAATTTGTTGTGTCCTCTTTGTCAGGTTGGCTTGCTCTGGCACCACCATCGTATATAATGATTTTAGTGAGGCATTTGATAAAGTAAACCATAATCTATTTTGTTTTCGGTCTTTAAATGGTTTGGATCATATCAGAAGATAGAGAACAATGTACTATGTTTCGTAATTCATTATCCAACATCACAAACATATTATCAGGTGTAGCTCAAGGTAGTAAGTAAGAACTTCTTTTATTTATAGTGCGTTTACATCTAAGGAAAATCTAGTAGATTTTAGTTGACACTATTTCAAAATCTATACCGTGTCAAAAAAGTTAGATGTACTTTTTTGACATTTTGTGAGATTTTGTTTCCACAACAATAAATAGCTGATTAAAATGGAACATATAATCCAGGAATACCAACCAAAAACAAAACAATATGAAAATTAAAATATGGAAAATTCTAAAAAGGAACAGATTTTATATTTATATTATGCATCAGAAATGAAAAAAGCACAAACTGAAATAGAAATTTTGCGAAAAAAATCATCATTTGTTAAATGTATTGTTTGAACAGCAAAAACAAATTCATTTTCCGCAATTATTATTTAGCCGATTGGAATGGGCACATGTCATATAAAAAGTTACAACTTTTCAATTAGTAAATATTTTTTATACCCTCCACACCAGTGTGCAGAGGGTACATATAAGTTTGTCATTCCGATTGTAATAATTAGAAAAAAATTTTGGACCCCATAAAATACATATATTTGTGATCCTTATAACAACCTGAGTTGGTACAGCGATGTCCGTCTGTCCGTCTGTCCGTCTGTCCGTTTCTGGAAATCACGATGGCGGCATCAATCGGGCAGCTAGGGTGCTCGCTGACATAAAAAGTGATTTACAAACATCCTGAAAAGTTTGCTATTTAAAATCGTCCAAATCGGTCGATTACGGCCCGAGATTTGAATGAAGAGCTAAAAAAAGTCTTGAAAAAATATAATTTTCTATGTTGTTCTTGTCACGATCACGCCCTCAATAGGATAGGTAAGGTGATCGTTTTTAGTGGGAATAATTCTCCAAATTCATGGGAAGGCTTCTATTTCAAAAATCGTTTAAATCGGTGGAACAGGTCCAGGGAAATCTCTGAAAAATTAAAAAAAAAAATGAAAAATATGGTGTTTCTATAGTGTTCTTGTTGTTATTCTAAACGTTATATTGTTGCCGTAGCTGGACTTGTTGTTTTTGTGGTCGTTGTGGTAATAATATAATAAAAACTAACCCTTTTTACATTTTTTTATCAACTCTGGTAGAAAAATTTAAAAGTTTCCATTGTTTCGGTATCACTAAAAAAAACTTACTAGATAATTTCTGTCATTGCCGCGAGCCTGCCTGCAAACTTTCAGATCGATTGGGTCACGGGAGAGGGGTTAAAATTGATCCAAAATATTTTCGACAGGCAGATAATCAGACAAGCAGACACAACGAGTTAATATAAAGGGAGTAAAAATTCACCAGCATCTAAAGCAAATAATGATAAAATACCTAGTTGTTAATAAAAAGAAAACAATGTAAATTTAGCAAAAAAATTTTTATGTATTAATTTACTTAAAGAGAAAAACACAAAAATAACGTTTGATGTTGTATTTTTTGTGTGTAATATTTACATATACATACATACATACATACATACACATATTAAATAATACAAATAGTATACATATATTCTATATATTTATATCCATAATAACTGCATGTTAGAAATAAATCGGTATATTATTTTATTTACATAAAATTCTGCAATATTTTGTTGTGGGGAAAATACATTTCTTTTGCATTAACAGAGTGTCACTTCATTTTGCTCAGCGTGACTATGTCACAGTAGATGGCGCCACAATTTTTGTTCTAATTAGCTTTGCAATAGTAATTTCTATTTTAACATGAATGTCAATATTTTCAAATTGATATTATACATAACAATGTTAAGAGTATACACGGGCTGGTCTTTTATTTCATACGTTTTTTCATTATTCTTTTACAAATATGAACATAAGTTTGGCATATTAACTTTTTGTTGTCTTTACAAAATAGAGTTACCGAGTTATCAATGAGTTTTTTGCTTTCAAAAAAGTTCTACATAGTTATATAGAATTATTATTCAGTTTTACCTACAAAATATCTGATTGGGATTACATCTACTTTTTAAAAATTGTTTATAATTACTAATGCATTATTATTCATATAAATGCAAAATTGCACTTTTTAAATTTTCCATTCAAATTTAAGAAAATATCAATTCTAAGAACTGGAATTAAAATTTCCAATTATAGATTAGAAAATATTAACTGAATTTCAGAAAATCATATCAAAACTTCGGAAATAATAATTTTAAATTTAGAAGACATCAATTACATCTTTAATATAAATATAAATATTATTCGCTAAATACAAATTGAAATTCCAAAACAAACACCAAATATGTTTACATTTAAAAAATGTTTACATTAAAAAAAAATATTGGCATTCAGGAGAAATTAATAGCTTTTCAGTAATTTCTTTTAACGATTGTCGAATCGTTAAAAAAGAAAAGCAAAATTATCAGTAATATTTTTAAACGATATTCGCTATTGTTAAAGTCAGCTGATGTTGTTATCTAAACAACAACCATTTTTGTGTTGTTTATTCAATCGATAAAAACTTAAATTTTTAGGTTGAAATGTCGTCATACATAAATAAAAATCATAAAATAGTGAAAATATTTTGCTTCTATTAAAAACATTTTATATAAATAAAAAAATTAAATAGCATATTCAATTTATTATTTCATTTTCAAATAAATAAACAGAAATATTAGTAAAAAAAAAAGTAGAGATATTAAACACAAACATAAAATCATCCTGTCAAACACGAAGTAATTTATTTTTTCTATTCTTCTTTGTGTTTTTCGCTTATTTTAACAGAGATGCCACTCGTTTACAATTTAAATAAATAGAAAAATAAATTTGTCGACTGTCGTTAAGATGTATGTACTTAGTGAATCACTTAATCCTTAGTGCAAACAACAATAGCTGTCGATATATTTTGCGATTGTCGGATCGTTGAAATTCTATCGGATCGTTGAATTCGCACTACAGAAAACATTAATTTAAATTCAATGAAATTTAGAAAACCTCTAATGATACTTAAGAATTGCGAACATAAAAATTGTACCATAAATAAACGCAATTTGATGAGAATGTTATTTATATATAAATTTTCATAATTTTTTTTGATGAAAATTTGAAGTTTTTCAGAAAATAAAGATAACAAATTATTTTATTTAAAATGTTTGAGACATTTGGTTTTTTGCGTTTGGCATCCTTAATTTAATTATTTATTATTATAAATTTATTCTCTATGTTTTCCAAATATGGCAATATTTTAATAAAAAAGTTGATAGCGCTTTTTTTTGGTTATTATTTTGTTACTCCATCCGACCTATATAGCCGCAATGAAGAAATATTTCGCCAGTTAAAAGAAACTATACAGCCATCTCCAATTAGCACGATTTAATGCATATAGTCACCCTACACAACCATTACCTTTGCAATGGAGGTTGAGGCGAACTATTTAATTAGCAAAAACTAAATTAAACGAGAAGTTATGTCATTTAACCGGAAACGCATGCATATAGGAAACGCATGCATATTTTTCCAATATTTTGTTTACATAAATTATCAATACTCAAACAGAGGTGGAGGGTATCAAAGATTCGGCACAGCCGAATTTAACACTCTTACTTGTTTATTATAGATTCGTCATTTGTTTTTTTTTTTTTTTTATTGCTAATAATTAATATTTTATTACCTTTTTATTCAACTTGTTTGCCTTCGTTTTTAAATGTTTTAAAAAAAAAAACACAGTAGTATAATTTGGTAGTGCCCAAGTTTGACAAGATTTTGTGAGATTTTGCACAAATCTAGTAACGAGCTAGATTTTGTTTTGTTTGCGAAATCTAGTAAAACTGAGCTAGATTTCGCTGGAAATCTCGTATATACTACATTTTGCTTAGATGCAAACGCACCATTAGGCCGAGGCCACGCAATGAGCGGCAAAGCGGCGAGGGGCAGAGCGATGAGCGGAAAAAAATTAAAACATATGAAATACTACTGAAGTGGCCACACAATGAGCAGCATGTGAGTGGCATTTCTGAGCGTCTAAGCGGTGCCGCTCAGGAATAGAACTTGCTCTAATTTTTAGTTGTTTTCTGAACGGCAAAGAATAAAAAATGCAAAAAAAGAAATGTCTTTTCTTTGTTTTGTTAATCTGTAGCACGATTCAGTTACTTCTTCTTAACGATAATCGAATCGTTAGAAAAAGAAAACAAAATTATCGATGTTGGTATTCAGTAAAATTTTTAAACGATATCGTTATTGTTAAAGTCAGTTGTTGTTATCTTAATGACAACCATTTTTGTGTTGTTTTTCAATCGATAAAAAGTTAAAAACGTTGAAATGTAGTCATACATAAAATAGTGAATATTTTGCTGTTATTACAAAAACTTTTTATATAAATAATAACATTGACAATGGCATTTTGACAACTAACCACTCAGAAATGACACTCAGTAATAAGCCACTTGCCGCTCAAGCTCGCCGCTCTGCCGCTCACCGCTCTGCCGCTTGCAGCTTTGGCCTCGGCCTTACGCTATTTATAAATGATTTTAGACAAATCGACTGCTTCTGATTAACTTGAAAATCACAAACATGCGTTGTTCTTACTTTCCTGTTAAAACTGTGGTCTTAGATCTAAATTTAATATCAACAAATCAAGTATATATATGGGGGGTTTCATGTCAAGTGCACCAACTTTTGAAACCGATGTCTTCCGATCGGGATGAAATTTGCACCAAGGTTAGTCCTGTTGGATGTAGTTTAGACATAGATTTTTCAACAAGATCGGTCCAGATCTCTCTGAGTTAGAGGGGATCAAAATTTGACATTTTGGCCAAACAGGTGTTTTTTTCTCATCCATGTAACTTATTACCTATTGCTCTTAGAAAATTTTCTCCCAAATAGTTTAGATAGCTATTTTTTCAATATTTCGGAAAAAAATTCTTAAAAAAAAAAAAAAAATTAGACATTTTTTTGCTAAATTAAAGCATTGTTTGCCTTTTTTTTCAAAAAGGGCATTTTTTTTTCATAAGAAAGCTTAGGATTTTTCCTTTAAGAGCTTTTTGGTCGCTTGGTCGTGCGATATCTATAAAAATAAATGTTTTGTAACTCAAGACAACGGTTTTTCAATTTTTCACAAATGCACTATTTTGAATTTTTTCCTATTTGTGTGTAAAACCTTACAAATAAAACTTATACTGAGAAACTAGACAAATTAACCTTTCCGAAGGTATATAACATACCTAACTAAAATTTTATACCCTCGATACTGTAATACCCAGAATATGTTAACCTCAAGAAAAAAATCGCTTTTTTTTCTATAGAAATGTTGAAAAATTATTATTTTTAATTTATTTTTAATAATAATTAAATTAATGTATAATAATAATAATAGTATTAAAAATAAAAAGATAAATAATTTATTAAAATTTAATATTAATTGCATTAGATCCATTTATATCATAACTATTT
This sequence comes from Cordilura impudica, assembly GCA_963682025.1. Taxonomy (NCBI): domain Eukaryota; kingdom Metazoa; phylum Arthropoda; class Insecta; order Diptera; family Scathophagidae; genus Cordilura; species Cordilura impudica. The sequence continues at coordinate 62,689,954 of OY821521.1, forward strand.
TTATACCCTATACCACTATGTGGTTTGGGTATAATGACTTTGTGCTGCTGTTTGTAACAACCAAAAATATTTGACCTAGACCCATCTTTAATTGTACCGATCGAATCAGAATCACTTTCTGAGTTGATTTAACAATGTTCGTCCGTCCGTCTGTGTGTCCATGTAAAGCTTGTAATCAAACTGCAGGTCGCAAATATGAATATATTTTGATGAAATTCGGTATATAAGCTTTTATCGGCCATGGGATGAACGCTGTTGAAATTGGTGATAATCGGTCCATGTTCAGACCTAGCCCCCATACAAATTACCCCTATGAAATCGACATAAATTGCCATAAGATCCAAATTGTCATATAGATTTTACTCAAATTGGGTTTTTTATGCGTTCATTACGTCTATTAATGTGTAGTCCAAAAATGATCCATTTGGCCCCATATAGAGCTGCTTCCCGATCTTCACTTAAATCTATTAAAAAACAAAAATATTGCACTGATTCTTCTCAGATTTTGTTTGTACATATTTTTGCAAAATACAAGAGACTTTACCAAACATGATCAGGATCGGTCCATTTTTGGACCTAGTCCCCATATAGATCAGGCATAGGATATGAACTTTTTCATGTCTGCAGCCAAAAAAATTAATATAAATTAGACTCAAATTTGGTTTTTGCTTATTTTCTATGTCCTGTTAGTTGGGCCTAAGATATAGGGCATGGTATAGGGTATCGTATAGTCGGTCTAGACCGACTATAATTTTCTTACTTGTTATACTTAATTTATTGTAGCTGATGAAGTATTTAAGTCTTGTAAATTTTTAAATACCCAGTCTTTCATCCAGCTTCTTTGTCGCCTTTATTTACTGCGTTTTATGTCAATCCTTTCTTGGCGTTACTAGGTTCAGCTATTAATAACAGGGTGGGTCGAAAGTCAAGCTTGCTTTAAAAAACTAAATAACTTTTGTATATTATTATTTTTATTTTTACTAGCAGATTCCAGCGCTTGAAAGTCGAGTGCAATTTCAGGCAGCTTTATTTTTCAACTTAGCCAATTCACAAACCAACACTTTTATGATCTATTAGTATTGTGAATGAAAATAGCAAGCTCATTAGCAATCACAATAACAAAATTAATAAAACACACATAGCATATGTATAATTTTATATATGTGTTAGTAGCAACCTTAAATGCAATTTACTCAAAATAAAGGAATTAAAAATCTGTAAATCTGAAAAACGGGTAAAAAGAAATACCTTTCAAATAATATACGTTTGCTCAAAATCGGGATAAAACGGTAGAACAAAACATCGGTCACAAGAAATCTCCGAGCCTATTAATATTATAGATGTAAAATTACATCAATACCATACAGGCACCTAGCCAAAATGTAAGTTTATCATGTAATTGTATAGTTCCGATAACAGGGTTCACTGACAGACTTGCCACCATCAGGAAGACTGTGAATAGTACTGAACCAGGTGAACAATGACCGTGTACGGGACACTGTTGAAGAAGATTCAGAAATATGGAGGCGAAGACGTTCTCGCCTACATGACATGTTTAGAATATCTCTTCAGCCGACTTTATCTCGACGTTTATACATGTATCCATTCAACTTTTGCCAGCTGACTACTGGCATAGACTTATTTCGGTGAAACACTTCCTAGAGTTATGTGCAGAATCCAACAAGCTTCTTTCAAACATTTTCATTTGCACTTTTTACTTATCTTGATGTTTCTTTGCTTAGTTTTTCAGCTTAAGTCAAGGACCATTGATGATTTCTCATCTCAGTCTTCAGCAAATATGTACATTCAGAAAATCAAGTTTTACTAATTTGATCGAATGAAATCTTCCCCACTTTTCAATTAATTTTTTTAATAAGTAAACATATTCGGAACCTATGATAACTATTCGTTAGTAGAGCAGAAGAGCAGTAAACGTATGAGTAATATTTTGATATTTAAGGTTTTCTTACACCAACCTAGTACTCTCACCATGACTTTGAATTTCTTATCCCCCAGAATGGCTGTTGTACTCAGATATGAGTGATGAAGCACATTTCCATTTTAATGGGGTACCGCAAGCCTCAGAGTTGTTAACCAGTGCTAATTGCACTCGTTCAAGTGTATAGTATGGTGCGGAATAACATCACAAAGGCTAATAGCGCCATTCTTCTTTGGGAATGAAATTGGTAATGCAGTGATGCTGAATGGGGCAGTTATTGTACTTTGATCAATCATTTTGAACGCCCTGTGGCAGTCAGCAATTTGGACCAGCAAGATGGCGTACCAACAGAAACGCAAATGTCACAATTAATTTTCTAAGTGAAATTTTTGAGGACAAGAAATTCAGACCACCACTTTAACTAAATTAATTTGCGCCTGATTATTTTCTATGGGGTTTTCTTTAAGGACGAATGTATGTGAACAAGCCTCAATCTACAGAGCAGCTAGAGCATAATACTAAAGCTGAGTCAAGGCAATAGCGCCGAATACTTTGCGTTATGTTCTGGAAAATTACCGTTTAAGAGAACAATTATGCATTCATGCAAATTGTGGGCATTTAAAGGGTGTTTTTTTAGAATTGCAGAAATTTAAATTAAAACAAAGCAAAGAAATTTTTTGCCATTAATGCCTGAATATGGTTTGGGCCATCTGCAGCATTTGCGGTAGTTTTTCGCCACTAACTCATCGAATGTTAATTTCCATGTATGCAGTCATCTCTGGTTTATCGGCATAGACGCGTGACTTTATATAACTCGAAAAAAAAAAAAATAATCCAATGGTGTGAAATCACCCAATCTATATGGTTAATTAAAAACACCAATACGTGAAATTATTCGTTCATAAAGCGATTCTTTGAGTAAATTAATTATATCAAGCTCTGTGTGGCTTGTCGCCCCTTCTTTTTGGAAACATGTGTCAGCATGATTAATGTCAGCTTATTGAAGTACGAAAAAACTTGTAATCATTACTCTAGCCCATTCACTGTGGATAGTAACATTCTGCCCGTCATCGTTTTTGAAGGCATATGGACCAATCACTTCTGTGGATTATATTCACTCCAAATGTAACAATTGTGTTTATATATATATTAGAGTGGTCCTTAAAAAATGAAAATGCGATTTGGGTACAGGCCGGGTCCAGTTTGTTACCTTTCCATATACAAAGTTTGGGGACAATCGGATAAAGAAAAGTCGCGCCGAAAATCGACTGAAAATTTCAAGTGTGTGGGGAAAATATGACTTTTTTTGAGATTTTACGAAAATTTCGTTCTATAGTTTAACTTTTCCGACAATTTGTTGTACGAATCGGGATCACTATTAAATTATATTTTCAAAAAGCTATAAAAAGTCAAAATCAAATAAAAATTCGCAAGAAATAGCAAATGCCCCAGACCACTTATGTGCCAAAAAAAAAACTAGGTCATGAAATTTGATAGCCTTTTTTTGAACTTCGAGAAATTGTCTCTATACTTATTAGTAATCAAATATGAAGTATTGTTTTATTACCACGTTGTTAACCTAATGCACATTGAGACCGAAAATGGGAAATTTTTTTGATAAAATTTTGAAAACTCCTTTTTCAAGATTTGAAAAATTTTCTTAAACAATATTTGAAAAACTGGATCTGGCACCTTAAGGTTTTATTGAATACATATCATAGATTAACTTTGCCAATTTCTAGGTAAATCCCTATGCCAGAATTTTTTTGACAAAGATTTTATATTTGCGGATTTCAAGAAAAATTGGATTTTTGTGAAATATTCTGCAAATGTACTATTTCTAAATACTTTGTATAAAAAATTCGTCACTTTTCTACTTTTAAAAGTTACATTTTATCTTAATAGTCTAGGATTTCGGAAAAAAATAGTATAACCCGCTTAACCCTTTTGGAATTGGGGTCATATATGACCCCAATCTAATAAAAAACAATTTATTCAAAAAAATCAAATATTTTGTGAGTGCTATTGAATTTTTAGATGCGCCGCTTAAAATATAATAACCAAATGTGTAGAACTTCCATTCCTGAAATTTTAGATAAATGCGACAACGTTAACCCATTATTTGCCAAGGCCAACTTTGGATTTTAATATATTTTTAAATAAAAATGACCGAAAACAAGTTTTTCTATTAAACTCGATGAAACCACTATTTCGAATTTAAGAAAAATAATTCGACTAATTTTTATATTTTTAACCCTTCAGTGCTCCTGTGATCAAAATAATCCATTGTTATATATCTCTGGTGCAAATATCAGCTTATTTCTCGCGAATATAAATTAAAACAACTTTTAACCAATTTTGTTATAAAATTATTTTATGTATAAAAACTATCTATATATTTCTAAATAAAATAAGAAGACCCACAAATGAACCAAAGCTAATAAAACACATTTTATTCAAAACAATATGAAATATAAAATTAATATAAAAATATAAAATTAAAGAAAAGCAATACTTATTGCAAGTCGTAAGTGATTACAGAAAACAATTTGAATCGCACACTAAATCATCCTTAAATACACCAAAATAAATAGAATTAATTTTATTTTCTTTTGTATAAACACTTTAAATGAAACGGAGTGCCTGGTGTTTAACCAGGTATTGAATATAGTAAAGGAACTTAGCCTTAAGCGCAATAATAGAAGCTGTCGCCCTGAACTTACAGTTATCGAAAAAGAAAGAAATAGTTATTAGAAAAAATATAAAAAAAATTACGAATAAAATATAATTACATTTTTAACGGTAATGACAAAAGGCTAAATTCTTATGAATGCGGAAAAATTATGGCCATGTATGGCGTTTCTTTAGCCTTGGCAAAAAAGGACGACATTGAGGTATATTTTTTAAAGAATTGTGCCTTTCGATAATGCCATTTTTTGGTCAGGTCGGAAATCGAATGGGAAATGTAATAAATGAATTGTGTTTGGTCGTTTTATACAAATAGAGACAATTAAAAGAATTGAGAGAGCAAAATATGCGACGCTAGTCAAATGATAATTTGTATAGGAACTGTCGATGATTTTTTTAATTCAATTTGAGGAATTTGAAATCCAGAAATATTTTACGGTAAAGTAATAGGTGAAGCCATTTTCAAATCCTTTAAACGGAATGTTTTATCATTAATTGGTAGAAGGAAATTATCAGAAATTTGTACTGATGGTGCGCAATTATGGTTGAACGCAACCAGGGATTTTTAGGCGTTTTAATTAAAACACGAATAAAAGTTCACCATTTGCACATTATTTGCGAAAACAATTGGGTTCGTAGACGCTATGAAGACAACAGTAAAAATAATTAATTGTTTAAAGGGATGCTCTTTCTCACAGAAAGCTTGTAGCATTTTTCGAAGATGTCATTGCAGAAATAACTATTGCAAGTCGTAAGATATTACAGAAAACAATTTGAATCGCACACTAAATCATCCTTAAATGCAACAACATAAATAGAATTAGTTTTATATTTCATATTCTTTTGAATAAATTGTCTTTTATTAGCTTTGGGTCACTTGTGGATCTTCTTATTATATTTAGAAAAATATATATATAATTTTATACATAAAATTATTTTATAATAAAATTGGTTAAAAGTTGTTTTAATTTATATTCGCGAACAATAAGCAGATAATTGCGCCAAAGATATATCACAATAGATTATTTTGATCTCAGGAGCACTTAAGGGTTAAAAAAATAAACCGATTTATTTTTCTTAAATTCGAAATAGTGGTTTCATCGAGTTTAATAGAAAAACTCGTTTTTCGTAATTTTTATTTAAAAATATCTTAAAATCCAAAGCTGGCCTTGTAAAATAATGGGTTGACGTTGTCGGATTTATACCAAATTTTAGCAGTGGAAGTTCTACACATTTAGCTATTATATTTTAAGCGTCGCATCTTAAAATTCAATAGCACTTACAAAATATTTGAATTTTTTGAATAAATTGTTTTTTATTAGCTTGGGGTCATATGTGACCCCAATTCCAAAAGGGTTAATGGGGTCATAATATTTTTTTCCCAAATCCTAGACTATTAAGATAAAATATAACATTTAAAAGTAGAAAAGTGATGAATTTTTGATACGAAGTATTTAGAAACAGTACATTTGCAGAATATTTTACAAAAATCCAATTTTTCTCGAAATCCGCAAAAATAAAATGTTTGTCAAAAAAAATTTTGGGATAGGGATTTACCTAAAAATTCACACAGTTAATCTCTGATATGTGTTTAATAAAACCTTAAAGTGCCAGATCTAGTTTTTTTAAATTTTGTTTAAGAAAATTTTTTAAAACTTGAAAAAGGAGTTTTCAAAATTTTATTATAAAAAATTCCAATTTTCGGTCTCAATGCTCAATAGGTTAACAACGTGGTAATAAACCAATACTTCATGTCTGATTACTTGTAAGTATAGAGACCAAAAAAAAAAGAACAAGTAAGAAAATTATAGTCGGTCTAGACCGACTATACGATACCCAATACCATGCGTTTAGAAACCCTATCTCTTAGGCCCAACTAACTGGACATAGAAAATAAGCAAAAACCAAATCTGAGTGGGATTTTTATTAATTTTTTGGTTGCAGATATGAAAAAGTTCATATCGGATGCTATATCTATATAGGGACTAGGTCCAAAAATGGACCGATCCTGATCATGTTTGTTAAAGTCTCTTGTATTTTGCAAAAATATATACAAACAAAATTTGAGAAGAATCAGTGCAATAATTTTGTTTTTTAATAGATTTAAGTGAAGATCGGGAAGCAGCTGTATATGGGGTCAAAGGGACCAGTTTTGGACTACTCATTAGTGGATGTAATGAACGCATACAAACCCAATTTGAGTAAGATCTATATGACAATTTGGATCTTATGGTAATTTATGTCGATTTCATATGGGTAATTTGTACGGGGGCTAAGTCTGAACATGGACCGATTCTCACCAATTTCAATAGCGTTTATCCCATGCCCGATAAAAGCTTACATACCAATTTTTATCAAAATATATTCATATTTGCGACCTGCAATTTGATTACAAGGTTTACATGGACACACAGACGGACGGACGGACGGACGGACGGACGGACGGACGGACATTGTTAAATCAACTCAGAAAGTGATTCTGATTCGATCCGTATAATTAAAGATGGGTCTAGGTCAAATATTTTTGGTTGTTACAAACAGCAGCACAAAGTCATTATACCCAAACCACATAGTGGTATAGGGTGTAATTATGGCTTTAATCAATTTCTCAAAGTTGAAAAAACTGCTATCAAATTTCATGACATAGTTTTTTTTGGCACAAAAGTGGCCTGGGGCATTTCCTATTTCTTGGCCAAGTTTTTTTTCGATTTTGATATTTTATAGCCTTTTGAAAAGATAATTTAATACTGATCCCGACTCTTACAACAACTTGTCGGAAACCTAAAACGATGGAACGAAATATTCGTAAAATCTCAAAAAAAGTCATATTTTCCCCACATAAACACACTTGAAATTTTCTATCGATTTCCGACGCGACTTTTCTTTATCCGATTGTGCCCAAACTTCACATTTATTAGTTTTATCTGGAAAGGTAACAAACTGGACCACGGCTATTCCCAAAATCGCATTTTCATTTTTTAAGGACCACTCTAATATATGTATACCTATTCAACCAAAAACAAGTAAGAAAATTATGGTCGGTCTAGACCGACTATAGGATACCCTGTACCACGCGTGTAGAGACCGTAACCTATAGGCCCAAATAACTGGACATAAAAAATAAGCATAAACCAAATTTGAGTGGGATTTTTATAAATTTTTTTGTCTGCAGATATGAAAAAGTTCATGTCGGATGCTATATCTATATGGGGACTAGGCCCAAAAATGGACCGATCCTGACCATGTTTGGTAAGGTCTCTTGTAGTTTGCAAAAATATATACAAACAAAATTTGAGACGAATCAGTGCAATATTTTTGTTTTTTAATAGATTTAAGTGAAGATGGGGAAGCAGCTCTATATGGGGCCTATGACTAAGACTTGTCCCATAGGGATCATTTTTGGACTACTGATTAGTGGATGTAATAAACACATACAAACCCAATTTGACTAAGATTCATATGATAATTTCGTATATTCATAGTTGCGACCTGCAGTTTGATTACAAGCTTTACATGGACACACAGACGGACGGACGGACATCGTTAAATCGAATCAGATAGTGATTCTGATTCGAGCAGCTACAGCTTCTTCAGTGCGCACTATTTGGCAATTTATGGAATGCACATTATCATCAGGAGTAAGAGTGATGTGAAAACGATACACTGTTATTCGAATTAGCTGATGTGATGGACTACTGTGACTACCATAAAGTGAACGAACTTCAGGAAAGGTATAAAGAACAGAACCATCATTTTGATAGAAAATTTCTACAATTTGCAAGCGATGCTCTCGTTTAGGTCTATGCATGACTAAATGGCAACCCAAACTATATAAAATCAAGTGTCAGCTGTTAAATCGGTTGCCAAATAAAACAGCGTTGTCTAACATTATTTTTTTACTTAAGTGCAATAAAATAATTTATCATAAAATATTATAATATTCCATACACCTAATAAAAAAATATGAATAGTAAATGTAATATAATTTTTTAAATAATGCTATTGTTCTCATTTAATTATTGAAATAAATTTATACTTTTGCATAAACGCAGCCCTCATTTTCAAGCTATACAGAAATATCTAAGTCATTTTCAAATGCTAAGGATTGATGAGCCGACGTTTTGCTTTTCCGCTTTCGACTCTATATTATATTTCTTGTGCCTTTTGTGATAATTTTAAAATACTTTTTCTAACTAAAAAGTGGCACCAGTTTTACATTGTTAAACGGAGAAGCTGATGGAGTTTCTCTCTCCTCCCAAGAAAAAGAAAAAAGCCATCAAATTTTGTCATGTACTTATGCTTGATTGCCTATAAATTCCTTCGAATTACTTGGTGGTACATATTTGCATTACGTAAATTAATTTTAAAACTTATGATTCTCAAAGAAAAATGAAAACAACAATCCACACTTGCACTTGAAGAAATTTCTAATAATATTTTATAACTTTAACCATCACACATAACTTCACTTTGATGCCAGTCTTCTTGCTAACATCATTATTATTACTGTTATTAATAAAACAATATCAAAAATATTAGCATAACCATTCTGGGAACCACTGACATGACAGAAAAAAATCAAAAAGGGAAACGTACGCTTGACTGATGTGACAGTGAAACTTGGCCTAACAAATGAATTTCTAACTTGAGTTATAAACTCAGGAAATGTTTACAATAATATAAACATATTTAAAAAAAAAAAAAAAAACACAACAACAACAACAACAACGAAAATAAAGATGAAGTAGAACAAGTTGCAAAAATATGAAGATTTCCAAGTGGTACCAGTAAAGTTATAATACCCTATAAATAGAAAGACATTTTTGATAAAATTCTGGAATTTTTTGACAATGATCAAAAACAAATCATCATCTGACATATGTCTCACGTCAGCTGGGGGATTCATTACAAAGACACAATAAACAGGAAAACAAGACGATGCTTGTGAAATAAACATTATTTATAAACAAACACAGAAAGAGATTTGTTTCATACGATACGTTTGTAGCCATATTAGAGTTAATTTAGTATTTCTGGGCATTCTTTATCGTTGCCAATTGCCTTTTTACATTGACAACAAGTAAGAAACGAAGTAAGAGCGCTAAAGTGCGAATGTTTGTTACTCTCCACCTGGGCTTTTTAAAAAGTAAACAATTCATGTGTATATATAAAAGCGAACATATGTATGTATGTATGTATGTATAAAAGCGAACATTTGTATGTATGTTTGTTTGTACCTTATAGAAGGCTGAGCCATTGGACCGATCTTCTTGAAATTTTTACACTAAAAGAAATCTCACAGGATATGCAACAAACACACATAAAGCAAATTTTACCAATATCTGTATGATAACTTGGACCTTAAGGCAAATTAAGGGTTTATTTGTTTGTTAACTCCTAAATCGAAACATCTATCTTGAATTAAAAGTAAGAAGCAAAAAACTTTGTTCAAAAATATAAAAAAATATGGCACATCAATTTTCCCCAAAAAAGTGAAAAAAAATCAACAAAACTGCACGAAAAAGCGGCGGCCCGACCCAAAAAACCCCCGGTGTACACATTTACCATATTTTTTTTTTTACTTTTGAATGAGTATTATGGAAAATATCATGAAAATATCTTCATCGAAATTTTGGCAGGCTCGAAAATGATTTTAGAGGTATAGTTCTTTGGTTATGGCCCATAGTACCAAAACCGCGATGAGCCCATAGAGTAAAAATAATGACCCACCCTAATATATATATATATACATATATATATATACATATTATTTATTAGTTCCACGTATTCTTACCACATACGAGTAGTATGAACATGACGTTGAAGTAAATTTGGATTTTTTCATTTATTCGAATTTTACTTCTGATCTAACAATGAAAATAGCATGGGTCGAATTCTCTGAAATTAGTATATATTATAGAGGATGGAAAAGCGATGGAGCCGAATTTTTTTATAGCTACTCATTCTCATATTTAAGGGGAAAAGTGTGTTGAACACCCCAATATTGTGTATTTTTCATATTTTTTTGACATGATCACAAATTCGAAGACCTCCATAGCCAAGTCAAAGGCATCAAAACAACAACATTTTCACAGGTTTGGCACACACAGTGGATGACAAAACATTCGAAACTTCAGCAAAATTCTAAATTTGCAATTTTGTTTTTTTTTAATACTTTCGAGTTAAGTAAAAAAATTATGTATTTTTTTGCGAAATCAGTATTTGGTGTGTTCTCTATCTCTAAAGAAAACAAGTAAGAGTGTTAAATTCTGTGCCGAATCTTTAATACCCTCCACCTCGGTTTGAGTATTGATAATAAATGTAAACAAAATATTGGAAAAAGTAAACAATTTGTTAACCTTAATACCAAATTATTTCAGCAAATTCTTTGGGTTGGTTTTCGTCTTTTCTATTATTTCGGATTTATTTAGGTGTTTGCTTTTAGGTCATCGTGGTTGCTGATCGCCATGCATTTAGGTTATATACCTATATGCATGCGTTTCCGGCTATATGACAGAACTTCTCGTTTAATTTAGTTTTTCTAATTAAATAGCTCGCCCTAACTTCCATTGCAAAAGTAACGGTTGCGTAGGGTGGCTATATGCATTAAATCGTGCTAATTGGAGATGGCTGTATAGTTTCTTTTAACTGGCCAAATATTTCTTCATTGCGGCCATATAGGTCGGATGGAGGAACAAAATAATAACCAAAAAAAAAAGCTCTCTCAACGTTTTTATTAAAATATTGCCATATTTGGAAAACAAATAGAAAATAAATTTAAAATAATAATCAATAATCAAATTAGGGATGCCAAACGCAAAAAACCAAATGTCCCAAACATTTTAAATAAAATAATTATTTATGGAAAACTTCAGATATTCATCCAAAAAAATTGTGAAAATTTATATATAAGAAATAACATTCTCATCAAATTGCAATTCATAAATATCATTTGAGGTTTTTAAATTTCATTGAATTTAAATCAATGTTTTCTGTAGTCCGATTCTGCAAATTTCAACGATCCGACAATCGCAAAATATATAGATTATTAGCTATTGTTGTTTGCACTAAGGATTAAGTGATTCACTAAGTACATATATCTTAACGACAGTCGACAAATTTATTTTTCTATTTATTTAAATTGTAAACGAGTGGCATCTCTGTCAAAATAAGCGAAAAACACAAAGAAGTATAGAAAAAACAAATAACTTCGTGTTGGACAGGATGATTTTATGTTTATGTTTAATATCTTTATTTTTTACTAATATTTCTGTGTATTTATTTGAAAATGAAATAATGAATTGAATATGCTATTTAATTTTTTAATTTATATAAAAAACTTTTTTAATTAAAGCAAAATATTTTCACTATTTTATGATTTTTATTTATGTATGACGACATTTCAACCTAAAAATTTAAGTTTTTATCGATTGAATAAACAACACAAAAATGGTTGTCGTTTAGATAACAACAACAGCTGACTTTAACAATAGCGGATATCGTTTAAAAATTTTACTGATAATTTTGCAATTTTCTTTTTTTTACGATTCGACTATCGTTAAAAGAAGTTACTGAATCGCGGTACTGAAAAGTTATTAATATTTCCTGAATGGCAATATTTTTTTTTTAAATGTAAACATTTTTAAATGTAAACATATTTGGTGTTTTTTTTTTGGAATTTTAATTTGTGTTTAACGAATAAAATTTATATATTAAAGATGCAATTGATGTCTTCTAAATTTAAAATTATTATTTCCGACGTTTTGGTATGATTTTCTGATATTCAATTAATTGAAATTTATAATTGGAAATTTTAATTTCAGTTTTTATTAGAATTGACATTTTCTTAAATTTGAATGGAAAATTTAAAAAGTGCAGTTTTGTATTTATGTGAATAATAATGCTTTGTTAATTATAAACAATTCTTAAAAATTAGATGTTATCGCAATCAGATATTTTGTAGGTAAAACAGAATAATAATTCTATATAACTATGTAGAACTGTTTTGAAAGCAAAAGAGTCATTGATGAACTCGGTAACTCTATTTTGTAAAGACAACAAAAAGTTAATATGCCAAACTTATGTTCAGATTTGTAAAAGAATAATGAAAAAACGTATGAAATAAAAGACCAGCCCATGTATACTCTTAACATTGTTCTGTATGATATCTAGTTGAAAATATTGACATTCATGTTAAAATAGAAATAACTATTGCAAAGCTAATTAGAACAAAAATTGTGGCGCCATCTACTGTGGCATAGTCACGCTGAGCAAACTGGAGTGACACTCTGTCAATGCAAAAGAAATGTATTTTCCCCACAACAAAATATTGCAGAATTTTATGTAATTTAAATAATATACTGATTTATTCTAAGTTACTATGAATATACATACATACATATATATAATATAAGTATGTATATTATTTGTATTATTTAATATGTGTATGTATAAATGTAAATATTACACACAAAAAATACAACATCAAACGTTATTTTTGTGTTTTTCTCTTTAAATAAATTAATACATAAATTTTTTTTGCTAAATTTACATTTGGGCAATTCACAACAGGTGTTGTATATTGTATGTTGTATTGAAATACACAATACAATCATTTGTTGTGAACACTCAGTTGTATTTTCATATTGTAAAACGCTTTCATTTGTAAGTTTCCATCCAACGAGGAAAGATCGCTTCATCGCTTCTGCTATTTTGTATAAGAGAAAACACTTGTCAGTGTTTGCTTTTTGGTCGTGAGATATACCCTGGAGTTTTTGTTACGTACCTCTTGCTTTTTAATTTATAATGAAAAAAAAAAAAATATGTTAAATGTTTTGGTTGGTACTGAAAGAGAAAATATATACTAAAAATATAAACATTAATTTTTATATAAATAAACTTATCGATGTATTTCCGTTATTTGCATTATTTGCCATATTTTATTTTATAATTATTTATGCTGATAAAATTCGATGTATTTGTTTTTTCTTTTTCATAAAAACTGGCATTCACTTGGAACTGATATGTTATGATACAATATACAACATTTACTAAACGTAGCAAATGAAGTTGGATCGTGTATCAGATTTTTCAGTGAAAATTACCAACAACAATTTTACAGTATTGTAAAGTGATACACGATACAACAGATACAACGATACATTACCCATTGTGAATTGCCCAATTGTTTTTTTTTTTTTTTTATTAACAACTAGGTATTTTAGTATTATTTGCATTAGATGTTTAGATGTTTTATATTAACTCGTAGTGCCTGCTTGTGGAAAAAATTTTGGATCGCTTTTAACCACTTTCCCGTGGCCCAATCGAATTTTGTTGGCAGGCTCGTGGCAATAATAGAAATGATCTAACAAATTTTTTTAGTGATGCCAAAATAATGGAAACTTTTAAATTTTTCTACCAGAGTTGATAATAAAATGTACAAAGGGTTTGTTTTTATTATATTATTACCACAACGACCACAAAAACAACAAGTCCAGCTATGACAACAATGCAACATTTCGAATAACAACAAGAACAATATAGAAATATCATGTTTTTCATTTTTTTTTTTTTTACTTTTTCAGAGATTTCCCTGGACCTGCTCTACCGCTTTTAATGATTTTTGAAATAGAAATCTTCCCATGAATTTGGTGAATCATTCTCACTAAAAATGATCACCCTAGCTGTCCTATTGAGGGCGTGATCGTGACAAGAACAACATAGAAAATTATATTTTTTCGAGACTTTTTTTAGTTCTTCATTCAAATCTCGGGCCCTAATCGACCGATTTGGACGATTTTAAATAGCAAACTTCTCAGGATGTTATTGAATCATTTTTTATTTGTACGAGTATCCTAGCTGACCGATTGATGCCGTCATCGTGATTTCCACAGACGGACAGACGGACATCGCTATATCAACTCCGGTTGTTATAGGGATCACAAATATATATATTTTATGGGGTCCAAAAATTTTTTCTAATTATTACAAACGGAATGACAACTTATATATACCCTCTGCACACTGGAGTGGAGGGTATAAAAAAAGAAGATAGAAAAAAAAATTTTGTTTGTGATGCCAAAACAATGGAAACTTTTAAACTGTACGAGAGTTATTTAAAACAAAAATAAAATTTGAAGATGGTATGAAAGCAAATGTATAAAATCTCAGCCGCTATTTTAATATATATGCTTTCTGACGTTTTCTGTCAACTGTTATTTAAAAACAATTGTAGTTAATTAATTATTATAAAATAATGGCCAAAATAATGGATGATCTTACTGCTGATCTTAAGCAAATATTTGTGAGAAATATTCTATGAATAAATCCATAATTTTAAAAATTATCAAGAAATATCCTGATAGAGGTACGGTGGCTAGTCAACATGTATATTAGCAAGAAAGTTTTAAAAAAAGTTAAAAGATGCTGCAGAGAGAGGTAAATGACAATCCGAGAATTAAAATTAAAATTATGTGCTTGAACTGTTTCCCGACGAGCAATTGAGGCTGAACTTGGTCGTCATCGTCCTGTAAAGATACCACTGATATCAGTGTTGCATGCATAATTTTTGTTAAAGAACACATGAAGAGGTCAAGATGGAATTGGACTACTGTTCTCTTTTCGGATGGCCAAAATGGAAAAACGTTTGTACGATGGCCAAAGGGAAAAAGACTTGACCCAAAATATACAAATTAAACTGTTAAGTTTGGTGATGGGGTTGCTTTTCGGGCCACGAAATAAGTACAACTGATGTATTAAAAGATATTCTAGCTGAAATTGGATACAGGTAAATCATAAATAATATAATTTATCCACGCGCGGAAGACAATTATGCCCCTGTTCTTGAAATTTCAAAACGAGAATGGCACAAAACACACCTCCAAAGTTGTGACCAAATGGCTATAATTTAATGCAGTAAGTAGTTTGGGATCCCATAAAAAGTCTTGGGTAATTATAGATCAAAAAATATTTCAGTATGGCAAAAATTTTCAATGGATATCATCAACAATTTAATTGAATCCATGCCTCGGCGTTATGAAGCAGTTCTAAAAACTAATGCATAACTAACAAAATATTGAAACCAAAAATAGAGGAAAAGTTTCCATTGTTTTGTCAACACCACAAAAAATTAATACTTTGATGTTTTGTTGTTTTTCTTTAATACGAGATATAAAAATTTCTAATGTATTAAAGAATTTTTAATTTTATGATCCAATTTTTTATATTGACCCTTCAAGTCCTCAAAATGTATTTGGTTAAAACCTGCTATTTCTTTGACTATTGCTCCTTACAATTTTGAAGTGAATACGTTATTTTTTGCTTATTTCGATATTAATAATAATTTAAATATTAGACCAGTTGTATTTTGCGATCGAGTGGCATCTCTGGTACCTAACCACAGGTAATGTGGTTATCACTGTTTTTATTTTGAGTACGTTCATCTTGTCTATACAAAAAATTAGATGTCTTAAATATAATATATATTTCCATGCAAAAAACTAACAAAAGTCATGGTTTTGTTAGATATATTTATAACTTATTTGAAAATAATATAATTTTCCCATTATCTTGAATTTGTGAAAAGCTATCCAGCGATATATAATACTTGGCATAT
>OY821521.1:62716194-62961194 GCA_963682025.1 Cordilura impudica
TTATCCCGATTGTGGCCAAACGTATATTATATGAAAGGTGTTTCTTTTTAGCCGATTTGAAGAGTTACAGATTTTGAAATTTTTTCCTTTGTTTTGAGTAAATTGCCTTTAAAGTTGCTACTAACAAATACATAAAATTATGTAGTGCCATGCGTGTGTTTATTAAATTTGTTAATGTGTCTATAATAAAAATGAGTTTGTTTTTTGTGTTGATTTGTGAATTGGCTATAATTGATTAGCATATTTTTAGGGTCTTTATTTAATGAAAAAATAAAATTTCCTAGAATTTGCGCTCGAATTTCGAGGGCTGGAATCTGCTAGTAACAAATAAAACAACAATTAATTTTTTTAGTTTGATAAATATTTCCCAGATAAAACTTCACGTAATTTTCAAAAGTCTATTAAAAAAAATACCAACATTTTGTTGAGTATGTGCAGAGACTCTAAAATCAAAGTTACGTTGATCTGAATCTCAGGCCATTAATGTTTTTTCATTAAATATATTTAGCTCTGAAGCTAACAATATGCACCAATATAACAATTTATTATATGGAACCGATAGATTTATATTGCTTTCAAATATTTTTGGTTAATTAACAAAGTTGTTTATTTTTATTTATTACATCCTTGTGGACGTTTTTATTGACCATTTAAAGTAAAAAATAAATTAATTTTTTTTTTCCATTTATTTCGTTACAATAAATATTTTGATATCGTCATTATTTACATAGGAAATAAAAATAGTGCACGGTCGTCACATTGAGGTTAAGTGAACAGGAATAATTGAGCTACAAATCATTAAACTTGTAGCTAAGCCCATTTGTCATAGAGAATTTATTTTATTTCTAAAATTTTTTTTTTATCATGTTTGCTTAATAATCAAATGGAGTTAATAAAAATAAGTATTCTGTCATTAGTTTTTTATTCGACCACTGGCTGGTACACAAACATACTGTTAATGTTGACATGGTCAATAATAAATTGAATGAATATTTTTTTTATATTTGTTT
Organism: Cordilura impudica; assembly: GCA_963682025.1. Taxonomy (NCBI): domain Eukaryota; kingdom Metazoa; phylum Arthropoda; class Insecta; order Diptera; family Scathophagidae; genus Cordilura; species Cordilura impudica. Next base: position 62,717,205 of record OY821521.1, read on the forward strand.
TTACGGAAAATTGAATAGAGGCTGGACCTTATAACAAATTAAAAAATAATTAAGTTGTTGTTGTGTTATCATAATATTTAAATGTTTCCAGCATACTAAATAAACAATATTATGATTTTTATAATGACAGTGTAATTGAAAACAATATGCCAGAATTAGTTACTGTTGCTGAGATTCATATAGTGCTTGTTACCCTCAACAATTCCAAATCTAATAAAAATCAAACGATTTTTAGTTTTTTATCCAAAGTTATTGTATATCATATTTTAATTATAGTATTTGCATTCTAAATTTATTTTAAAAAACTGAATAATAATTTGAATTCTAATAGTTAAATAACCAAAAATTTGTCAAATATTGTTAATTTTTTCATTGTCGATTCTGTAAGCAAAAATCAAATACAGAGTATATACTTAATATCTTTTAATGTAAATGGCTTGAAAAATAAGAAATTTTTCATTAATTTTTCGAATATCTTGGTAGTAGTGATATCTTTATTCAATTAGAAACCCATATTACAGAGGAAAATACCTTAAAGATGAATAAATATTTTAACAAACATGACCTACATTGGAAACATGCAGTAAGAAGTAGTAGATTTGGAAGAGCAAGTGGAGGTTGCGTTTGTGGTATCAAAAAAGATTTAACAATAAAAGGTTTAAAGAACTTTGTCAGATGCGAACATGATATCGACATTACAAAAATACAAACAGGTACAACAGTATTTACGCCTACAGCGTTATATATACGAGGAGCAAATTTGTCTTATGAGGTTAATGTAGTTAAAAAATTTTTTAAAACAAACAATAAAATAGTCCCGATAATTATGGGAGATATCAATGTAAGAATTATGTGCAACAAGATATAAACTATATATATATATGTCTGAATTTCGACCAGGAACGAAAGAAAGAAAATCAAAAGACACTGTTGTGAATGCTATTGGAAGAGAGTTTCTGGAGTTTTGTAATGACTACGGTTTAATCATACTAAATGATTGAACAGCTGGTGATGAAAACGGAAATTATTGCCTTTACGAACAAAATCGGAACAATATCGAACAATAAGTGCATACCGACTATAAGAATTTCAGAAAGAACTTGAAGAAAAATTAACAATGTCCAAGATACAAAAAAATGGTGGTAAATCGCAAAAGATATCAGGGGAAATCGGCAACAGTTAGGTGTAGAAATTTCAGCTGAAAATCCTAAAAAATATTTCTATGCTCTTCTAAATCCACGAGAAACAATTAATAGCATATACTAGCATATTCGAGCCCTCGAAGTTCGATTGCAGATTCTAGGAAATTTTATTTTTTCATTAATTGAAGACCCTAAAGGTATGCTAATCAATTATAGCCAATTCACAAATCAACACAAAAAAAAACTCATTTTATTACAAACACATTTACAAATATAATAAACACACACATAGCATTGTATAATTTTATGCATATGTTAGTAGCAACTTTAAATGCAATTTACTCAAAATAAAGGAAAAAATTAAAAAAATCTGTAAATCTGCAAAATGGCTAAAAAGAAATACCTTTCAAATAATATACGTTTGATCATAATCGGGATAAAACGGTAGAACAAAACATCGGTCACAAGAAATCGCCTAGCCTATTAATATTATAGATATCTCGCTCCTATGTGCTATTCGGAAAGTGAAATGGATAAAAGTGTGGAAATAAATTTAGTATTAAAAGAGATGAAAAATAAAACTCCTGGAGAAGAATGCTTCAAGTTTCTATGAATTTCTACAAAATGCTACAACGGAATGTATTACAAAAACTTATAATAAAATATTTGAATCTGGAAGAGGTATAATTTTCCCAATCTTTAAACAAGTAAGAAAATTATAGTCGGTCTAGACCGACCATACGATACCCTATACCATGGTTTAGAGACCCTGTCTCTTCGGTCCAACTAATTGGATATAGAAAATAAACATAAACCAAATTTGAGTGGCATTGTTATTAATTTTTTTGGCTGCAGACATGAAAAAGTTCATATCGGGGCTATATTTATCTGGGGACTAGGTCAAAAATGGACCAATCCTGACCATATTTGGTAAAGTAACTTATATTTTGAAAAAATATTTAGAAACCAAATTTGAGAAAAATATGTGCAATATTTTTTTTTTATAGATTTAAGTGAAGATCGTGAAGCAGCTCTATATGGGGCCTCTGATTAAGAATTATCCTATAAGGATTATTTTTGGCCTACTGCTTATAATAAATAGATACAAACGCAATTTTGACCTTATGGCAATTGATGCCGATTTCATAGGGTCATTTGTGTGGGTACTAGGTCTGAACATGGATCGAATTTCACCAATTTCAACAGAGTTCAGCCTATCGCCGATAAAGGTTAGGTTAGGTTGAAAGTGGCTGCTAAACCAAAGGAAAAGCACACTTAGACTCTGGGGTCCATTGTGATACCACGGGACGAATAGGCGTTCCCCTCAGTCCCCACCGTAGAACCAGTTTGAGCTCCTGATGAAGCCCCTGATATGTGAAATGTCCACATTTGAGAGATCAGAGAGATCGTGAAGAAACGGCGATCCCAATGTTCGAAGTCTCGTTCTGGAGAGCGCCGGGCAATAGCAGAGGAAGTGCTCTATGCTCTCCACCTCCTCCACATCCATGTAGCTACGACAGAAGCCATTTGACGGGACCCTGAGGCGTTCAGCGTGTCTCCGTATGAGGCAGTGCCCAGTGATAACAGCAACTACTGTTGAAATCTCCCTACGGGGGAGTGATAGTAGCGCGCTAGTGCGCTTATGATTTAGAGCCGGCCAGATCTGTCTCGTGATCCTGCACGTTGATCCATTAGCCCATCTGTTGTCGGTTATGCCGGCGGTGTGAAGCCGAAGTTCCAGCCTACAAGATTCCAGGGGTATACCAACACATTCCAAGTCCGCTGGAACCCGAAAAGTAGTGCCCTGTCTTGCCAACTCGTCAGCTTTACAGTTTCCCGGTATATTCCTGTGCCCTGGGACCCAAATGGGTCTGATGTCGAACTGCTTGGCCATCTCATTTAAAGATGTGCGGCAGTTAAGGGTGGTTCTTGTTTTCAGGAACATTGATTCCAAGGATTTTACCGCCGCCTGACTATCAGAGTAGATGTTGACTGCGGTTGTAGACAGAATATGCCGACCCAACCAGTCAGAAACTTCCTTTATTGGCAGTACCTCTGCCTGGCAACCTGCGTGCCAGATTTAGTCCTAGCTCCTTTGAATAGACTCCGAAACCAACTTGACCACACAGTTTCGATCCGTCAGTATAGAAATTTATCGTACGCCTGCTACCTGGAACCCCCCCTGACCAGGATTCCCTGGTCGGTATCAGAGGTTGGTAGTGTCGTTCGAATACACTCCTCGGAGTGGTGTAATCCACGTTCAATGGTAAGTTCCTGTTATTCAGGATCACTCCATGGCCACAATTTTGACCACGTCATTGCATTGTGCTTCTTAGTTGAATGGCCGATGAGGCCGCCGACTGCTTTCCTAATATGTCCAACGGTATTAGATGTAAGAGGATGTTCAAGGCATCCGTAGGTGTGGTACCCTTGCAAGAAGGTTGGTATTAGAGGACTTCTCTAGTGCATGCCACCAGACGATGACCCCGTAAAGCAGTATTGGGCGAACCACCGCTGTGTAGATCCAGTAAGCAATTTTCGGGCTGAAGCCCCACCGCTTACCAATGGCCTTTTTGCAAGAGTATAAAGCTATAGTCGCCTTCTTCGCCCTTTCCTCCAAGTTCCGTCTGAAGTTCAGCTTCCTGTCCAGGAATACTCCAAGGTACATGGCTCCATCAGAGAAGGCGATATCAGCACCGTAAAGAGAAATAGGGTCGAAGGTACAGGTATCTTATACTTCCTCGTGAAAAGAACAAGTTCCGTTTTGGTCGGATTTACCCCCAGACCGCAACTACTTGCCCAGCTAGATAGCATAGTGAGAGCCATCTGTAGAATGTCTCTAAGTGTGGATAGAAACTTCCCATTTACGGCTATGGCCACGTCATCAGCATAGGCGACCACGTTGCAGCCTTGTCTCTCCAATGAAAGTAGCATTGAGTTCAGCGCTAAGTTCCATAGAAAAGGTGACAGAACGCCTCCTTGTGGCGTTCCCCTGTTCACGAATCGGGATATTAGAGTCGTTCCCAATTAAGATGTTATCCGCCTGTTGGCAAGCAGATTTCCAATCAGTGAGATGATCACGGAATTCACTCCTAGACTAGATAGTGCCGCTAACATCGAGGCCGGTGTGACATTGTTAAAAGCCCCTTCTATATCCAAATAGGCCGTCATGGTGTATTCACCTACCGAGAGCGATTTCTCGATAAAACTTATATACCAAATTTCATCAAAATATAATGATATTTGCGACCTGTAGTTTGATTACAAGGTTTACATAGACACACAGATGGACGGACGGATGGGCATCGCTAAATCGACCCTGAAAGTGATTCTGAGTCGATCGGTATAATAAAAGGTGGATCTAGGTCAAATATTTTTGGTAGTTACAAACAGCAGCTCAAAGTCATTGTACAAAACCACATTACTGGTATAGGGTATAAAAAGGAAATCCAAATCTTATTTGTTTTCAATTTTATTAAATGTAAACTTGCGGTCTTAATATAGTTTTGATTTAGCAATATTTTTTTAATAACACCTTTTTTAATTATCTAATTCTTTAAAATAATAAGTATTAAGAATTTTCATTTTTTACTTAATAACAAAATCATAATGTGCCATTATCCTCCCAGTACTATTAGATAAGACTAGTTCTTGTTGTGCTATATTGATTAAATAAATAAATAAATAATTAAAAAAAATAAATAAATCTACCTTGCAGTTACCGAGGCATATCATTCATGAATTGTATAACCAAAGTTTTTGTGGGAATTCTAAATGAACGTATTACATCATAGTTAGAAAAAAATAAGGTATTGAATGAGTATCAAGCTGGAGTATGGAGGCAGTATTCAACTGTATATAATATATACAACCTGGCATCATTAGTATAACTTAAGTTTGCTGAAAAGGACAAAATTTATGCTTTCTTCGTAGATTTGAGAGCTGCGTTCGACAAAATTAATATTTAAATTAAACAAAATCGGATTATGTACAAAGGTAAGATTGCTAGAAGTTATATATATATATATATATAAAACCACGTTCTCTGCTATCCGGATAGGATAGTGAGTTATCAGAATACTTTCGGTCAGGTGTTAAGTAAAGTTGCCTTTTATCACCATTGTTATTCACATTATACTTAAATGATCTGCACGATTACCTAGAAGTTGGATTGGTAGTTGAAGAACTAACATACGACAACTTTAATGATATTGACATTCTATCAGAAGACAATAAGGTAATGCAATAAGGTAATGTGGAATATGATAGTGAATACGGATATATCAGAAATTATGGTATTTAGAAGAGGAGGAAGTTTGGCAAACGACGAAAAGCGGTTTTACAAACAAGAAGAAATTAAAATAACATCGGAGTTCACCTACCTTGGCGAAATTTTTACTCCAGGATTGTCTTCTCAAAAATACATTGAAAGTAGAAACAATGCTTCTAAGAGCAGTATTAATGCTTCATGGCAACATTATTTAAATAAGCCTGATGTATCGTTACGCTCAAAATGGATTATATTTCAAGGGGGGCTCAAGTCTGGGGATTTACAGCTTTTGACACAGTTAACAAACTACAACGATATTTCCCTAAAAGAATACCGAATTATCCAATTGCGCATTGGCCTTGGAAACAGGAACGGAAGAAAGCCATATATACACATTATGTCTATATCTTAATTATGTGGAAAAAGTTATGTTCACTTATGATGCTTCAAGACCGAATAAATTATCAAAGCTTATTTTACTGAAAAATATTTTCTCACCAAATGAGGTAAATAAAGTTCGCAGCTTTCAGCGAATGAGTGGCATACAAAATGCTCAGATCTTATATCGAAAATTAAGATGAATACGTACAATAAAATTATACAACCGGCTTCCACAAGTAGCACCCGGATATACAGGCATTTAACACCGGCTATGGGTTTTACGTACCTGACTGAGGAAAACCTTAAAATAAATGATATATCAGCTATATTGAAAGCTAGATGTGACACGTTACAATTAAGAAAATGCGTATCTTTAATATTAATAGGCTAGGCGATTTCTTGTAAACGATGTTTTATTCTACCAATTTATCCCGATTTTGACCAAACGTATATTATTTTAAAGGTATTTATTTTTAGCCGTTTTGCAGATTTACAGATTTTGAAATTTTTTCCACTATTTTGAGGAAATTGCATTTAAAGTTACTACTGACACATACATAACATTATACATATGCTATGTGTGTTTTATAAAATTTGTTAATGTGTTTGTTGATGAGCTTGTTATCTTCATTCACAATAATAATAAACCATAAAAGTGTTGGTTTGTGAATTGGCTAAATTGAGAAATATAGCTGCCTAGAAATTGCACTCGAATTTCGAGTGCTGGAATCTGCTAGTATAATATTAATATCACTACAATCTGCAATCTCAATAGTCTTGGTTTAGATGAAAACTTAGTACACTTCATGGGTTAATGTCCAATACTAAGAGAATTCAGGATTCGTTACATCGGAAAAAGTTATATTGATGAAAATACAATAATAAATATATTGAACGGAACAGTTAATGGGTACAATTGGAAAAACCTAGCAAACTTTATAATTAACGGTCCAAAATATAGAAAATTTGTGCTTACAGAATTTGATTCATAAGTATGAAAAACAAAAAAGCAACAATTGTAATATTACATATGTAATTATATAGGCTGACGACAAAATGTCAATGCCTCTTAATACGTTATTTGTTTAATATATTCAATAAAGTTATTATATTCTATTCTATTCAAAAGAGAAAAGAAAAAAAACTAAAACTAAGCGACCGTGGTGTGAAGTAACTAACACAAATTGAATAAGTTAAGAAAATTATAATCAGTCTAGACCAAACATGTGATACCCTATATTAAAACATCCAATTATGAGATAAAAAAAAATTAAAATAAACCAAATTTCTGGAATAACCGCGTATGTCCATTTTTGTCAGTTTTGAGTTAACGATGCCAATAATAATTTTTAACCATCTTTACATGTGATTTTACTTAAAAAAAAACAAAATATTGACCATTTCTGAGTATTTTCATTAAATAACCACGTAACTTAAATATTTTATTAAATTAATTTGCAGCACTAACGACGTATGGCAACCTACGTTTGATCGCTGACAAATTATTTTCTCAGAAAACGACCCATAACGACATACGTTGTTATTAATGAAAAAATATTCAAAATAATTTTGGATTATTTTTCAGTTTATAACCACGTATAAAAACTGTTGTGTTTATTTCTGTTATTTCTTGTCACTATTATTCTTGATACGTTGTTATATTCTCACCCTAAGTCCCGTTACCTTTATGTTGAAAAAAAAAATCAATTTTTCAAGCAACAACAACTTATGTCTAAATGTGAAGTTGCAATGGTAGTTTTCTTTTTCAAAGAAAACGACATTTGTCGACATAAGTTGTTTTATCTGCACAAACTATAAGTGTAATTTACATATTGTTTTTTTCCTCCTTCTCTAGGATCTCTTCCTCTGAAAACTTTTGACTCAAAATTTTGTATATAGTATTTATTGCCCATATCTACAGAACTGTTAAATAAGAAGTCCAAAAACTGTATATCGAGCCCATAATTTCAAACATAACGTTTTTCTGGCTCTCCTGAACATTTTGATTTTATGACATACGCGGTTATTCTAGAAAACCACAGATTTAAGAAGCATTGTTATAAATTGTTTACCTGCAGATATGAAAAACTTCATATCAGATGCCATATTTATATAGGGATTTGGTTGGAAAATGGACTGGTACTGATCATATTTATAACTGTGGCTTATACTTTGCAAAAAGCATATACAAACAAAATTTAAAAAAAATCTTTTCAATATTTTTGTTTTTTGATAGATTTTAGTAGAGATCTGGAGGCAGATTTATATGAGAAGTTTACATAGCTACAAAATTGTCACGGACACGCAGACAATAAGACAGGCTGATGGACGGCCAGACATCGCTAGATCCACACATTAAATATATTTAGCACTGGAACTAACGATACATAACCAAATAACAATTTATTATATGGAACCGATTGATTAATATCGCTTTCAAATATTTTTGTTCAATTTATTACACTCCTGTGGATGATTTTATTAACCATTTAAAGCAAGAGACAAATTCAATATTTCTTTGTCATTAATTTCTTAACAATAAGTATTTTGATGTCATCTTTATTTACATAAGCAGTAACTATAGCAAACAATCGGACTTTGATCTTTAGGGAACAGGAGTAATTGAGTAAGAAATCATTAAATATGTATCGTGGCCCATTTCTTCATAGACAAGTTATAAGTAAACGATATTAATAAATCATATTTATTTTGTATATACAAAATGTTTTCTTTTATGTCATGTTTGTTTAATAACTAAATCAAGTTTTTCAAAATAAGTAATTCAATCAATAGTTTTTTATTCGACAACTGGCTGGAAAACACACGTACTGTCAATATTGACATGGTCAAGGATAAGTTTTATGAATATTTTAATTATCGCGGGTTGTTTAAACAACATTAATGGTCAAAAAAAAAAAAAAAAAATAATTCATTTTCAATTCAATTTCTTTTTACGGAAAATGAGAAAATGGCTGGAATTCACAAAGCGTGTTAAGTACAAAAAAATTATATATTTCATTTCATTCACAATAGAACTTAGAGATATGATAATTCATTGGAAGTAAATCTATAATATTAATAGGCTAGGCGGTTTCTTGTGACTTATGTTTTGTTCTACCGTTTTATGCCGATTTTGACCAAACGTATATTATTGGAAAGGTATTTCTTTTTAGCCGATTTGCAGACTTACAGATTTTTAAATTTTTTCCTTTATATTGAGTAAATTGCATTTAAAGTTGCTACTAACATAAACATAAAATTATACAATACTGTGTGTGTGTTCATTAAATTTATTAATGTCTTTGTAATAAAAACGAGTTTGTTTTTTTGTGTTAATTTGTGAATTGGCTATAATTGATTAGCATACTTTTAGGGTCTTTATTTAACTAAAAATAAAATATCCTAGAATTTGCGCTCGAATTTTGAGGGCTGGAATCTGTTAGTATAAACTAATTGTTATAATATTTTTGATTTGCCTAATTCACTAAGTATAAATCTACGTTAAATATAGACTCAAATTCAAGAGTATAAGTATAAAAAGCAACACGTATATATTTTGATTGTTTAAAATATTGATTTTAAACACAATGCTAAGTGAAAAGTGATAAGACAGAAATGCAAAGATAACAAAATGCTTTGTGGAACACTTTGCACATGCATTTTGCAGGAGAGTGCAAAGACTTTGCAAATAGTGCAAATAGTGCAAAGTTTTTGCAAAAATTTCCTTAATGCAAAGTGAGATTTGCAGAGTATATTGTGGAACAGAAACACTTATCACTTTGCAAAAAAATATGCAATTTGATAAGTGCAAAGTGAAAAGTTGACAAGTTGTTTTGTGGAATATGGCCCAGGTCCAAAATTAGTCCTACAGTATACAGATTTGTTGGGGAACTAAGTACACTCACAAATAATGTTTTTGTTTTGAAGCTTTAAAGTTGGACCGATTCTGACCAGTTTCAAGAAGGTTTGTCCTTGAGCTGATTAAGGCTTAATTGTCAAATTTCATTAAAAAATACTGAGAATTGTGATCTTTGATCAATTGATCATTCAAAGATCATTCACTTGGATAATTTAAAACAGCGACTCAATGAGGATGCTAGTGGAAGATATTGTGAAAAACGAAGAATTTAGCTAAGTTATTGAGGGCGTGATTGTGGTTTCCACAGGCAGACGGACAGATGTTCATCGCTAAATCAACTTTCCTTGTTATAAGGATCCGGAATTTATTTCGATTGGTTACAAACGGAATGACAAACCTATATATACCCTCTGCACAGTGTTGTTGATGGTATAATAAAAATAATTTCACATCAAGAGATGTAAACCCACCCAAATGCCCAGATCTTAATCCCATGGAAAGAGTGACAAGGAGCACAAAGAATGTCACCAATAAATTCATAATTTTTGAAAATTTAAGAATTTTCATTCGAAACAAATAATTTTGCAATATAATAAAAAATTTTCAGTTTGAAATATTATTCCCACCTATTAGCTGTAATCCTTATTAAAATCGGTTATTCCATTTGAAATATATTTTGATTTATTTGTGTTAAATGTTTATGTGCGCCATACTTCTTTACTCAAATCCCTATACACAGTGCGCTCATAAATGATAGCACATTTGGTGATCTGCGAATCAATGTTGCATAAAATTTTACCTATGCATGCAATAATTGTCATCTCCTTCGCGAATCTATAACATTAATAGGCAAAGCGATTTCTTGTTGCCGACGTTAGTTTGTCAGTTTTAATCTCATTTTGAAGGGTATTTCTTTTTAGCTGTCCACCAGATTTACAGATTTTTAGATTTATAATTTTTTTTTTTTTTTTTTTTTTTGGGAAAAATGCATTTAAAGTTGCTGCTAACACATCTATAATATTAATAGGTAAGGCGATCTTGCGACCGATGTAAATTTCACAGTTTTGCCCCGATTTTGACAAAAAATTTATCATCTGAAAGGTATATTCGCGAGAAATAAGCAGATAATTGCACCAAAGATATATCACAATGGATTATTTTGAACCCAGGAGCACTGAAGGGTTAAATAAATAAAAATTAACCGAATTATTTTTCTTAAATTCTAAATAGTGGTATCAACGAGTTTAAAAGAAAAACTCGTTTTCGGTAATTTTTATTTAAAAATATATTAAAATCCAAAGCTGGCCTTGGCAAATAATGGGTTAACGTTCTCGGATTTATCCCAAATTTTTGGAACGAAGCTTCTACATATTTGGTTATTATATTTTAAGCGTCGCATATAAAAATTGGACAGCACTTACAAAATATTTGAATTTCTTGATTAAATATCTTTTATTAGCTTGGGGTCACATGTGACCCCAATTCCAAAAGGGTTAATGGAGTCATGTTATTTTTTTCCGAAACCCTGGGCTATTATGATGAAATATAACTATTAAAGGAAGAAAAGTGATGCATTTTTGAAACAAAGTATTAAGAAAGAGTACATTTACAGAATATTTCACACAAATCCAATTTTTCTCGAAATCCGCAAAAATAAAATCCTTGTCAAAAAAATTCTGGCAGAGGGATTTACTTAAAAACTCACACAGTTAGTCTGCAACATGTATTTCATAAAACCTTAAAGTGATAGATTCATTTTTTTAAATTTTGTTTAAGAAAATTTTTTCAAATTTGAAAAAGGAGTTTTAAAAATTTTATCAAAAAAATTTCCAATTTTCGGTCTCAATGCGCAATAGGTTAGCAACGTGGTAATAAAACAATACTTCATCTCTGAGTACTTATAAGTATAGAAACCAAAAAAGAATGATGGCTTTAATCAATTTCTCAAAGTTGAAAAAAATGCCATAAAATTTCATGACCTAGTTTTTTTTTTTGGCACAGAAGTGGTCTGGGGCATTTGCTATTTCTTGGCGAGGTTTCATACGATTTTGAAGTTTTATAGCCATTTGAAAGGATAATTTAATACTGATCCCGAATTATGTAACAGCTTGTCGGAAAAATTAAACTATAGAACGAAATTTTCGTAAAATATGAAAAAAAAGTCATATTTTCCCCATATATACACACTTGAAATTTTCTATCGCTTTGCGCCACGACTAAACGTTTTTTGATTGGGGTGTGAGACCGACAGTTTGAACACTTTTTTTATTAAGGGCCACCCTAATAAATTTTCATCATCTGGAACATTTTTTCGGACTTATGATCCTTTAAAGTTGTTACTAACATATATATAATATTATATAACGCTATCTGTGCGTTTAATAAATTTGTTAATGTGTTTGTGTTAATGTGTTAAGTTCGTTTTCTTCATTAAAAATGAGTTGAGTTGTGAAGCATATCTTAAGGGTCTTTATTAAATGAAAAAATAAAATTTCCCAGAATTTGCACTCGTATTTAGAGGGCTGGAATCTGCTAGCATATAAAATTATACAATGTTGTACGTGCGTACATTAAATTTGTTAATATGTTTGTAAAAAGTGTTGAATTGTGAAATAGCTTAAATTGATTCGCATACCTTTAGGGTTTCCTAGAATTTGCACTCGTATTTGGAGGGCTGGAATCTTGTAGTTTATTTTATTATGCTTTCTTTCCAAAAAAAAAACTCATATTAAAAAAAAATGCAATTAATTAGAGATATCGTTATTAAAATCTCTTACATTGCAATACCTAGCATATTAAGCGTTCAAATAGTATAGCACAAATGCAAAAGCGTCTTTGTTTGAGAAAAATAAACAGTCAATTCCTTTATTTTTTAACGGAAATAGGAAAAAAATTAATAAAAAAAAAAAAATTACATCAACTTAATAATGTGCAATACCGCCTTTTGCTTTAGTGCAATTAAATATTCAATTTTTCATAGAACTTATTAATTTTCTCATAACACCTTGATAAAATGCTTCCCACTCTTTGAAAATTAAAATTTGTGGCTCATTAACATTTTTAATTACAGACTTTCAGCACAAACTGTACCGCCAAGAATTCCCGATATGATTTCTATGGGGCAGGCAGGTCGTTCCAAATCGACGACATAATTCGAGCTTAACCATCCTTTGGTGAATTTTCTGGCATATCAGGCTAATTGTCTTGCTGTAAAATATACCATTTGTCTGTATTAACATACAAAAATGACACCAAACTGGATGAAATTTATACACAATATTTATCACTGTCCAGTTTGATTGATAAGACTTAGAACTCCGGATAAAACTCTTCAGTTTGCCCAAATTTATTTTTTTTATTTGTTCATTCAAAGAGTAAGTAAAAACCGAATTTTTTTGAATTAAATTGACTGAAATCGATATAGGTCGACTATGAGTACCCCACATAATTTTCAGTGCTGAATATTTTGGGCTATTTTAAATATGGGAGAGTCAAAGATTCGTCGATTTGTGCAATAATTTCGTCAATTATCCCCAAAAAATGAAAAAATTCAAAAAATGCATGAAAACGCCCCCTGGCGGCTGTTAGATATAAAAATAAATGTGAAAAATGGATTTCTCGATCCAAAAAACTCCAGGTATATACATTTTCAATACTTTTTTTTACATTTGAATGAGTATTATGGAAAATATCATGAAAATATCTTCATCGAAATTTTGGCACGCTCGAAAATGATTTTAGAGGTATAGTTCCCTGGGCAAATATACTTGTTATAGCGCAAAATACTAGAATCGCCATGAACCCATGGAGATTTCTTCGACCCCCTACAATTTGACCCACCCTAATATATACATACATATATGTGTATAACGAAAATCATAAGTCAAAACCCAGATGTGAAAAGTTTACTACAAACGTTTTGTATGTGGATCATAACCTTTCCTAAGAGATTATTGCTTCACAACCCCAATATTTTGCTGTGGTTACTTGTAGGTATGAATATATGTATATTCTCTGCCACAGCATTTGCAAAATGCATAAATTAGGATGCAGAGATTTAGCAATTGCAGAACTTTCATTTCGGTACTAAGCAACGATTTTTAAAATAATTTTTGAACTTTTTTAAACATATGGTTGTTCGTAAAGAAGATATATAAAAAAAAATTGTGTTTTTGGTAAAGCGGTATTAAAGTTTAGAGTTTGTGTTTTTTTCTGTAAAAAAAAATTCCATTTTTGGAAACGGTTCTAAACGTAAGAAGCGTTAAAGAAAAAAAGCTTTGTTCTACATGCACTTATTTGTGAAACTCTTCTTGTTTTGTAGCATATTCTATAGAACAAAATGTAAAAAAGTATTATGAGAAATGAAAATCAACAAAAACACAACAAAAACTTTACTGCATTTAATATTGACTTAATTTTATAAAGATAAGAAAAAATCTAATCAAATTTATTTGACTTCCATTCCACGAAGTTCATGCTTAGAGAATTTTTAATTTAAGCAAGTTTGTTGAAAAAAAAAATAAAGACGAAAAGTACAAATATTTTAAATTGTTTTAAACAAATTATTATAGTATGCCACTGCATCTAGCGATAAAAAGTTATATAAACTTTTCAGCTCATTAGTTTTCTCCGATAATATCTTTTTAGGAGCTGAATTCTTAAGATTTTCTTCAAATATATTGTTTCGAGTTGTAAAATGCCCTTTACGGCCTTTTTTTATTATTAATTTCTGCAAATTCTTTTTGCCATAATGATGTTTTATAGGATATTGTGAATAGCTTATTTTTTTCATATTGCAACGATTTAACACGGGCAACAGGGACATTTTGAAAATCAAGTTTTTTTTTATTTTAATGAATACACATGGAAGTCTTCAGTTGTCATTTGTAGCATAATAAGCTTAACTTTTGGTGATTTATAAGTTGTTAATAATACAACTAAATCTAAGGAGCCGTGAATTTCTCTTACTATGCACGGCATCTACTTCTTGAATTTGGGAATGACCAGGTTCAGAAAATTTTTGGGTTACTGTTTGAATAATGTTTTTGTGTGGCGCATGAATAACGTGACCATACGTCCCGTTTTGAATGGGTCCGTCCCGTTTTCAGCTACTTTGTCCCGTTGTCCCCGACAACAACTCGGGGACGCAAAAATGTCCCGTTTTCAGAAATTCGCAAAAAGAGATAGTTGATTTGTTCAAAAATGTAAGAAAAAATCTTCAAATTCATCAATGATAGTTTTTTTAATATATGTATGTTAAAATACATCACAAGTCAGCTGAAAAATAATTTCATCTAAATAATATTTAGAACGATTTAACTAAATTTCTTATGAATTTGGTAGAATCAATTCATGGTACATAAACTTAAATTACTGTTCTTAAAAAGTAAAAAATAAAAAATTTAACCCCCGCTCAAAATAAAAATACGTTGCGTTTTACTTGTAACTACGTCGCATAGTGGTCAATTTCGCGAGATAGCGGTCAAAACTCTATAACTTTTGACCGGATTGGTATTTTTTAACGCAGTTTCTTTTGTTCAATAGGAGGGACTTCAAGCTTCAATTTCCGTGTTCAAACGTAAAAATCGACTGATAGGAACGTAAGTAATTTGGAGTTAAAAATGCATTTTAATTTTTTGTTGAGTTTCCATGTAAAAGTTGAATATTTTGACATTTTAAATAAGTATTTTTTTTTATAATTTCTTATTTTCTTAAATCGTATTTTACAACCAATACTTATTTATTATTCCTAAACTTAATTTTGGTCAGAAAATGCCAACATTTGGCCCCTGACATTTATTTAGTCTCAATATTCACAGGGGCCAAAGGTTGGTTTTTTTGGAAGAAAGCTAATTCTTGTGAGGATTAAACTGAAAAATAACACTGAAATTTCCAACAATATCAATACCATTTGGATATATTATATACAGAACACAACATCGATAAAATTTTAAGTAAACTTTTACTATTGATTTAAAGTGCACATATATTTTATTTAAATGTATTAATAAAAATTTATACTAAAATTAGAAACAAATTATAATCATTAAACTAGTATTAATTAAACAATATTAGTAAAAATTTCTTCCAAATAGCTTTGATTTTCATTTTGCAGTAGTTGTTTAGCTTCTTCATCTAACTCTAATGAGGTTGATTTCCATTTTTATCGAATACTGGACATATCTGGAAATTTTTCTTGTATTGTGCTCGCGAAAGAATCTGTAGTCTTTGTTCCTTTTTTCTTGGGCTTCTTCTGAGAGATCTCCAATTGGAAGCATATTGTGCTGAATTATTTGTTCCCCATGGAACAAAATTTTGTGAACTGTGGTTGGCATATGTCTCCAAGAATATTTTTGGTTATAAAGGGTTGCTGTCTCATTAGCATACTGACCAAATTTTTTTGCATCTATCTTTTTGCTACATGCTATAACTTGTAATATGATTTGGAATCGTCGTATTAAATCATAATCTACTCCAGTTATAGAAGCTGCAGTTTCTATATCGGAAAAAAATCTCCTTGCTGTGTTTCCATTATTAGAATTTCCTTCTCCTTGCTTTGGCTGGTCAATTATAAGGCCTATCTCACGGTATTTTTCTTGAATATCTTTTTTTTTTTGCTTTCTTTTTTCCA
Organism: Cordilura impudica; assembly: GCA_963682025.1. Lineage (NCBI taxonomy): Eukaryota > Metazoa > Arthropoda > Insecta > Diptera > Scathophagidae > Cordilura > Cordilura impudica. Next base: position 62,733,488 of record OY821521.1, read on the forward strand.
AATTTTCTTTGTTGTTTCTCACTGTTTCGCCTAACGGGCCAAATTCCAAATCGTATCCCAATTTAAGAATATGCTCCATAATTCGAATTCTAGCATGAAGAGGTGACATTCCAAATTCATATGCTTCATTAAAACTATCGTCTTGTGTTGGTGGTTGGCTCAATTGACTTGATGTTTTTTGGCATATGGTGCAGCTTGACGATGACTTTGTTTTGGTTAAAGCTTGTGCAACTTTTCCATCAATCATTGTGAGACAAATTTTAAAATTTACTTCAATGTCTTGGTCATCAAATTTAAATGTTACTGGTTGAAGTTCTTTAATTTGATCATTTATTTTTCGAACTTCTTCATCTATGACATCTTGAGTCTCCTTTTTGTAAGCAACTTTTATTGGTCTACAAAATTTTGTTGACTAGGGAATTTCATTCTTCCATACATCTATCTCTGCAGCTCTACTAGTTGACGGCTCTGAACCAATATAAGTTTTTGTTAAACGTAATGGAACGAAAGAAATCATGAATGAATTGGCATCTGATGAATTTTCCGCATTACATTGTTTGTATTGTTTCTGGCCAGAGGACCCATCACATCCCCATTTAGAAATTAAAGTCATTAAAGCAATTTTTAAACTTCTTTAAATAGTCAGCATCAATTGTCTTTAATAATCGTTCTGCAGTGTGTTCAAGAAGATCCTGCAATTTTATTTCTGCTGAACTTGAAGTTACACTAATAGCAGTTGGTGAAGGTAAGCAATCTTTTTTGGCAGAAACTATATCTCGATATGATGGAAAAATTCCACAATTTTTTCATTGGTTCGCTTCCGCAATTCTGTATATTGGTTTTTAGTCATTTTCAAATCCAAAAATAGTGCAAATGCTTCTTCTGGAGTAAATTTATTTTCTTCAGTTGGTGTCGGCATACTTTCTAAAATCCTTTTTGTGCGTCTGGGGCTTGCTTCCACTATTTTTTCAATGATAGCAATTTTACCCTTTTTAGTTTTCGATGGTTGAATTTGATGCAGAAATGAATCCTTTATGATGCTACAAGAAACTTCTTCATTGATATGTTTAAGCTTGCGTCTTCGTGATCTTTCACTACAATTATCAATTGGCTTTACTGGTCGACCACCTTTTCCAGTTTCCGTGGTAGTTACTGATGGCTTTTTAAAAATAAGTTTATTTCTTAGCCATTCTTGGTTGCGTGAGTAAAACAATTTCTTGTTTCTGGAACATTGATTGTACCGTTTTCTTAAAGTATTTAAAAAGTTTTTTATTTTTAAGTTATGAATTTTAATTTCTTGTTTGTCGCATATTTTGAAGAATGGATTATTCATTATATGTAAAATAATGTCGTTTTCATCTTTCCGTTCAAAATATATATCAGATAGAACACTATAACTGAATTTAGCCATTGTTTAAACAATAATGAAGAAAAAAAATGAATGCATGGATTAATATACTATTGCTCGAAGTTGCAACATGATCTTTTTTACCTCTTTGAAACATAATATAACAGCTAGTTGGTTTTAAATTTATTTGCAATTTTCACGTATTTAAGTTGTGTAATATTAGATGGCAATAAAATCTTTTTTACCTTTTCCAAATGAATTGCCAGATACCACATAATTTGAGAGTTCTATTGTCATTTTTGTCGAAATTTTGATACACCCTTCTATGTGGACTAGGTCCAAATATGGGCCAACTTCTCCTAATTTCAACAGAATTATTTTTTGGGTCAATAAGAACTCTTGTACAAAATTTCATCAAAATATATGCATAATAGCCACTTTCACATACAAATAACTTCTCAAAAGATATGACGTGCATTTGTACCGAATATTTTACCTTGGGTCAGATAAATTGCTGTAGCTCAAAAAGTGCAATCCCGATGCATGGACATGTATACACAGGAATGTAGGGGAGAGTTAGGACTATAAAATAGTAAATTTGTGTTTTGACTCAGCTTGACTCACAGGAGTTGTGCTCTATGAAGTAGAAAATTTCCGAGAAATTTGACCTTTTTTTAAAAAAAAAATTTAAATTGTTCTGGAAACAGTAGAGCTCCAATTTTTTTACCAGTAATAAAAAATAAGTTAAGTTACAACACAAAATTTACTTCATCCAAAAATCTTGAAAAACAAAAAAGTTATGATCATTTAAACTTTAAAAATTAACTAAAAATATCATAAATTTACTAAATTCTGAAAAAGCCCATATTGGCCCACCATGTTCTCAGTGAGATAGTTGAAATAGAGTTCTAATTTTTTGGCTCTCGAGGTTTACTACTGTCTACTTTCATACGAGTCTAATAACTTTAAAATCGGAGAACAAAAACCAAAAGGAGTTTTGGCCGCTATCTCAAAATATTGACCACAGTGCGTCGCCCGTCAAACTATTAATCAAAATAAAACAAAAAAAAAAAAAAAAAACAAAAAAAAAATTGCAAAAAATATAAATTACAGTTTTATAAATTTGATTGGTTAACCTGAAATGCAGCAATACAAAAATCATCTTCTCTTTTTTCTTTGTTGCAGAATATGAATAAATCTATAATTTTATTAGGCTAGGCGATTTTTTGTGACCGATGTTTTGTTCTACCGTTTTATCCCGATTTTGAAAGGAATTTCTTTTTAGCCATTCTGCAGATCTACAGAATTTTTAATTTTTTCCTTTATTTTGAGTCAATTGCATTTAAAGTTGCTACTAACACATACATAAAATTATACATATGCTATGTGTGTGTTTATTAAATTTGTTAATATGTTTGTTAACGAGTTTGTTATCTTCATTCACAATTCATAATAAACCATAAAAGTGTTGGTTTGTGAATTAGCTAAGTTGAAAACAAAGCTGCCTAGAAATTGCACTCGAATTTCGAGCGCTAGAGTCTGCTATTACGAATAAATATATTACGAAACACAAGAGACAAAAATAGAGTAATTGTTTCTTTTTTATAATGATGTTTTTGTACTTAATTAAAGAGTTTTAATATAGAAGAGGCCAAAGTGCAGTACAGAACAAAAACTAACCTACCCAGGGATGGAAAATATGTTTTCTGTTATTGCACCAACCAGACAAACAAATTGTACTTTTTCGATCCTCACGGTACCAACATTTTTCTGCGTTTTTTTTAACAATTTTATCGTATTGAGTCAGATTTTCTTAGACACTAAAAAGACTTAAAACAAATTTAAACTGACGGGGTGAAACAAAATTTATCGTTAATTTTGTGTGGTCGTATAATTACCACAAAACTTTGTAAAATTTTACTATAATTTTTATATATGCTACACCTTTTTTTCTGTGTGTCCGCCTCCCTTGGATTCTTCAGCTGCTGTATAAACTTGTAATGTATAAATTGCCAAAAGATTAAAGCAGCAAGTGAAATTAACAAATTAAAAGAGAATTTGTTTCAGAAAGAGACAACTCACTTTCTTCCATATTCAGTCCGTGGTTCACTTGAAAAATTAAAAGAAGATGGTTACACCGATATTGACGAGAATTTCTTGAAAATTAAGGCTGAAGAATTTTATAAAACTAGTCGAGAGTAGTTAGAGTAATGCACTGTTAAAAAAAAAAAAAATAGGAAAACTTAATTGGGCAAATTTAACAGAAGTGCCACAGTGGGAAGATGTTGAAAAAGTTCTAGATATATACATCGAAAAAGAACATATCGATTGCAATAAAGATACGGATGTATTCGATGAATATTCACTCGTATCTAAATACGTAACATCGTAGAAAATTGATGAATGGAATCACCACATAAAATTTTTCCGACAGTATGCCACTGCCTGAACGACCGCTGTGGACCTCGTGCCAAATAGAGCAGTAAATTATATTTGATTCTTTTTTGTTTTGCGAACACACTGTTGCCGTCATATTGAAAACGGAAAGCTTTCCCTTATCTATAATATTAATAGGCTAGGCGATTTCTTTTGACCGATGTTTTGCTTTACCGATTTATCCCGATTTTGACCAAACGTGTATTATTTGAAAGGTATTTCTTTTTAGCCGTTTTACAGATTTACAGATTTTAAAATTTTTTTCTTTATTTTGAGTAAATTGCATTTAAAGTTGCTACTAGCATATAAATAAAGTTATACATATGCTATGTGTGTTTTATTAAATATAATAATATGTTTGTTAATGAGTTTGTTATCTTCATTCACAATAATAATTAACCACCGAAGTGTTGGTTTGTGAATTGGCTAATAAAGCTGCCTAGAAATTGCACTTGAATTTTATAATCTTCGTAATAATAAATAGACAAAAGCCCCTTTGGTAATGTAAAAACACTTTGTAAGTTGAAAAAAAGAACTAAGGTGTCCATAGATTTTATGGCTCTGTCTTATTCACGCTCGACTTTGCAATGTGCTTCCTAATTTTTTTTTTTTTTTTAAGTTTTCATCCAAAGTATTGGATTCTTTGTGCAACGGTCGCAATGATCCTTTTTGGCACAAAAAATCCGAGATTGAATTCTTTTTTAAAAATATTTGTAATTGTCGATAATGATGTGCAATGTCCAGGAAACTTTTGTTGGAAAAAACGGAACATTTTACTTATCGATAATCCTTCCTCCAAATATTGACGTGATGTCCTGGCTCTGCAACAATGCGAATCAACGACTGGGAAGCTTTTTATATGTTCCCTTATTATTTCCTTCGTTTCGTTTGAAATAACATGCTTAACATGCTTGCCCTTTCGTAATTCTTTAACAACACATGAGGATGTATCGCAAAGGTGCTCGAAGTGATAATATATCCTATTTTTGGATATACTCAAAGCATTTAAAATAAACGCTTGACACACACGTTGCATACAATGTTCTTTGAAGTTTTTAAAGTAGTACCTAAAGCTATTCTGGTTTTTTATTGAATGTTTCGCAACTGTTCTTTTGACGTTTTTGGACTGACACAAATTTGCTATAAAAATTTTTCTTTTGGTTGTCTCTGAGCGACCAGAATTCTTTAATAATTGTATGCCGGTCACTTCCAGAAAATAGCTCTATACATGAAAAACAACATTCAGATGTGCATGCAGGTTTCATTTCTTTTTTTTTTTTTTTTTGTTGCAGTACTCCTTCTATTAAAACATACTCTTCGCCACGTTGTCTATGTATTTTACGCATATACTGAGAAGTGAGAAGTGCTCTGAACTATTTGAAGTGATGACATCCAGATCATTAATTAAATCGTCCGAGTCAAATTCAGCTATAGTTATAGGAATATAATTTTTTTAGATATTCTTAGAGGATGTGCATTTATTTGCCTTACCCATCAGGAAAGTGTAATTAAGGTTACGTTGTTTTTTTAAAGTTTTTTGTTTAGCAAATGAATTTAAGTATTATAAATGATAATAAACAAATTTTAGACTTGTATATATTTTTTTTTTTATTTTTTTGTTTATACTTGTAGATAAAAAAATGTTTTTTTATTTAGTATTTTTGCTCCGTTTTTGTTTTTTTGTTCTATATGCATGTTGCTTTTGCATGTAGAAAACAATGGTTACGAAGCTTGTCACTAAAAAGTTGTATAGCACAAAGTCGATGTCTCATATTTCGAAAACTATAAATAATAAGAGCTCACTGATTACACAGATCAACAGATTTGGAAAATTTTGCCTAAAAATCAGTCTTAGCTCAATTTTTTTATACTTTGCGTTATAGAACACAATAATTTACGAACGAAAACACGTCTTCAATTTCTATATTTGAGCTTAAATGTGTATTATTCATATTATAACATTTTTTACGTATAGTATAGTCCATATATCCAATGTCGCGACTTGTAACATAATTCAAGTATTATGCAAACAGTGATCAAGCATTTCAAAATGTAATATAAATGCACAGAGTTTAAAAATGGAAGAGAGCCATCTAATCTCTGAAAAGACTAGAGTAGAGGGATCCTATGAGTAACTGAAACATGGTACAACAAACATAATGCAGATGCTATGATTGGTCGAAACAAATTCAATATTTATCGGTGTGATAGGAAAACTCCTTGCGGTGGTGTTGCTATGTATGTCAGATAGCAAATTGTAAGGAAAATGATTAAAAATTCTAATATTGTTGAGAATTCAGACAACAGTATTATACTGGATAATATTTCAAATGATAATGTTTGAGGAAATTCAAGCACAAATTGAAATATTATAATAGAAGATTTATTTGTTGAAGCTTGCCAGCAGAGAATGACAAAATTATCATTTTAAGTACACCTAAAGTTTTAGTTATCAAACATGTATTCGCGACTGATGTTAAATTAAAAAGATACCCATACACATCATATTCAAAGCAACTGCAACTTAAATAACTACAAATGTAGGCAGTTGATGTATATACGAATACTCATGCAATGTTGTATCCCAGTACAGCTGGATATACTCGTAAGTTGAAGTTGTATAATTTACCTGCCATAATCATACTTATAAGCATGATATATACATAAGTATGTAAATACAGTACTATACTTAGAGCATATTTTTACTTCAGTATACTTAGAGTATAGTTTTACAAAAGAAAAATTTAAGAACTTAAATTTCTTTATTTGTATTTTTTGTAATATTTGTATAAAATTCCTTAAAAAAGTACCACTTAAATAAGAAGACATCTTAGCATACGCAATGATTTAAAAGTACCAAACGAATGAATACAAAAGTTTTGATATAATTTATATCATTAAAAATTGACATCATTAAATAATTTCCTAACAGTTATTTGTGTTTTATTATTAAATTTTTATTTTAGGTACTTATACCGACATTCTACTTCAACTTTTTCAATTGTCTTTCAGAAAACATACAATTTATTTCACAAATTATCAAATGTAATTCAGAAATTTTGAAATGTATTTTAGAAAACATCATCTTAACATATAATATCTAGAGTACTACGGCAGTAACAGTTTTGAAACTATATATATGTATATATTAATCCAATTGAAGAGTCGCGGAAAAATGGGCTGGAGCGGGACAATGGGCGTGGCGCTCCCATACAAAGTAAATACTTAATGTCATATATCTGAAGTACTGTAATAGAGAAGGCATTGGGGCTCCGACTGAGCTTATAAGTTATTAATGTGAGAAGACATCTAAGAAATTGGCGGGATAGAACCAAAAGGCGTGGCACCTCCTATACGAAGTTCTATGAAAGTGGCAGTCTTGAAAGTTTTGACAAGTTAATTAATTACCAATGTGAGTCGTCTTGGAAAATATGGGCGGAATAATCAAAACCAAAAATCGTCAAAACCAATAATCGCGAATAACAAAAATCGACAAAATCAAAAATCGCCAAAATCAAAAATCACAAAAAATGAAAATCGCCAAATCAAAAATCGCAAAAAAGAAACAAAAAACGCCATATGCCTGTTTTTCACTATGTAATTTTCAATGTCGTATGTTGAAAATTATTGCCAGTTGTATGAAAACAGGTTGTAATGTCTTGTCATTTCCAACTAAACTAAAACAATACTTGACATCTGAAATGAAATTGCCAGGGTGAAAGTAAAAAATCGCCAAATCAAAAATTGCAAAAACAATAATCTCACAAAAAAAAAAAAAATAAATAAAAACAATGATCTTGTACAAAATATATTCCCTGTTTTTTTGTTTCGTTACGATCGGGTTACATCTGGTTTTCTATAAATATAAAAAACTTATTTTCCATCTTTATCATTTTAATGATTGAGTTAGAAATTAATCGGGCTCAGTTAGAAATTAATGAAGTAGAGATTAATCAGTCTCATTAAAGATTGAAAATAAGATTTTTTTTATTTTTTTGAAAATAATAATATTCAAAATACATTAACGTTGAATTTTGGTTTAACAAAAAACAAATAGTTTTTTCTTTCAATACAAAAGCAAACACGTATTTTGTAGTATTCAATTAGTACTCATTTACAAACATAGTCGTTTCAAGGCTGTTTTATATTTTAGTTTGTTATATTGGAAAAGGTTACATAGTACAACTCTTTGAATGAATTTTGGTGACCGATGAGGGTTGGTGACTCTTCCCGAAACAACTGTATAACATGTAATGCAGAATATAGATCAATTTTTTAAACAATTTTTTTTTGTTTTAGTTAAACTAAAAACATTTGATCTTGAGCCTAATTAGTTCTACCTCAATTATTTTCAATTGTATTTTAGAAAACATAAAAATTATTTCAGTAATTATCAAATGTATTTCAGAAAATAAATCCAGAAAGTACCAAATGTCAGAAATATAAGAAATTATCAAATGTACTTCAGAAATTTTTAAATGTATTTCAGAAATGATCAGATGTATTTCAGAAATTATCAAATTTAATTCAGAATTTTTTAAATGTAATTCACAAAATAGCAATTGAATTTCAGAAATTATCAAATATTATCAAATTATCAAAAAGGTCGACGAAAACACAAATATTTCTTATTATCAAATATAGTTCAGAAATTTTTAAATGTATTTTAGAATATATTAATTAAATTTGAGATTCAAAGCGCAGTTTACGCTACAATAACGAAAATTTGTTAATGTTTCTATTAGTCACAGAAAATGCTACATATATGTTACATATATTTGGACTTACTCTTTATGCACTGGAAAATAAGCATACAAGAGCGCAATATAAAAACAGGTCAGGAATTAGGTATAAAGTTTGTGATGCACCGTGGCACCCGATTTTGATAACATGATTTCGAAAAACACGTTTACGTGAAATATTACAAATGCAATGAATAATGAATATGTCTTTGTATAGCGTTCTGATTATATTTCTGAAACCAATTGATATTTTCTGAAATTCAATTCATAGTTTCCGAAATACATTTAAATATTTCTGAAATTCATTTCGTATTTTCTAAAATATATTTGATAATTTCTGAAACACATTGAATAATTTCTGAAATAAAATTCAAAATTTTTGAAATTCAATTGACGTTTTCTATACCACATTTATTTATTTCTGAAAATCATGTTTTTGAAATAAAAATGATTCTTTCTGAAGATCAATTGATGACTTCTGAACAACAGTTGATTATTTCTGCAAATTATTTAACGTTTTCTGAAATACAGTTAAAAAAAAAAAATATTTAATGGATGTAATAAACATACACAAACACAATTTGACTGAGAAATGTATGATAATTTGGATATTAGTGCTATATAGCTCGAACTAATACGGGTGATTTATGCAACGACTAGGTCTGAAAATGAACCGATTTTCACCAATTTCAATATATACTAAATTTCATCAAAACATATTCTTATTTGCGAACTGAAGCTTGATTACAAAGTTTACATGGACACACAGACGGACGGACGGACGGACGGACGGAAGGACATCACCAACTCGACTCAGAAAGTGATTACGAGTCGATCGGCATAATAAAAGCTTCACGTGAAGTATTTTTTATAGTTACAAACATCAGCACAAAGTCATTCTACTCTGAACACATAGTGGCATCTATCTATATATATATAAAAAAAAAATTTATAGTCGGTCTAGGCCGACTATACGATAGCCTCTACCATGCGTTTAGAAACCCTATCTGTTAGATCCAACTAACTAGATATAGAAAATGAACAAAAACCAAAGTTGAGTGGCATTTTTATTAACTTTTTACTTTCGGATATAAAAAAGTGCATATCGGACTAGGTCGAAAAATGGACCGATCCTGACCATATTTGGTAAAGTCACTTAGTTTTAGCAAACACATAAACAAACCAATTTTGAGAAAAATCTGTGCAATATTTTTGTTTTTTGATACATTTAATCGGGATTCAGCTTCACGTGGGGGCTATGACTGAGAATTGCCCTATAGGTTTTGTTTTTGTATTACTAATAAACGGAAGTAATAAACATAAGGAAACCCAATTTGACCGAGATCTATATGATAATGTGGATGTTATGGCAATTTAAGTCGATTTCAAAGCGATCATTTGTATGGGGACTGAGTCTGAACATGCACCGATTTTCACCAAATTCAACAGCGTTTGTCATATGGGCAGCTAAAGCTTATGTACTTAATCGACTCAGAAAATGATCCTGGATCGATCGGTATAATAAAAGATGGGTCTAGGTCAAATATTTTTGGTAGTTACAGACATTAGCACAAAGTCATTATACCCTGATCACATACTGGTATAGGGTGTAAAATTAGATGTATGTAAGTATGTTTGTTACGGTGGCCCTTCATTATATGGAGCAAAAAGAAGTGTTCAAACTCTCGGTCGCACCCCTTCAAATATGCGAATAGGAAAAACACTGAGAAATACAAAGTTTTGGGCCAATAAATAAATTTAGAGGTTGCTAAACGCGATTGAAAATTTCAAGTGTGTTTATATGGGGAAAATATTACTTTTTTTTTTAGAATATACTAAAATTTCATTCTATAGCTTAATTTTGCCGACAAAGTGTTACATAATTCGGGCTAGGTATTAAATTGTTTTCCAAAAAGCTATAAAACTTCAAAAACGAATAAAAACTCGCCAAGAAATAGCGAATGCCCCAGACCACTTTTGTTTCAAAATAACTAGGTCATGAAATTTGATGGCATTTTTTCAACTTTGAGAACTTGGTTAAAGCCATAATTTTTTTTTTTTGGTCCCTATACTTATAAGTACTCAGATATGAAGTATTGTTTTATTACCACGTTGTTAACATAATGCGCATCGAGACCGAAAATGGGAAATTTTTTTGATAAAATTTTGAAAATTTTTTTATGTATAAGTGATAATGTTTCAAAAATAAAAGTGGCAAATGACACAGCAGAACGCGGTGTTGAATTGATTGAAGAGTATAATATCATATTAACAAAGAACGAACAAGAAAAGCAATACTTGTTGCAAGTCGTAAGTGATTACAGAAAACAATTTGAATCGCACACTAAATCATCCTTAAATACACCAAAATAAATAGAAATAATTTTATATTTTGTCTTTTATTAGCTTCGGGCCATTTGTGAGTCCTCTTATTTTATTTAGAAAAATAGAGATAGTTTTTATACACAAAATAATTCTATAGCAAAATTGGTTAAATGTTGTGTTAATTTATATTTGCGAGCAATAAGCAGATAATTGCACCAAAGATATATCACAATGAATTATTTTGATCCAAGGAGTACTGAAGGGTTAAATAAATAAAAATTAACTGAATTATTTTTCTTAAATTCTAAATAGTGGTTTCATAGCGTTTAATAGAAAAACTCGTTGTCGGTAATTTTTATTTAAAAATATCTTAAAATCCAAAGCTGGCCTTGGCAAATAAAGGGTTAACGTTGTCGGCTTTATACCAAATTTTAGGAGTGGAAGTTCTACACACTTGGTTATATAGTTTAAGCATCACATCTAAAAATTCAACGGCACTTACAAAATATTTGAATTTTTTGAATAAATTGTCTTTTATTAGCTTGGGGTCATATGTGACCCCAATTCCAAATAGGTTAATGGGGTCATAATATTTTTCTCCGAAACCCTAGGCTATTACGATAAAATATAACATTTAAAAGTAGAAAAGTGATAAATTTTTGATACAAAGTATTTAGAAAGAGTACATTTACAGAATATTTTTCTAAAATCCCATTTTTCTCGAAATCCGCAAAAATGAAATCCTTGTCAAAAAAATTGTGGCATAGGCATTTACTTAGAAATTCACACAGTTAATCTGTGACATGTACTTAACAAAACCTTAAAGTGCGAGATCCATTTTTTAAATTTTGTTTAAGAAAATTGTTTAAAACTTGAAAAAGGAGTTTTTAAAATTCTATCAAAAAAATTTCCCAATTTCGGTCTCAATTCGCAATAGGTTAACAACGTGGTAATAAAGCAATACTTCACATCTGAGTACTTATAAGTATAGAGACAGAAAAATATGGCTTTAATCAATTTCTGAAAGTTGAAAAAATGCTATCAAATTTCATGACCTAGTTTTTTTTGAAACAAAAGTGGTCTGGGGCATTGGCTATTTCTTGGCGAGTTTTTATTCGTTTTGGAAGTTTTAAAACTTGTTGAAAAGATAATTTAATAGTTATCTCCAATTATATAACGACTTGTCGGAAAAGGTAAGCTATAGAACGAAATTTTAGTAAATTCTGAAAAAAGTCATAGAAAATAAGCATAAACCAAATTTGAGTGCGATTTTTATTAATTTTTTCGGCTGCAGATATGAAAAAGTTCATATCGGATGCTATATCTATATGGGGACTAGGCCCAAAAATGGACCGATCCTGACCATATTTGGTAAAGTCTCTTGTATTTTGCAAAAATATATACAAACAAAATTTGAGAAGAATCAGTGCAATATTTTTGTTTTTTGATAAGTTTAAGTGAAGGTCGGGAAGCAGCTCTATATGGGGCCTATGACTAAGAGTTGTCCAATAGGGATCAATTCTGGACTACTGATTAATGGATGTAATATATACATACAAACCCAATTTGACTAAGCTTTGTATGATAATTTGGATCTTATGGCAATATATGTTGATTTCATAGGGGTCATTTGTATAAAATTTTCAATCGCGTTTAGCCACCTCTAAATGTTTTTTGATTGGCCCAAAACTTTGTATTTCTCAGTTTTTTTTTGCTATTCACAAATTTCTGGGTGGTGCGACCGATAGTTTGGACACTTTTTTTTTTATTAAGGGCCACCCTAAAGTATGTATGTGTGTTCCGTATGGCCTCCAAAATGGCTGGACCGATTTGATAATATTTTCAGGGAATCTAGAATAGCCTGGTGTAAAGTCTGATATTTTAATTTGGACTGTCGTGCTTCACTTTTATCTGACATTTTGTATTAAAATTTAGATACAATATAAGAACGAGATGTTTTCTTAGGGCAAGCAACGCGGATCGGGCCCAGCTGGTAGGGCAAAAAAAAGGAAAAGAGAAAAAATAATTAAATATAAGAAATTTGCAGTAACTTTAAGGAACTATTTACTTTGCAGCCATAGATAGTAGGAAGATAAGCCAAGTTAGACTGAATTTGCGCTTGATAAATTAACCTATTAATATCAGAGTTAAACTTTTTTTAAAATTTATATAAAATTCCAATCTCAGAAGCAATTTTAGATTTTAAAAAGTTGATATGTTCGTCCCATAACAAATTATGATTTAGATGAATACTTAAGGTGCTATTACACGATGTGTTTTTTACATATGTACTGTCACTTTTTTATCCATATGAAATTCGTCATGTCTGTCAAAATTGTCTTGTACATACGATTCATAATTTTTGCTATCACACGTGCATATCTATTTCCGTATGACATAACCTCTAAATGTAAACAACAGCTGATTTAATTTGTGAATTTACAAAAATTTACTGTCAAAAAAAAGTTATATATTTTTTAATTGTTAATTAATATTAAACAATTAATTTTTCTGCCAATAATTTGTAATTTACTCTTCTTTTCTTTCGCCACAAGCAGTGTTGTATTTTCATTTGTTTGTCATGCAAAAATAGAATCTGTTCTAATTGAAAAATGTACATGTGACTTTCCTCATGTATTGTACATAAACAATGTTTCATATGTATCACACGATGTGTACAACTTTTGTTGTGGGAAAATTTGACAGTACATATGTAAAAAACACATCATGTAATAGCACCTTTAAGTAGCTGTAATTTTTTCGTATTTTTTGTAAGCTGTTTGATCGTAATTAAAAACACAGTTTTTTTTGTATTTTTCGCCAACTTTTCGTTAGACACTTGCTGGCATCTTCAGGGCTTAAACAGTTTTTCTACGTCTTCTTTTGGTCCAGTCTGTTGTTCTAAGTAGTTCACTATATCCGACTCGATTATTGCGTTACCATCAATATAAACCAACATATTTTCCTCAACTCTCCAACGATATGGTTTAAATCTTACAAATTTAGTTTCAGTGGGGTTTAGAACAAGTCGATTGCATCGCAAAAATTTATGTAATATAGCTGCATCGTATTTTTTTTATGATGAACAATATATTTTGCTTTTACCATCTTTCATTTGAATTATATTTTGGAAAATCCTACGTTAGCTTGAAAGTCAACATTTACATAAGTAAATTATAGTTGTTGGATTATTTGTCACTTGCTCGTAAAAACTGCGTTCATTTATGCTTTTACCTAATTTTAAATTGTGCATAAGACCTTGAAGGTATACTACAAACACTGTGCGCATACAATCTGATAGAATTTGTTATGAATTTACTTGGCAAATATAAAGCTAACACAGATTCTGCAGATTCTTAAATTTGTGAAGAAATTTTTAATTTAATTGCATTGCTGTGATTACCTGAGAACTGTTTGGTTAAATCTTGAAATATGTTCATAATTTTTTCTAGCTGACGATTTAAGCACACTTTTATAAATAGATTTTGTTTTCCATTTAAGAAAAATACCAAATTTCTGAACTTGGTTAAAGGACAGAAGTACTTAAATTAATTTATATGTCAAAGTATATAAAAAAAATTCCTTTGAGACTTTAAAAATATTAATTTCTATTCAACCGTTTGCAAATGAAGAAAGGGAAAAAGCTTTATAACATTTTTATATACCTTTGGCATTGAATGGTAGAATTCACTTTGTTTATAAATCTTGTACTTAGTTGGGGTTATAATTGGATGTCTATTATTTTCTACGTAATATTTTATATATAAAAAAAAACGACGGACAATGACTTGTTTTATTGACAAAACTAAAATAAAAATATTCTGTCCAACCTATAAATGACATTGTTGGATTCGTACCTAATTAGCTATCTTTCAATATACAATTGCTGGAAAAAGTATCCGTACACCCGAAGATGAAATCTTTAAATATATAATATTAATTGGCTAGGCGATTTCTTGTGCCCGATGTTTTGTTCTACCGTTTTATCCCGATTTTGACCAAACGTATATTATTTGAAAGGTATTTCTTTTTAGCCGTTTTGCAGATTTACAGATTTTTAAATTTTTTCTTTTGTTTTGAGTATATTGCATTTAAAGTTGTTATTAACACATACATAAAATTATACATATACTATGTGCGTGTTTATAAAATTTGTTAATGTGTTTGTTAATGAGTTTCTGTTATCTTCATTCACAATAATAATAAACCATAAAAGTGTTGGTTTGTGAATTGCCTAAGTTGAAAAATAAAGCTGCCTAGAAACTGCAGTCGAATTTCGCGTGCTGGAATCTGCTAGTATTAATAAATCTGCTAATCAATGATTTCGAATTATTTTTACAATTGGCGCATTGAGAGTTTTACTAGTTTAAAATTAAAAAAACGCATTATGGCAACTATAAGTGCCAAAAAAAAATATTCCTTGATTTACAGTAAGGGAAATCCCATGAATTACACAACCACGTATAAGTCTGTTTTATCGACTTTAAGACAAATTTGTCTATATAAAGTAGACTCGACTTTACTATATATCTTTTGGAAACTATATTCTGAGATGAGTCCCAAAACAAAAGAAATCGCTGGTGACGAGAAAAGATTATCCTGAAGTTTAGAAAGGAAGGAAAATCTTTTCGTGAATTAGCTCAGATATAGGCAGTGGTCACATTTTAGTGCAGATTGTAGCACAGTTGGATCGCTTCATACATTTCTTGATAAAAAGTATAAGTATAAAAGTATAAAACTTTTTATCAACTCAAGAAAGATTTAAAGTTAAATCCCATATAACCAGAAAAGATTTTTTTGCCCCAAATTCTTCACCTCAACACACAAAACTTGGCACAAGTCATTACTGTAAAGAAGTTCAAAAATTTGGAAAATTTCATAGTCAATATATCCGAAAATGAATTTTTTGACCCAAATTTTTGTTTCTTCATTAAAAGTCCTGTAACTTGACTCAAGCTATCAGTATTATGACATAAAGATGTTGACACACCGCCCATATAACCAAAAAATGTTTTTATTGAAAAACTTTGTTTTTAAAACAAACTGAAAAAGTTTTGTAATTCGTCTTAAAACTATAAGTAACATTTGTCCATAAAACAAACAAACTGAAACAATATAAACGATTTAATGACTGATATATGTTTTTACGTGTATGCAAATATAGAATATGTAAGGAGCTGACGATGAATTGATACTTTTCTAATAAAAAATTGAAATGTAAAATTATAAAGTTTACATTAAGCAATTAATAATTTCTGAAGTTAGAAAGCAACAAATAATGTTTTATTATAATAAGTGCAGCAACAAAACAGCAGCTTGAGTTGAGTATTTATTTGGAATTCAACTCTCATTCTTAATACGTATTGTTAACAAATTTTTACTTTTGTTAATATCAGTGATTGAAACCCTGAAAAAAGGGGTTCAGGTTCGGGTTCGGGTTAATCAACATAAAAAATTTTGGTTCGGGTTCGATTCGGGGTTGGGGTTCAGGTTTAAAATTTTAAAAAAAGTACAAGGGTTTTATTAATAAGAAATTTATTTATTTTTCAAAGAAATTGTCGTTTTGTAACCCCAATAAAGCAAAAATCTACCATCTTATCATTGCATAAGGCTTAAGGGCCTTAAGTTGACTCTGGAAATGACCAACTATTCCAGGCTAAGATTAAAACCTCGTTTAAATATTCTAACTTTTTTTTGATTATATTAACTATACAAATGGAGAATATTATCTTTTCCAACAGTTCCTAACATATCAACCGTGCTTTACTTTAAGAAAAATATTATTATTTCTGTGATATCACAACAAAATTTATTAAAATCTAAAGGAAGTTTATAAGAAAAAAACTGTTAATAATTTATTTTTATTTTTTTAATAACTCATAATATTGACGTTAAGCTTTACAGCATTTTGAACTTAACACATTTATATACACAATTATCTATAATAACCGCTTTTGAAATTTATAGTTTAATGCTTCACCGACTTTCTAATTCGGATTACTTA
Source organism: Cordilura impudica (assembly GCA_963682025.1). Lineage (NCBI taxonomy): Eukaryota > Metazoa > Arthropoda > Insecta > Diptera > Scathophagidae > Cordilura > Cordilura impudica. The sequence continues at coordinate 62,750,343 of OY821521.1, forward strand.
TTATTGTATGTTTTAGAAGTTTTTATTTTAATAAAAATATAAAAATTTTCTCAAAACTTTATAATTTATATACTTGGAAAATGTTTTGTTTTATTGCTAGTACCATCAAAATTAGAAAAATTAATTTTATTTTTTTTACTATGAAGCCTGTTTTCTTGTCCATTGGATTTTGGAGTGCAACTGTTTTTTTACATTTTATTTCAATATCTGAAAAAAAAAATTGTTTATACCCATGCATACGTATAAAAATAATTTTTTTTTGATGTGTAAACATCTATACGCGCAGGTGGGTAAATTTATATTTCACAATACAATCACTAAAACAGCGTAATATGTGAACGTAAGACGAAATCGGTGTGACTTATGATTATGTTAGATTATGATATATAATAACTTGTTTGAAAATGAAAAATGAGAAATGAAAAAAAAAATTAAAAATTAAAAATAAAAAATTAAAAATTATAAATTATAAATTATTATTATAATTATAAATTATAAATTATAAATTATAAATTCTAAATTATAAATTATAAATTATAAATTATAAATTATAAATTATAAATTATAAATCATAAATTATAAATTATAAATTATAAATTATAAATTATAAATTATAAATTATAAATTATAAATTATAAATTATAAATTATAAATTATAAATTATAAATTACAAATTATAAATTATAAATTATAAATTATAAATTATAAATTATAAATTATAAATTATAAATTATAAATTATAAATTATAAATTATAAATTATAAATTATAAATTATAAATTATAAATTATAAATTATAAATTATAAATTATAAATTATAAATTATAAATTATAAATTATAAATTATAAATTATAAATTATAAATTATAAATTATAAATTATAAATTATAAATTATAAATTATAAATTATAAATTATAAATTATAAATTTATAATTATAAATTATAAATTATAAAATTATAAATTATAAATTATAAATTATAAATTATAAATTATAAATTATAAATTATAAATTATAAATTATAAATTATAAATTATAAATTATAAATTATAAATTATAAATTATAAATTATAATTATAAATTATAAATTATAAATTATAATTATAAATTATAAATTATAAATTATAAATTATAAATTATAAATTATAAATTATAAATTATAAATTATAAATTATAAATTATAAATTATAATTTATAAATTATAAATTATAAATTATAAATATAAATTATAAATTATAAATTATAAATTATAAATTATAAATTATAAATTAAAATTATAAATTATAAATTATAAATTATAAATTATAAATTATAAATTATAAATTATAAATTATAAATTATAAATTATAAATTATAAATTATAAATTATAAATTATAAATTATAAATTATAAATTATAAATTATAAATTATAAATTATAAATTATAAATTATAAATTATAAATTATAAATTATAAATTATAAATTATAAATTATAAATTATAAATTATAAATTATAATTATAAATTATAAATTATAAATTATAAATTATAAATTATAAATTATAAATTATAAATTATAAATTATAAATTATAAATTATAAATTATAAATTATAAATTATAAATTATAAATTATAAATTATAAATTATAAATTATTAAATTATAATTATAAATTATAAATTATAAATTATAAATTATAAATTATAAATTATAAATTATAAATTATAAATTATAAATTATAAATTATAAATTATAAATTATAAATTATAAATTATAAATTATAAACTATAAATTATAAATTATAAATTATAAATTATAAATTATAAATTATAAATTATAAATTATAAATTATAAATTATAAATTATAAATTATAAATTATAAATTATAAATATAAATTATAAAATATAAATTATAAATTATAAATTATAAATTATAAATTATAAATTATAAAATAAATTATAAATTATAAATTATAAATTATAAATTATAAATTATAAATTATAAATTATAAATTATAAATTATAAATTATAAATTATAAATTATAAATTATAAATTATAAATTATAAATTATAAATTATAAATTATAAATTATAAATTATAAATTATAAATTATAAATTATAAATTATAAATTATAAATTATAAATTATAAATTATAAATTATAAATTATAAATTATAAATTATAAATTATAAATTATAAATTATAAATTATAAAATATAAAATATAATTATAAATTATAAATTATAAATTTTAAATTTTAAATTATAAATTATAAATTATAAATTATAAATTATAAATTATAAATTATAAATTATAAATTATAAATTATAAAATATAAATTATAAATATAAATTATAAATTATAAATTATAAATTATAAATTATAAATTATAAATTATAAATTATAAATTATAAATTATAAATTATAAATTATAAATTATAAATTATAAATTATAAATTATAAATTATAAAATTATAAATTATAAATTATAAATTATAAATTATAAATTATAAATTATAAATTATAAATTATAAATTATAAATTATAAATTATAAATTATAAATTATAAATTATAAATTATAAATTATAAATTATAAATTATAAATTATAAATTATAAAATATAAATTATAAATTATAAATTATAAATTATAAATTATAAATTATAAATTATAAATTATAAATTATAAATTATAATTTATAAATTATAAATTATAAATTATAAATTATAAATTATAAATTATAAATTATAAATTATAAATTATAAATTATAATTATAAATTATAAATTATAAATTATAATTATAAATTATAAATTATAAATTATAAATTATAAATTATAAATTATAAATTATAAAATTATAAATTATAAATTATAAATTATAAATTATAAATTATAAATTATAAATTATAAATTATAAAATTATAAATTATAAATTTAAATTATAAATTATAAATTATAAATTATAAATTATAAATTATAAATTATAAATTATAAATTATAAATTATAAATTATAAATTATAAATTATAAATTATAAATTATAAAATATAAATTATAAATATATAAATTATAAATTATAAATTATAAATTATAAATTATAAATTATAAATTATAAATTATAAATTATAAATTATAAATTATAAATTATAAATTATAAATATAATTATAAATTATAAATTATAAATTATAAATTATAAATTATAAAATTATAAATTATAAATTATAAATTATAAATTATAAATTATAAATTATAAATTATAAATTATAAATTATAAATTATAAATTATAAATTATAAATTAATAAATTATAAATTATAAATTATAAATTATAAATTATAAATTATAAATTATAAATTATAAATTATAAATTATAATTATAAATTATAAATTATAAATTATAAATTATAAATTATAAATTATAAATTATAAAATTATAAATTATAAATTATAAATTATAAAATTATAAATTATAAATTATAAATTATAAATTATAAATTATAAATTATAAATTATAAATTATAAATTATAAATTATAAATTATAAATTATAAATTATAAATTATAAATTATAAATTATAAATTATAAATTATAAATTATAAATTATAAATTATAAATTATAAATTATAAATAATAAATTATAAATTATAAATTATAAATTATAAATTATAAATTATAAATTATAAATTATAAATTATAAATTATAAATTATAAATTATAAATTATAAATTATAAATTATAAATTATAAATTATAAATTATAAATTATAAATTATAAATTATAAATTATAAATTATAAATTATAAATTATAAATTATAAATTATAAATTATAAATTATAAATTATAAATTATAAATTATAAATTATAAATTATAAATTATAAATTAAAAATGAAAAATAAAAAATGAAAAATAAAAAATTAAAAATTAAAAATAAATAATGAAAAATAAAAAATAAAGAATGAAAAATAAAAAATGAAAAATAAGAAATGAATAATAAACCATTAAAATAAAAAATTAAAAATAAAAAATTAAAAATAAAAAAATAAAAATGAAAAATTAAATTGAAAAATAAAAAACGAAAAACGAAAAATAAAAAATGAGACATGAAAAATTAAAAATTAAAAATAAATAATGAAAAATAAAAAATGAAAAATAAAAAATGAAAAATTAAAAATTAAAATAAAAAATTAAAAATTCAAAATAAAAATGAAAAATTAAAAATGAAAAATGAAAAATAAAAAACGAAAAATAGAAAATGAAAAATGAAAAAATAAAAAATGAAAAATCAAAAAAGAAAAATAAAAAATTAAAACTGAAAAATGAGAAACTAAAATTAAAAATAAAATATTAAAAATGAAAATAAAAAATGAGAAATCAAAAATGAAAAACGAAAAATTAAAAATGAAACATAAAAAATTAAAAATGAAAAATAAAAAATGAAAAATAAGAAATGAAAAATAAAAAAATTCAAAATAAATGATTCAAAATAAAAAATGATAAATAAAAAATGAAAACTAAAAAATTAAAAATAAAATTTTAAAATAAAAAATGAAAAAATTTAAAATAAAAAATTTAAAATAAATAATGAAAAAAAAAATGAAAAATAAAAAATGAAAAATAAAAGAAGAAAAATAACTTTAAAGAATAAAAAATTAAAAATTTAAAATATAAAATAGATAATGAAAAAAAAAAATTAAAAATTAAGAATAAAAAATGAAAAATGAAAACTAAAAAATGAAAAATAAAAAATTAACAATAAAAAATGAAAAATAAAAAATGAAAAAAGAAAAACTAAAAAATGAAAACTGAAAAATAAAAAATTAAAAATCGAAAACGAAGAACAAAAAATTAAAAATTAAAAATAAAAAAATTAAAAATAAGAAATGACAAATGAAAAACGAAAAATGAAAAATAAAAAACCAAAAATTAAAATTAACCGGTTGAAATAATAAATAATAATAGTAAATATTTTTATATTAGCAGAGACCCTACAGTTGATTGCTATAAGTGATATATATATGACGCTTTCTCTTTGTTTTTAAATAAGTGCCATATAAAATATTTAATTACTATATGTTTACACATCTCCCCTGTGATCGGACTCACGTGATTTTTTTTTTTAAATAAAAATATTTTTTTTTTATATCCATGAATATGAGAAACAAGAGACCGTTCGTGGTAATATTGCGTACTAAAGTTTTCAATTATTGCTCTTGTTTCGTTTGTAAAGAACTTTCAAATTTTAAAGGATCTCAATTCAAAATTTTTTTATACTTATTTATACTGCAGAATGAGAATGTGTAAACCAGATGAAATTTTTAATTTGACAGAAACAAGTAGACGCGAAAAATATTGATTCTAATTTCTATCCTTGCATATTCTTGAAGATTTTCAATAATTTTTTGTGTCAAAGATGTATGTCGAGCGCAATGATTTGCAGGCAAATATATATAAATTGCTATTCTCCAGCTTTATTAGTTTAGTGAAAATAATTATTTTAAATTTTCGGCATTAAATTATTATCGACCATTCTATCAAAGATCTATCAAAGATAGTTATTATAATAATAATGTCCTCTTCAATTGTTCTTTTTTATGCAATATATTCAACTAACTTAGCATTCAAGTTGTTTCCTAAGTTGCTGTAATGTAAATAGACTGAAAATATTTTGTTTAACTTGCGATAATTTCTTCCATCTTTGGGTAATTTAGTATGGGCACAAAGTACTGTGCGATAGCCTCTTTATTATGAAGGTTTTGTTAATTAAAAAGAATTGAACAACTTTTCTTAATTGGTATGAAAATGCGTTGTATTTAAATGACATATTTGCTACATATCATTCGAAGAATATTTCAAGCATTTTTAGTAAGACTTCAGGGAATCATTTATAAAAATCATAAATATAATGATGATTAATTTAACAAAGACAAAAAAAATTAGACATCTCAAAAGCCCACAAATTGTTCGTCATTTTAAGCCAATTAAAAAAGAAAATAAAAAATTGCAATAATGCTCATTAAGACAATTATTTTAAGCTCTGTTTGATGTTAAATGAAGAAAGTAGTTACAATTTGAATATTATGAATATTATGGACAGTTGAAATTTAACAGGTAATATTAATTATACAAATTAAAGCTTCTTCTGAAAGACATATAAAATGCTATAAAATAGTGATGTCAACTTAGCGCTTTTCGCGAAACATTTAGCACCTTTTAGCTACACAAAAATCTCATTTTCCCATTTTAAAAAAAAAATCACTAAATTAGCAGTCTTCATTTTTCTTCTTCTTAAATACAACAGTTCATGTTAAAGAATATTGTAGATATTTGAACAACCTCCCTCCAAATTTAAACTTTTTGGTCAAAGAGACTTATAATTCAGTCTCTAATTCGTCAGAAACATCAAAATCATATAACATATATCGAGAAAAAATTAGATACTAACACCAACCATATGACTTTGTAGAAAGGCCAATCAATTCTAAATAGATACGTATGTGGATTGAGTTGAAAACTCATTCTAGTGTTGTTAATGAAAATTGGTTTGAGACGAAAAATAATTAATTCCAAAAACTATATTTATAAGACGCTATTGGCCCAAGTTTATCAGGAGTACAAAATCTGAATCTGCCCTTCGAAGCCCGAATTCCGTGTTGTGCTATTTATAAAATTTCATCACATACTTCTATTAACATTAGTTACCTTCAAACAATGAACAAAAACAAAATCAAGATGAAGATGGGGAAGAGGAAGAAAATCAGATATTTTTCTATAAAAATTAACAGGTATAAGAAAAGTTTTTAATTCATATTTCTTTATATCATATAACTATACCACTAATATATAAGTTTTTAGAAAATTAATAAAAAATAAATTTACTTTTTTACAAACATAACTAACGTTTTTAGTTTCATTCTTATTGAAAGCTATTTGGTATACTGTTTTGCGCTTTTTGCTTGGTAAAGTGTGCAACACTTTATAAAAAAGCAGCTAAAAAATATTTCATTTACACAGTAAACATCTATTTATATGGAAAAATAGCACACATTCGTTTAGTGGACTGAGTTTTGTCTGAAATATTTCGGTACGTTGCAACATTTTTGGTACACATGTTAGGTCTAAAATATTAACAGGCTAGGCGCTTTTAATGGCCCCTTCTACGCTATTAGTTATCACCTGATTTTTACAAAAAAAAAATACCTTTTGAAAGGTATTTCTTTGCAGATGTGCACCCTCTACATAGATGTGTACCATCTCGTACATTTTTTTGGAGTAAAATTTTTTAAGTTGCTACCAGCACGTACATAGAAAACAATGCAATACTGTATGTGTATTTATGAATTGACTAAAATTGATTAGGATACCGTTAGGCTCTTATAAAGTGAATGAAATTTAATGATTTTATTTAAAAATTCACAATTTAATGACTTAAAAAACCATTTAAAGAATTACTCGTACAATTTAATAGAAAAATAAATCTTCTTTATAATTATATATATACTAGCAGATTCCAGCGCTCGAAATTCGAGTGCAATTTCTAGGCAGCTTTATTTTTCAACTTAGCTAATTCACAAACCAACACTTTTATGGTTTATTATTATTCTGATTGAAGATAACAAACTCATTAACGAACATACTAACAAATTTAATAAAACAGACATAGCACATGTATAATTTTACGTATGTGTTAGTAGCAACTTTAAAAGCAATTTACTCAAAATAAAGTAACAAATTTAAAAATCTGTAAATCTATAAAACGGCTAAAAAGAAATACCTTTCAAATAATATACCTTTTGTCAAAATTGGGATAAAACAATAGAATAAAACACCGGTCACAAGAAATTGCCTGGCCTATTAATATTATATATATATATAATACTAAATAATTTTAAAAAAATTTTAGAACATGTTAACGAATGCCTCAATAATTTATTTTGAAAATTGGGTTTTGGATTTCCAGCGACCTCAAATGTTGACTTAATTTTTTTTTATTAAAGAAAGGCTTCAAGTCGTTTTTTTATTAAATCCGATCTAGTATACGAAATAAAATTCAAACGTGATGAGTCAAATGTATGCGATATGGTATTTATTGGGACTACAAAAACAAAACAAAAAAACTAGGATTTCGTCGCACAAATCAGACCAAAGGAGACAAGACAATGAAACATATCAAAAATCAACTTTAGCCAAAGACTGTATTAAAACTCACCACTGTGCAGATTTTGAGAAAGTAAAAATATATTATTCCCAAGAAAATGAACATTTTTTAACACAAGGTACTCCGTCAAGAAAAGGTAATTCCTTAAAGCAATGTACTTTTTTAAAAGAAGGTCCTTTTTAATAAAATGTACTTTTTAAGAAAAATCAGTTCTTCAAAAAGTTTACTTTTTAAGAAAAGGTACTTTGGGAAAGAAAATATACTTTTTAAGGAAAGTTTTTTTTTTAAGAGAATGTAATTTTTTTAAAAGAAGAAATACCTCTGCAAGAAAATGTACTTTTAAAGTAACGTCCTCTTCTAAGGAATGGTAGCTTTTTTTAACAAAACTTACTTATTTCAGAAAAGATAATTTTTTAAGTACGGTAATTTTGCAAGAAAATGTACGTCCTTATCTAAGAATCGTTGCTTTTTTTTAAAGAAAACTTACTTATTTCAGAAAAGGTACTTTTTAGAATTTTTTTTTAAGAAAATGTACTTTTTTAAGAAAACGCAATTTTTTTAAGAAAAGCTAATTTTTCTAAAGAAAAGTTACTTTTTTTAAGAAAATTTACTTTTTTAAGAAAATCTGTTTTTTTAAATAAAGGTACTTTTTTAAGAAAGTACTTTTTTTAAATTAAGGTACTTAAAAAAAAACGTATATGAAAACGTATATGGTATATGAAAATTTACTTTTTTAAGAAAATACACTTTTTAAGAAAGACGAACTTTTAAGAAAAGCTGTTCTTTAAAGAAAATATGCCTTGTTTAGAAAATTTACTTTTTAAGAAAAGGTATTTTTTAAGAAAAGGTACGTATTTAAGAAAAGAAGCTTTGTTCAGAACTTACATATTTTTTGGAGAAAATATACTTTTTTAAGAAATGGTATGTTTTAGAATAAGCACTTTTATAAGACTATGTACTTTTATGAGAAATTGTAATTTTTAAGAAAAATACCATTTTAAGGAAAGGCACATTTTAAGAAAAATTACTTTTCCAAGAAAATATACTTCTTAAAGAAAGGCACTTTTCAAGAAAAATCATTTCCTTAAAATGTTTACTTTTTAAGGGAAGGTACTTTTTGGGATAAAAAATACACTTTTTATTGGAAAGGTACCTTTTTAAGAGGATGTCCTTTTTAAACAAAAAAGTATTTTTGCAAGAAAACGTACTTTTTAAGTAAAGTCCTCTTCTAAGAAATGGTATTTTTGAAGAAAAGTTACATTTTTTAAGAAAATCTACTTTTTAATAAAAATGTAGTTTTACAAAAAAAAACACGTTTTTTTATAAAACGATACTGTTTTTAAAGAAAACTTTTTTTTAAGACAATGCATTTGTTAAGAAAATTCAGTTCAATTAAGAAAATTTACATTTCACCTATTTAAGAAAATACAGTTATTTGAGAAAAGCTACTTTTCTAAGAAAAGGTACTTTCTTTGAGAAAAGGTACTTTTAAAAAAGGTACTTTTTAAAAAGGTTCTTTTTAAATAAAATGTAGTTCTTTAAGATAAAGTTACATTTATAAGAAAATAAATTTTTTTTGGGAAAAGGCACTTTTTGGGAAAAGTTACCTTTTTGAGAAAAGGTGCCTTTTTGAGAAAAGGTGCCTTTTTGAGAAAAGGTGCTTTCTGGAGAAAGGTACTTTTTTAAAGAAAGGCACTTTTTGCTACTCTTAATAATATCACATTTTTAGTTTAGAAGATATAACCGTTCAAAGTTGACCGACTTTCGGTTTTCAAAAAAATACACAATTTTTAGTCAATTTGTTGCGATATCAGGTGTAATATCACGAAAAATAGGTAACGAATCGCCTTATTTTTTGTTTGTGTTGATTGATGTATTTATTAAATGTATAATGATAAAAAAAAAATTAACTGTTTGCTTTGTGCTTCTCCTGGTAAATCACCATTTAAAAACTATCCGTTTTTTCACTATTTTTCAACTTTGACGGAAAATAAAAAAAATCTATATTTTTCTATATTTGCACATATTTGCAAAACATGTTCCTTGATTATTTATTTACATAATTCAAAAGGTTTTATCTGCCCGTACGTGCCCGTTTGGCTTCTAGAGGTAAAAAAGGTTAAAAAGACATGGTTGCAGAGATTGTATGGCGTGCATCCCTTACATGTTTTGACTGACAGTAGTTTGATCTAATAGTTTGAAAATTGCATTTTAAGTCGGTTGTCTACCTGTGAGCCTCTGCCAAAGTCTACCTACACCCAATATTCTGTTACAGACACAGGATGCACAAAAAACTTCTCATTGAAATTCGCAGGTACGCACCTCACTTAAAAATTATTTTGGAGTACAAATGGTCAAGAACAATATTGACTTATGGTCCCTCCAGGTAGGCACAAATCTTATTTAGACACGAGCATAATATAAAATTGCATAACTCAGCCTAAGTCCATATGTATGCAGGGAACAGGTAAATTTATAGGCATGGTAGCATAAGCCTATATATTGCAAAATAAGCATAATGCCTGGATTAGTCTACGACTGAAAGTTGGGCAACAGGTACTGAAACAATGGCGTTAAACAATTTAAAATTATTTGAACTGTTCAGAAGGTCAACCACACCAAAGTTTTTCACGGAAGCTGCTTTAGAAGAACTTGATAGCTTATACGGAAATATTGAGAGAAGCGAAATTATAAAAAATAATTTTTATCTGATATATGCAAATATTAAGGCAAAATGGGTGAAATCTAATCGAACTATTCAGAACTTCAACTCCAAATACGAGGACTGGCTTAATGAAGACACCATCCTGGATATATTGGCAGTAGATAAACTTCGATGAAAATACATCAATAAAGGATAAGGAAAAGATCAGAAAGAAGCAAATACAGGATGCTTTTTTTAAACAAGTTGGACTAAAAGTAGACTATCCCAAGCACGGATACGGTAACTCAAATGATGGAAACACTTCTAGGAGATTTTTTGAAAATGATGAGGCAGTAACTAGAATCACTGGAATTGACAATCAAATCGTGAAAAGATTGGGAATGATCTTGAATGTTTTAAACTGCAAAGAAAATGTCAATTCTACAAAATATGGAGAATATGCATCGAAAACTGCATCTCTTTTAGCAGAAATGTATCCACAGAAGAAGTTGACCCCGACCGTCCATAATATATTGGCGCATGGCAAAGATATAATTGAGTACCAGTCTTTGCCAATTGGAGAGCTTTCTGAAGAAGCACAGGAGTCTCTTAACAAATCTTATAAAAAATATATATTGCAGAACACATTCAAAGCATCAAGGGTAAGGCAAAATGAGGACCTCTTCAACATGTTGGCAGCATCTTCCGAAACACTTGTTTCTTCCCTGCGGCATGTGAAGGCACGAATAGAGTTAGAAAATAATTATAGTTTAGAAATGATTAGCCTTTTAAATGATTAGTCTTTTAAAATTGAAAAAATAAACTTAAAAAAGAAGTAATTTTTTTTCAATTTGTTGGGTAATAATTTAAAATATAAAACCCTAAAGAAAAAAAATAAAAACAATCTAAAAATGTAAAAATAATTTTTTTAGTTACCATAAAATTGTTTTTTCTACAAATTTTAACTTTGATAACCCATAAGTAGGCCCCTACAAAGCGTAGCACCCTTTCCAAATGCTCATTTCATAGGCTGAGCAGTTATCTATCATATGCTGTTTAAACTGTTCAATTATGTTATTCGGTTCAAAAGATATGATTTTTGCAACGAAAAAACTCAAATGGCGCCACTGTGCGTCGTTATATGAAGAAAAAACTCAGAAATGGTCAATATTTTTTTTTAAATTTAACACATGTAAAGAGCGCTTAAAATTAATATATTTGGCATCGTTAACTCAAAACTGACAAAAATGGACATACGCGGTTATTCCAGAAAACCACAGAAATGTGATAAGGTAATTTTGTGAAAAAATTATTTTTTTTAATAAAATTCACTTTTTTTGAATACTTTTTAACGAAATTTTACTTTTTTGAGAGACTATATTTCGTGAGAAGAAGTACTTATTCCAGACAACAGAGTTTTTGAGAAAACGTACTGATTTAATAAAATGTATTTTTTTACGAAACGGTAATTTTTAGGAAAGGGTATATTTATGTGCATAAAAAGTGTATGTGGTGGAGGTAATTATATTTATGTATTTGTTGTTGTTTCGAGCTTACTGGTCGATTTTGAATATGCAAATAAAACGAAGTTTATTTCATACCTATCCCAACGTTTCGTCGGTCTATGCCGACTTCTTCAGGGTTAATTTTTTTATTTTGCAAATTATTTAACAATTATAATTGACATCGGAAATGGTCGTCGAGTATTAATTAAATAAATATCCCAAAAGGCGGTTGTCAAAGTTGTAAAATTAAAAAAATATAATAATAAATAAAACTTGCACAAATAATTACTACACTAATAACACAGTTGCTACAATACTAAAGTATAAACAGAATTTGTATCGTTTTCATCTTCTTTTGTGTTCATAGAAAACTCTCTTTTTTGTTGTATCCTAAGGCTTGCCAACCTCAGTCTTTTATTTTCCCTCCTCTCAATGTCTAAAATTTTTATGTTACTGAAATCCGCCCTGTGGTTTTTCTCATACATGTGTTGTTCCAATCCAGTTGTTTGATTTTTTGTTTTTATATCAGCTTCGTGCTCTGCTATCCGTGTTTTTAATGTCCTTTTTTTGTCCAATATAAAACATATTGCACTGCTCCCCGTTTTCTTCTTTCCCCTTACACGAAATTTGATACACAACGGTACTCTGTTCCATTTGTGTTGGAGAAAAGAGTTCGCAAGGTGTGTTTGATTTGTGAGCAAATTGTGTGTTTGTATTTGGTATGATCGCTTTCATTGTTTTCGTGTCTGTGAGCGACGCACAGTGGACCATTTGACGAGAAGGCGGTCAAAAATCTATAACTTTTGATTGGATTGGAATTTTGATATGCGGTTTGTTTTGTTTGGTAGGTGAGACTTTAGCCTTTAATTCTTGCTATAAAACGTAATTCTCGACCGAAAAGAAAAAAAGTTACGGAGGGTTTAAAATACATTTTCATTTGTAGTTGAATTTTAGTTCAAAAGTGAAGTGTTAAAAGGTAAAAAAAGGTTTTTTCAGTTAATTTAACAACTAATACTTTTTAACAATTTTTTAAGTTAATTTTTTCAGAAAATGCCAAACTTTGGCCCGCGTAAACTTTTTAGTCCTAATGAGCACAAGGGTCAAAAGTTGTTTTTTTTTTTTTTTTTTTTTTTTTTTGAAAGATCCCGAGTTAAAATATAATTTATTAAGCAGCGAACGTAAAAGTTACCTTATAATGGTTCAAGATAGAGAAGTTTCAATGAAAAACTCGTATGTTTTTGCTTAAGTTAAATTTTTTTTTATTGTCTTTTTAAATATTTCAATATCAATTTTTATGGTAAATTTATGAAATATAACAATTTTTATTGTAAATTTACAAAATATATAAATTTTTAAATCAAGAAAATTATTTTAACTATATAAAAAAAAGTGTAACTTATTGTTAGTGTAATGAAACAGTACTTTAAATCAACCAATTTTAGTAAAAAATTTCTTCTAAATAGCCTTGATTTTCATCTTCTAGAAGTTGTTTAGCTTCTTCGTCTAATTCAATAGAGGTAGTTTTCCATTTTTGACAAATGTTGGACATATATGGATCTGAAGTGCACAACAAAATAGTGATAAGGTCTTCATTAGTACAACATCTGCACATTTTCCTTGTGTTGTGCTCGCGAAAGAATCTGTAGTCCTTGTCCCTTTTTTCTTGCGCTTCTTCAGATAGATCTCCTATTGGTAGCATATTGTTTTGAATTATTTGTTCCCCATAGTACAAAATTTTATGAACTGTGGACGGCATATATCTCCAAGAGTATTTTTCATTATAAAGTATAGCTGTTTTATTGGCTTACTCTCCAAATTTTTTTTGCATTTATCTTTCTGCTGCATGCTAGAACTTGTAATATGATTTTGAATCGTCTTATTAATTCATGATCTACATCTGTGATAGATGCTGCAGTTTCCGGATCGGAAAAAAATCTCCTTGCAGTATTTCCAGCATTTGTGTTTCCTTCCCCTTGTTTTGGTTGGTCGATTACGAGGCCTAGCTGTAGATATTTTTGTTGAATTTGTTTTTTTTTTGCTTTCTTTTTTCTGCATTTTCTTTGTTCTTTCTCACTGTTTCGCCTAACGGACCAAATTCCAAATCATAACCCAATTTAACAATATGCTCCATGAATCGTATTCTAGCATGAAGAGGGGACATTCCAAATTCGTAGGCTTCCTTAAAAGTATCGTCTTCTGGTGGGGGTTGACTTAATTGACTTGATATCTTTTCGCATATAATGCAGCTTGGCGTTGACTTTGTTCCAGTTAAAGCTTGTGCAACTTTTCCGTCAATCATTGTGAGACACATTTTAATGTCATTCAATGTCTTGGTCATCAAATTTAAATATTACTGGTTGAAGTTCCTTAATTTGATCTTTTATTTTTTGAACTTCTTCAGTTATGACATCTTTGGTTTCCTTTTTGAATGCAAATTTTATTGGCCTGCAATACTTTGTTAAAGAAGGAATTTCATTTTTCCATACATCAATTTCTGTTGCTCTACTAGTTGACGGCTCTAAGACGCTATACATTTTTGTTAGGCGCAATGGAACAAAAGATACCATAAATAAATTAGCGTCTGATGAATTTTCGGCATTAAATTGTTTGTATTGTTTCTGCCATTACCAATTTTTTTTAAATGATCAGTATCAAGAGTATTTAGCAATCGTTCTGCAGTATGTTCAAGGAGATCTTGCAATTTTATTTCTGCTGATGTTGAAGTGACACTAATAGCAGATTGTGAAGCATTCTTTCTTGGCAGAAACTAAATCTCGATACTCTGGATAAATTCCACAATTCTTTTCATGGGTTCGCTTTCGCAATTCCTTTTATTGATTTTTGGTCAATTTCAAATCGAAAAATAGGGCGAACGCTTCTTCCGGCGTAAATTTCTTATCTTCAATTGGTGTGGGAATACTTTTCAAAATCCTCTTTGTGTGCCTTGGGCTCGCTTCTACTATTTTTCAATTATTTCAAATTTATTTTTTTTATTTTGGGTTGGTTGAATTTGGTGCAAAAATGAATCCTTAATAATTCTTTTAAATTTCTTCATTGATATTCTCCAGCTTGCGCCTTCGAGATCTTTCACTATATCCGTCAATTGGTTTTGCTGATCGACCCTTTTTTCCACTTTCATTGGCAGTTGTAGATGAACTCTCAAAAATAAGTACCTTTATTAACCAGTCTTGGTAACGTTTGTACATCTTTGCCTTCCTATGAGAGCATTCAATGTACCCTCTTTTCAAATTCGATACAAAATTAGTAATTTTTCCTTTGTGCATTTCAATGTCTTTTAGGTTACAATTCTTAAAGAAGTCGTTGCCCACTATGTGCAAAATTACATCGTCTACATCATTTCGTTGAAAATAAATATCTGCCAGATCTCTGTAACAGTACTTAGCCATTGCACAAATTGTAATGAATAATAATTGTGGAAACAATATTATAAATACTCTTTCTTGCAATTATGTAAAATAAAAATTTTTATCTTTTATTACCACTTTTAGAATCATAAAATACCCACACCCTAACCCCTTTTAAAAGGTGAAGCATAGCTGCTCATATCTTAAACGGCTATGTCGCAATAGTTTTTTTTTTACCATTTACCTGTTATTTAAATTGTTTCCCATTTTGCCAGGTATTTAAACTATATAACTCTAATTCAGACTATTAATGTTTTTGAAAGATACCTATGTAAATGTACCTGTAACAATTAAGCGCACTATATCTCAACCCTTTTTTATAAGTATATAACAACTCCTGACAACTTTACCGACATGCAAAAAAATACACCGCGGTGCACCGGTACGACCAACTTTTGTATTCATAACAGACGGACGGACGGACATCGTTTAATCGACTCGGAAAGTGTTTTTGAGTCGATCCGTATAATAAAAGATGAATAAAGGTTCAATATTTTTGGCAGTTACAAACATCACCTCAAACTTAATATATCCTAACCACATAGTGGACAACTTTTGTATTCATAAATTTTGCAGAAAATATCTAACCTTGGGTCAGAAAAATTGTTGTGGTGCACACGGGCGGAAACTCGCGGGTGTATAATGGGGTATAGTAGTATAGGGAAGGGTTCGGACTATAGAAGAGTGCAAGATTTTTTCTGACTGCTTTTGACTGGCAGGAATTATGCTCTATTAAGTAAGAGATTTTCGGAAAAAATTGGACCTTTTTTACTTTTTATTTTTTTTTTAATTTCGGAATGACTCAGTGATTTTACATTTTTAACGTTAATAGTATGGAGGCCGCAAAATTATATAAAATTTATTTCACTTCAAAATCTTTTAAACCAAAAAAGTTACAGTCATTCAAAAATAAAAATTTACAAAGAAATTTTTAATTTTAGCAAAATACTGAGAAAACCCATTTTCGAAGACCCTGTTCGCTGTGATATAGTTGAGATAGAGTCGCAATTTTTTGGCTCCCGAGGTTTACTAGTATTTACTTTCAAATGAATAACATAACTTTAAAATCGGTAACAAAAAAAAAAATGATTTTTGGCCGCCTTCTCAAAATATGGTCAACTGTGCGACGGAATGAATTTAACTGTGAAATAATTTTTAATTCAGGGTTGTCATCTTGTTGATTTTTTGTTTGATTTTTATACCCTATACCACTAAGTGGTTTGGGTATAATGACTTTGTGCTGCTGTTTGTAACAACCAAAAATGTTTGATCTAGACCCATCTTTAATTATACCGGTCGAATCAGAATCACGTTCTGAGTTAATTTAACAATGTCCGTCCGTCCGTCCGTCCGTCCGTCCGTCCGTCCGTCCGTCTGTGTGTCCATGTAAACCTTGTAATCAAACTGCAGGTCGCAAATATGAATATATTGTGATGAAATTTGGTATATAAGCTTCTATCGGCCATGGGATGAACGCTATTGAAATTGGTGAGAATCGGTCCATGTTCAGACCTAGCCCCCATACAAATTACCCATATGAAATCGACATAAATTGCCATAAGATCCAATTGTCATATAGATATTACATCCATTAATGAGTAGTCCAAAAATGATACCTTTGACCCCATATAGAGCTGCTTCCCGATCTTCACTTAAATCTATTAAAAAACAAAAATATTGCACTGATTCTTCTCAAATTTTGTTTGTACATATTTTTGCAAAATACAATTGACTTTACCAAACATGATCAGGATCGGTCCATTTTTGGACCTAGTCCCTTTATAGATATAGCATCCGATATGAACCTTTTCATATCTGCAGCCAAAAAAATTAATAAAAATCCCACTCAAATTTGGTTTTTGCTTATTTTCTATGTCCAGTTAGTTGGGCCTACCTAAACGTATGGTATAGGATATCGTATAGTCGGTCTAGACCGACTATAATTTTCTTACTTGTTTATAAGTGTGTTAAATGTTTGCTTGGGAAAACTGTTTTTAGATAAAGTTACTTTTATTATTTCAATGTTTTTTTTTACTTTTAAACTCAGGATCGCTGATTGCTAAAAGTTTTTCTATAAAGTTGTTGGCAGTGTTAACAACCATTTTCCTAGGTTGTGTGGAATGGAAATTGATAATTCGCCCTGAAACTAAATGTTTTTTGTACCAGTCAAAAGCAATTTTATTGTCTTTTCGGTGAAGTTTTATGTCTAAGAATTTTAAATATTTATTTTTCTCCATTTCCGAAGTGAATTTAAGTTTGTTGTGATATTTGTTGAGAAGTTCTAGAATTTTGGTGTTGTCATCTTTTTTAATTATTGCGAAAAAATAATCTACGTATTTTAATATTATTTTTACTTCTATGTTTTCTTTATTTAATTGTTTTTTAGTCTCATCTAGCAGATCATCTAATACTATATTTGCAATTGTTGGTGATAGTGGGTTTCCCATAGGCATGCCAAAAGTTTGATTGTATATTTTATCCTCGAATTTGAAATAATTATTGTCTTTTAGACAAAATTGTAATATTTTAAGGAATTGTGTTTTTGGAATGTTCGTTTTTTCCTTTATAATGTCCCACTTTTTCATAATTATATTTATTGCCGTGTATATTGGAAGGTTGGTGAAAAGCGCAATAACATTATAAGATATAAGAACCTCGTTATCGTCTAGTGTGATGTTGGAAAGTTTTTCTTTTAGTTGGTATTTAGACGTATGAGTGATAATTTTATGCAACTAAATAATAATACGTTGTTACAGAATCAGTAATTAGTGTAACCATACTTCAAGACTCTAAAATGATTTGCTATTTAAATCAAAATAGAAAAAAAAAACAAGTAAAAAAATTTATATTCGCTCTAGGCCGACTATACAATACCCTATATTATGCGTTTAGAGATCTTATGGGCATATGGGACTATGACTAAGAATTGCCCTATAGGGTTTATTTTTGGACTATTGATAAATGGATCTAATAAACATACACAAACCCAATTTGGCCGAGATCTATATGATAATTTGAATATATGGCAATTTAAATCGATCTCACAGGGGTCATTTGTATGGGGACTACGTCTGAACTTGGTCCGATTTTCAACCATATTAATAGCGTTCATCGTGTGGCCGATGTAGCCTCATATACTTAATTTCATCAAAATATATTCATATTTGCGAGCTGTAGTTTAATTACAAGCTTTACTGGAACACACAGACAGATGGAAGGAAGAACAGGCGGACGGACACCGCTCAATTGACTCAGAAAGTGATTCTAAGTCGATTGGTATAATAAAGGATGGGTCTATTTCAAATATTATTGATAGGTACAAACAGCAGCACAAAGTCATTATACCCTGAACACATTGTGGTATAGGGTATAATTAATTTGTATATTATAAACATGCGAATAAACAAAACTAACAGATGGTTGGGCACGTCTGAATCGAATCAGAAAGTTATTCGGTGTTATGCCGTTTTATAAAGCTAGCCTAGTTGAACTATTTTGAGCAGTAACAAACATCAACGCTCACCACAGAGCGACAAGGGCTAAAATCCTACTCTGCTTTTTCATTATTTCTATTTCTAACTGAAATCTTGGTAAAGTAAAACAAATCTTTTTCAAACTAATATGTCAACACTGAAAATTTGTTCGTGTTTTGTGTGTAATATTTTTATGCATTGGAATCCAGCAAAACAAAAATATAATTGCCTCGTCTTTAGCAAGTCCCAGTGATTTTAAGCTGTTATAAACGCAACAAAGAATTGTGAATGAACTATTCCCACCCATACCCACAAATCACCAGCACACAACAGCACCCAAAATTTACATTACTGAAACGCAAAGGAAAGAAACAAAAAAATAAAAAGAACTAAAGTATAAATTACAGCGCAGAAGAAAGCAATTAAAATGAATGAAGCGTATAATAACTTATGGAGTGTGCTGTCGTGTGAAAGCAAGCACAAACAATTGTAAAGAAAAATTTAATACAAGATAAAATCTCACGAGACTCTCAAGTTAATTTAGATGTACGAGTAACTGAAGTTCGTGTTATACATTTTGTTTGCTTTTCTTAAATTTTGTATTTATTTGTTTGCATTATACGAGTGTGCTATAACACACTGCATGTCATATTACAATGAGTTTAGGTGGATGTTTTTAACTACCAAATTTAGTACTGAGTTCACGGTGGTATCTTTTATAATCATAGACGCTCTATCAAAAGACACGCAAACAACATAGATTTTATTCAAGTTTGATTAGTGTATGACTTTTGAGAACTTATAAGTTACTAGTGTGTTTCGAAATCGGATAATTCTTGGACCGAATTTGATTTCTGATTATTAAATTTGATTTCTGATTATTTTCTATATCCATTAGTCACCTCACCCAACATGGTAGGACGTAGGACCCATTTCTGAAAATCATGGTGTAGGTTATTATAGAGGAACCCTAGCCCGACTATAATACTATTAAACGAATAAATTTAAATTATTTTAAAATTGAAGCTGCTACGTTATTTTCCTTAAGTTTTCACTTGAGAAATACATTTAACATCAAAAAAGAGAAGATCGGGGAGCAGTTTTATATGACTAAAACATCTCCTACAGCGTTTGTTTTTGGACTAATGATTAGTGGTATAATAAACACAAACAAAATTAATTTGACCAAGATCTATAATACATTTTTTTTAATTAGTGGCCAACACTTAGGGGATGCTCCCTGCAGAAGCAGTGCATTGTGCTCATTTCAGGAAAATTAGTTATGAGAAGGAAGGAAGGAAGGAAAAGAAAGAGAAGCATAGAGAAGCATTTGTGGATATTTGTCTTAAATTTTATTAGATTATAACTTGAAAGACCTGCGCGGGGAGTTTATTCCACATACCGCTAGTTCGACGGATAAACGAACTTTTTCTGTAATACGTTGTGGGGTCAACTGGACAATAGACTACAAACGGATGTGATCTACTAGAAGAGCGGTAGAGCGAACTGAAACTCGGGCAATCGCAGAAGAACATTTCCCATGGTAATATCTATAGAACAGTGCTACACAACCCACATTCGGACGAGGTTCCAATGAGTCAATATAGTTGGATAGCCTACTGTCAAGGGTACCCCTTAATTAAGATGAAACTCCTCTGATGAGACCCCATCAATAACAACACGTATTGTGCGGTCTCCGAGAAAACTCGATATAAATCGAGAGAATTCATTACCGACCCCAAATGAAATAAGCTTTGATTTCAATGCACCGTGCCACACGCGACCGAATGCCTTGGAAATATCTAGAGCAACCACTTCACTTTCGCCAAAATTGTGAAAGTAAAGAAAGTAGAGCTAGCAGGTCTCACGTGGATCGATTTCTGCGGAAGCCATGCCGTTGATCATTAAGAAATGAGTTGGACTCTGGATCATGCTCTCTACCACTTTTGAAAGCGCAGGAAAGATTGCAGTTAAACGGTAATTTTCAGGGTTATGAGCCGCACCCTTTTTAGGGATTGGTTGGACATTAGCAACCTTCCAGTAAAAGGGAAATACTCCCGCACGATACGAAAGGCTGAAATGGCCCAGGAAACTTATTTACGTTGAGATTTGAAAGAATCTTTTTAACTGCACCAGCTGGGAAAAAAATTTTAGCCATAGTACAAGATAGTGATAGTACAGCTAAAAGGTTAACCTTATCAACCGGATCATTGAATATTTGGTCATTCATTATAAGAGTTGGGATAGCAGAACTGGCATTATTCTTTACTCTTTTCATAAATGACTAAAAGCTCTCACTGCCCCGAGGAGCACGAAGACGCTGATCGTAAATAAACGTTTCGCGCCTCAGTGCTTTGGCACATTATTTCTTCCACCATTATCATTATAAAGAAAACAAAGTTTCCTGTTAAAATGTTTTAAGAGGTCATTAAGCTCAGCCCAATGAGCCTTCTCGTAAATAAAAACTTACCGTTTCATAGCTGGTGTTGAAACACTTTGAAGTACAGAGTAGGAAAAAGATGCAGAAATGATGGAGTGATCCTAATTACCAAGAGGTGCAAGTATTTTCACTCCATACTTGTTAGGGTGTAAAGTTAGAGAGAGGTCGACAGTATTTTGTCTTTGCCCTTCAATGCACGGAATGTGCATTGGTTCTTTCACTATGATGAAGTACGATTGGTGAAGCCAAGAAGAGTTGTGCATATTAAAATTGCCGGCAACTAAGGTTTCACTATTCGAGCAACTCTGTAAGATTTAGGTTGTGGACTCAGAAAGGGCATAGAAGCCATTTTAGAAATGCTCCCATCCTATCTTTGAGCTCCTATGTAAACCTGAAGTGCAAAATGAGAGAACTGATTTTGAACTTAATTGGGACTTGGTCTGGACATGCACCGATTTTTACCAATTTCGACAACTTTCATCGTATTGCTGATAAAAGCTTACATACTAAATTTTATCAGAATGTATTCACAGTTGCGACCCGTAGTTTAATTATAAGATTTACATGGACACAGACGGACAGACGGACGGAACAATATTCATATTTGAACACACAGATGTACGGCCATCGCTAAATCTACTATGAAAGTTATTATTCAGAGTCGATCGGCATAAGCAAGGAAGGGTCTACGTCAAATATTTTTAGTCGTTACAAACATCAAACATACCTTGGCAAAATTGTGGTATAGGTTATAGAAGTAAAAATGTTACAAGTGGTACAATTAGTTTCAAAAAGTCAAAGAAGCTGTTGAAGACAAATTACGTCAGGACCAAAATAACCTAAATTAATATGTAAAACGTCAAGGAATTCAAAGACTTAATACTGAAATATCTAGAGATCTTGCTGATTCTATTGATATTTGAAGAGGATTTAAAATATATTTTTGGCCTCAAATGCGGCGAATCTTGGTAGGAACGATAGAGAGTGATGTTAATATATCTGAAGCTTTAAGACTACTAGAATGAAATGAAATGCATAATGTTTAAAGGTACTGAGGGTTGGCTCTATTCTTAGCAGCATGTACTAATCAAGACATATGTAGATACCGCTCAAAACGTGAAAACTCGTTAAAAGCCGAGGTTATGTTAACAGTATTCTTTGATTTTATTGGTTTGTTGCATTAAACGTTCCTTCTAAACTGGGTCGTATATGTGAATTTTTTTCACAAAAATAAGCCCGACTATGGCATAACTCTTAGTTTTGGCACCACGATAATGCGTCGCCCTATACTATATGTTTGAATCCATTTTCCACAAAATTTTACACCACCACCGTAGAGAATTGATTAAGCACCTTGTAACTTCCGACTATACAATGAACACAAAAGGCCAAATCTGGAACACTTTTTTAAACCGCTTAATGAGATAAAAGTTAAGGATTGCGGTTTGCGCAGAAAAAACTTGTAACATAAATAAATTGAAAAACTTTGAAACGAAAAACCCGATTTTAATCAAAAATTACAACTAATTGATGATAATAATATTTAAGTAAAATTATTATTTAAATTAAAATATTATATGTGACCTTCTACGAGAAAAGGGACCTAGTGTGTGAAAATTAAGTTTTGAGAAAAAACGCATTTAAAGTTTTTACACCCTTTTAGGTACCAGAATCCACCGTTTTTGACACAACCCGTTTTTTGACATTTTTTGATATTTTGATATTTTGCAAATTTATGTTTTGTACGAAAATTTAATTTTTCAATATCTCCTCCACAAGCGCTTAACTTTCAGTGATCCTTTTTACAAGAGACCAATATATTTTTATGGGATTTAGTTCTGGGTAATTGGGTAGATTCTCATATACATATATATTAGGGTAGTCCTTAAAAATGAAATTGTAATTTTAAAGAGTATGGGTTCCTTTCCATATAAAACTAATAAATGTGAATGTTGAAGATAATCGGATAAAGACAATCGAAAATAGACTTTAAATTTCAAGTGTGTTTCTATAGGTAAAATATGACTTTTTTCAGTTTTTATAAAAATTTCGTTCTATAGTTTAAATTTTGCGACAAGTTGTTATATGAATCGATATCACTACTAAATTATCTTTTCAAAAAGCTGCATAACTTCAAAATCGAATAAAAACTCACCAACAAATAGCAAATGCACCAGGCCACTTTTGTGCCGAAAAACTCTGGGTCATGAAATGTGATGAACATTTTTTCAACTTTAACAAATTGGTTAAAGAAATAATTTAAAAAATTTTAATCAATTGTTTTGAACAACACTACATATTCAGGGCGTATGATTATTATTTATTAGTAGAGGAAAAGAGTGGTATTTGCAATATTAAATCCAGACCATCGGTATTTTCTATTCTATTGTTTACATTGATACATATATAAATACAAATTATTTATTTAAGCCTAAGATGCAATTTTGCTAACGAATGAAATGAGAAATCATCAATGGTTTTTCTAGTTATAGCTAGAAAACTAACTTGGTCTGAGAACGCCAAACCTTTTGGAGATTTTACCATACTGGCCTAGTACTTTCAGCCTGACTTGGACTTTCTCACCCTTCACTCGAACATATACATATTCCTTAATATTAAGGAAATAAATTCGAAATTTTATTTAAAACAAACACATCATAAGTTTTACGATAGAGACAAAAACAATATTTACTTTACGTTTTACAAAAATTAGATTTAATTATTTATTATAATTCAGCGGCCGCCATACAATTTTTTATAGGCAATTAGGTCTTTGAGAAGAAAAAAACTGTAAAATCATTGTTATAAGTAGCACAATACATTTACATTTATTAACCCTTGGCTATAGCTTTAACGATTTCATATAGTATATTTTGGTAAAGAAATAAATGCACCTTCTTTTTTTTCATTATAAACACTTAAATAAGTACTTTTTCCAATTCAGCTTATATAACTGCAAAGTGTTTTCTCTGTCCTCTCATGTAGCACCTTATGAACTACCCTGCAGCTTCACCCTCTCTCTGCTTGAGAAGAGTTATTTATACAACTATGTTTTTATAGCCGTTTGCAAAGTTTTCACATTGAAATTATTTCTTTTAAACTACTAAAGGCTTGACTGAACTAAAAACTGTATGTGTCACATAAGGAAAACAATTTTAAAATTATCTTATCAATTCAAGCAGCTCTAAAGTAAATAAAATAGAAAAAAAACAATATTATGAAAAAAGTTACTCAAATTCTTAAGAATAGTTTGAAAAGAAAATCAGTTTGAAGAGAGGCAGGTTGGTACATGTGGACAGAAAGAAGAAGTGTGGCACATGCTTATAATAAATATTTTATCTATTATAGGAAAAAATATATTAGAACACAGTTAGGCCTGAGAACACCAAACCCTTTGGATGTTATACGACACTGGCCTAGTGCTTTCACAGCGACTAAGGATTTCTCACCCCCCAAACAACCAACCCGAAAATGTTCCACAGTGTAATTACAAATTTTAAAAAAACACTAGAATAAATTTTTTTTTAATAGAAAACCAATAAATTGGGAATTTAAAAAATTGCATCAAACTTATTACGATTGGCTAAACAAGTTTTGAGATATTTGTTTATCTCAGTAAAACAATTTTCCCAAAAAAATATAAGAAAAAATAAAAACACAATTAGAATTTATGTTTTCTTAAACGTTATAAAAATTTCTTTATTGGTAAAGAGCGGGGGTAGAATGTACAACGTACCTTAAGCGTGGTATACAACAGTATAGGTCACTGGTTCAGATCCGGTTCGAAGGACCAAATGTTTTCTCGTAAAGTATTTAAGAATGAAAAACAATCGGAATTAGGTTTTTTTCTTAAAAGTTATAAACAAAAGTTATTTTATTTATTTTTTATAAATATACAGAGATGTATTTATCTACGGGGGTTAAAAACATACCTTTTGCTATGGGTGACACGCAAGTAGTATTTTGAAAGTTTTAGAAAATTTTTAATTTGGGCATACAAAAATTTGTTTTTTAAATGCAAGGAAATTCGTTTGAGTCAACACTCATTTTGCACTACTTTAAGAACTACAAAA
Organism: Cordilura impudica; assembly: GCA_963682025.1. NCBI lineage: Eukaryota > Metazoa > Arthropoda > Insecta > Diptera > Scathophagidae > Cordilura > Cordilura impudica. The sequence goes on from OY821521.1 coordinate 62,776,038, forward strand.
TCACTCAAAAATCAAAGTCCTCACACAAAAAAAAATTAACTATAAACTAGCAGAGCCCAGCACTTGAAATACGAGCGCAATTTATTTATGATTATGCGGTACAGACACAATTTTTGAAGACAATGTTCAACTTGATTTACAAACTACAAATTATTCACATTTATTTCCACCATTGAAAAGAAGAAAAAAACTAACAATAACCCAAATAAGAACTCTAAGTTGACAGTTCAATTACATGCTTTTGATTTCAAATTAAGAGAACGCGAAGGAACGAATCTGAATGATCATGAAAAACAAAAATTATAGAACTTATTGACAGCTGTTCAATGTATTTTGGGGAAAAAAACAGAACCAACCCCTCACGCAGAAGGAAGTCGCAATTTGTTCGCTCACCAGAGAATCAGCAGCAAAAGCAAACTACGGGAATATTTCTATCGGAGATTGTATATTTTTGAAAAAAAATTTTGTGGTTACCAAATTTTTCCGAAGTTTCAAAGCCGTAATCGCAAGTAACTAAGAAACGTAGTAAATGGAAATCGTCAAATAAAGAGCAGACATCATTCAACAAATTGGAAAATCTCTTGGCACCATCACCGGTTTTGCAACATGTAGATTAAAGCAAACAATTTTACTCCAAAACTGATGCAAGTAATTATGCGCTCGTAGTAGGGTTACTCCAGGGGGAGAAAGGCAACGAACATCCCATAGAGTATGCTGGCAGTCTCTTATTCTCCACCAAAAGGAACTACTCCACGACAGAGCGAGTGTTTAGCCAAGTGTTTAGTGTTAATGCGATACGCGATTCAAATTGAGATGTTTACCCATACATTTTTTCATTTGGCTCAACACCGCAATTAACATGTGTAAATCTTAAATATCTCAAAAAACGAAATATTACAGAGTTTTATCGAACTTTGCGCATCTTCAGTGCAATATTTCTCATTTTTGCCAAGTTGGCATCGCTGTTTTTTTAACATTACTATTAAAGTGGCATTACAATAAAAAAAAATACAATACAAAATACAATACAAAAAGAAAATAACACATCTATGTTGATAATTTCATCATTAATCGAATTATGGTAGGTGGCCGCCAATTTAATAATATTATTTTTAGCCATTTTAAAAAATTTTTCAATTGTTTTTTATTTCTGAAACAGCTGTTCAATCTGTTGAAATCTTTAATTTAAACACACTAAATGAAGTGTGAACGACTGTGCTCTGTTTTGCAAAACACGGGCAAAAACTACTCAAAATATCGTAGTTTAAACGCCTTATTAAATAATGATAACCAAAGAATGCTACGACCAAAACAACCCAAAGAGTACAAATAAGCTCGTGCCACATCACCGAGACGATTTCTGAGGCAGAGGTGTAGGGGCGCTTGTAGCACCAATAGTGAAAATTAACAAGAGTTTTTAAAATATATAAAATAACTGATTTTATTTGATGGTGAATAGTTTAAATAGGTTTGTTTCGTTTACATAACTAACACTTCGAAAATGATAAGGCAGTACTGGTTAAAATTTTTGACATTGGTTAGATTGTACAGGCATTGATAAATTTAGGTGTATATGTGCTACTGCTGAGTAAATGCTGAATAAACGGAACTTTTCCGAAATTATTCCAATTTGCGGGTACTCTTTTGGAGGTATAAAAGGCTTGCAAAACGAAAATCACGCGTTTTTACTGTTTCTCCATCAATAAGTATTTCCTATGACATTTGCGAAGAATTTTTGCTGATGGGATAAGAAACAAAAAAAAAAAATCAAAATCAGAGGCTTTTACCGACACCAATTGGATTGGGCATCTGCGAAAGGGTTTACCTTATACGCAACTCGTTAGTAGTTAACTCCAGCCACTAAATTGTTCTTGGGGAACTTGGAAACCCGACATAACCTGTAGAAAAGGAAAAAAATCTCCTACAACCTTAACATCATCAGCATTGAGCGATTAACCACCACCACTAATCAAATCCACTAGAGATTGAAGAAGAAGAAAAAAAACCTTAGTGAACAGTGTAAAGATAGGTTAAAAGTGTTAAGTTCGGTTAAAGGAAATAAGTCAAAAATTTCACGGATTCAATAATTCAAAAAAAAAAGTGTAAAATTTATACATCAAAAATTTAAAACAAGACGTTAAAATTGAATAGTTTTTTATTGATATAGCTTTTTTTGTATGAAAACTTAAAATGCAAAGTATAGTTTAAAGAGTGCATAAAAGGCTTAAAATCTTAATACTACAACTAAAACACCTCACTTTTTCCATAATTAAATGTCAAATACCTAGATATGAAATCTGACTTATATTACCTTAATTTACCTGAAAACAAAAAGAAAGAAATAAAAGTATTTGAAACAAAATAATTCGATTTGTATTACAAATATTTACCCATTTTTATAATTTAAACATGTGATAAAAACAAAATTTCTGAAAATTATTAATTTATTATCATCACATAATATGGCGTGAGATTCGTTTTTTTTTTTCAACCATTTAGTAATGGACCAGCAAAAAAAAAAAAAATCCTTCGAGGTGCAAGAATCTATAAAGAGAAAACGCGTTTTTGTAAAACTTATCGCAATAGAAAAAGCGATTTTTTTTTATTAAATTGTGAAGAAATTTAATACTTTTAAAAAGAGAGAAAAACAGATTTACTTACCTTAAAATCCAAACAAAAAAAAAAAAAGAAACTAATGTACACATAGTATGATAAATCTATCGATTATGACAGAAAGTAAAACGTAGAAAAGAAAAAAAGTGATCACAACAAAAGAAAAATACTACTTAATTACCATATCGCGCTAAAACGATTACATCGGTAATAAAATTATTAAAATTTTAGTTAAGATAAATGAGAAAAAAAAACTGAGGAATAGCCTTAAAAATTTTAATAAAAGTCTTTCCAAACTTAATTTTAAAATAGCAACAAAAGAAGGAACAAAATTATAAATAATCTCAGAAATCATCGTCACCAGCAGAATGAAAGATCTTTCATCGTGGGAGTCTGATGCACGTAAGTTTGTATAATACTTTGTTTTTTTTTTATCCAAGTCAACAACCAACATCGATCGATTAACATACGATCAATAGTGGTGGGTGCTTGAGATAGTGTTTATTTTAATGAAGTTAATTCGCCCCGTTCCCATTACAATGAAAAAAAAAATGATATCTAAAGGAGTAAACTCTTTAAGATGCCTTAACTGATTTAATTTATTTTTTTATAAGAATCTAAACTCAATTTTTTTTTAAAGCATTGTCTTGATCACTGAATTCTATTGCATTATATACTTTGCTCGATTTGGTTATTAACTTAAGTATATTATTATATTAACGTCGTTCAAATAAATTTAAAATATTAAATTAATGCACGTTGAAATATATATAATATAATTTACCTGATATCCAAACGGGATATATACTTTTAATTTTTTTTCAGATTCTTGCTCATGACTTGGGTTTACTTTTTTTTTTGTTAAACTTTTTTCTTTTAGTTCAAAATAATAATACCGTATAACTATTGCAATATTTAAAATTATAAAAGATTTCAACTAACGTACATAATGTCCTTTCAAAAATCTCACTTCGTAACTCCTAGAGCATTAAGCTAATTTTACTTAAAATTAAGAACTATAGTAACGGTTTTTTTTACCTTTGTAATTTTTTTTTTTAAATGTTAATAATAATTGAAATGGATCTCTAAACAATATTTGTTTTGATTTCTGGCTACTGATCGGATAGGATAAATTGGGGATTATGTTTAGTGATATGGCTTTTTTCATACATGATCATGGATAGGGAGGGGAAAAGTGTGCAACCATCAATACACATCCGGTTAATTTTTTTTTACTTCCATGCTGCTAAGTGCTTCTTCCCCTAAATTTTCTTCCTTTTCTTACTTCCTCTAAAATCAGCACGTACAAATTGAAGTAATAGTCTTAGCATTTTTCTTAAAATTATCCATCAAAGTATCACAGCCAATAACTCACCCCCATTAGCCGACGAGATACAGCCGGACAAGATACGTGCTTAGGCCATAAGATATTTCGAGTTAAGAATTATGATTTTTTTTTTGTCATATAAAATTTCAGTTGCATGCTACAGAGGGGGAGGCTGTAACAGGCGTCATTATATATATTATTTTAAATAATTAGTTATTTATAGTTCGGTTCGAGATCATGTATACATTTTCTAATACTAGAAAAGATAATACTTTTGTGCAATGTAAGTGAAATTTGGAAAAAATTGAAGACAGCGCTAGATGGAGTAGCTACTTTCGAACAAAGCGACTTGTTCATCTTCAGCATCCTTCTGCCTATTACTTCAACTCATGCTTAATCAACTATTTAACTCAACGTTAGAAAGAAAAGAACATGAGAAATGTTTTTCTTTCTTTTCATACGAGAGTTAGAACGAACAAGCAGAGTTTTTTCCAATTTATAGCTTTCTCTACATTAACATCGCTTTGTTCAATTACAAATCTCGTAATGTGAAAAAAGCTCTTTTTGTTTTGCCAAACGTCCCATAGATGGGAACTGTAATGACATGTGAAATCTTAACAGATTTATCACAATTGCATTGGACCGTATGTTTTGTATGTTAGTTTTTATGTATTGTCGATCTTGTGTTGTAATAATAATTAGTTATTTATAGTTCGGTTCGAGATCATGTATACATTTTCTAATACTAGAAAAGATACTACTTTTATGCAATGTAAGAGAAATTTGGAAAAAAATTGAAGACAGCGCTGTTTTAAATATTAAAAAAACATTATTATTTATTATAATTATTTGTTCAATAATAATTTGTTTGTCATAATAATTATTACCAAAACTGTAATTGAGTTAAAAATTTATATATTTTCATTCAGTTAAATGTCGTTTTTTTAATTAATAAATTGAACTCAATGTATATTTATTTTTTTCTCACACAATACCTTAATGTCTTCTATAACTTTTTTGTGTATTTAAAAGGCAAACAAAATAAAATTTATTCTGTTCTCTTTTATCGAATAATAAATAATCTTAAAAAAAAAAAACAAAACAAGAACTTTTTTTCGCACAATTAAAAATATTAAAAAACAAATAGATAAAAGCAATCGTTGGCGAATTGGATGCTTGTCTGTCTGTTCAAGCCTCGAAAATATAATTTAATATAAATAAAAATAATTAGTGGACAGCTTGGACGGATACATCTGGCCTTGTCCCTATTTATTTATTATCACAAAAAGAGTCTCAAATCCTACAGTTTTAAATTATGCTGCATAAGAACAAAATTCTAGGATTTTTTAATTTTTCATTCAATAATTCATTAAATTGTGAATTTGCTCAGAAGATATATAAATAGGCTTGTTAATAAATAGTCTTATGAGTGCCCAAAGATATCGAGGGCTTATATTCAATACCGTCTATCTACATTTTGACGACATTTTTTTTTTACGCCAAACTCATCTCTGACCCCATCTGCATGTACTGTAAAAATTTCAGTGGAAAAAAACTATTTTTAGTACTATATATCCTGTATTTTATCATTTGTCTATCTACAAAGACACTTATTTGAATTTTGAATTTTATGACGGCAATACCGTCTATCCACATCATAAAATTTTGTCGTTTTATTTAATTTCAGGCTATTTCTCTGTTTGATATCTATCTATTCACTGTTCGTTTTTCGGATACATACTTCTCTTGTCGAACGATCAATACCTACCATAATACGCTGTGTATGCCGTGGTGTGCCCTTTATGTTATTTTCTAGCTACAAATGAGTATGCAAATAAATGAATTCAAACGCAAAAACTCAAAAACACAAGCAACAATGTACTAAGTTGATACTGATTTGAAATTGACCACTTCACCTCGATTTAAAATCTAAGTTACCTATTGCTTTTCTGACATTTTTACCATATTTCAGATTTTATTCATTTTATAAATACTTGTGAGATTATTATTGTGTGATTCCAGAATTTGAGCGTGGGTAAGTAATGTACACACTTATATCGATTACATTGATTGATTGATTGATTGTTATGGTTGAAGGTTAAAATGTCCGATATATACATATGTCCAAAAAAAATGTCGCTACTCGTAACTCCTTACAACGTATTGCATACGATTACGTATCTTCAAATGACGAAGATATTGAGGGCGTATATATTACAGGTTCGTAACTACAAGTAATATCAAACTACATGAAAGTATGTGCCTAATAATTTCCCACATTTACAACAAAATTTTAACCAGATTCCGAAAACGAAAAAGTTATCCAAAATGTGCCCTTACGCAACAGATCTAAACGAGTCCATAACTGTAGGTCAAAAAAACGGAGTGCAAATGGTCGAAAGCGAATGCTTGGACAACAATATTTAGGATTTTCAACTGCTGATGCAGGATTCAAACAGAACTCCCCAAAAGCAGAAAGAACAAGAACGAAAATTATAGTCGGTCTAGACCGACTATAGGATACCCTATACCATGCGTTTAGAGACCCTATCTCTCAGGCCCAACTAACTGGATATAGAAAATAAGCATAAACCAAATTTGAGTGGGATTTTTATTAATTTTTTCGGCTGCAGATATGAAAAATTTCATATCGGATGCTATATCTATATGGGGACTGGGCCCAAAAATGGACCGATCCTGACTATGTTTCGTAAAGTCTCTTGTATTTTGCAAAAATATATACAAACAAAATTTGAGAAGAATCAGTGCAATATTATTGTTTTTTGATAGATTTAAGTGAAGATCGGGAAGCAGCTCTATATGGGGCCTATGACTAAGAGTTGTCTAATAGGGATCATTTCTGGACTACTGATTAATGCATGTAATATAGAGTATACATACAAAACCAATTTGACTAAGATTTGTATGATAATTTGGATCTTATGGCAATATATGTTGATTTCATAGGGGTCATTTGTATGGGGGCTAGGTCTGAACATGGACCGATTCTCACCAATTTCAATAGCGTTCATCCCATGGCCGATGTTAGATTAAATACCAAATCTCATCACAATATATTCATATTTGCGACCTGCAGTTTGATTACAAGCTTTACATGGACACACAGACGGACGGACGGACGGACGGACGGACGGACGAACGGACATCGTTAAACCGAATCAGATGGTGATTCTGATTCGATCGGTATAATTAAAGATGGGTGTAGGTCAAATATTTTTGGTTGTTACAAACAGCAGCACAAAGTCATTATACCCAAACCACATAGTGGTATAAAAAAGTTATTTGGCGGACTTTTATGTGTTTATACCCTATACCACTATGTGGTTTGGGTATAATGACTTTGTGCTGCTGTTTGTAACAACCAAAAATATTTGACCTAGACCCATCTTTAATTATACCGATCGAATCAGAATCACTTTCTGAGTTGATTTAACAATGTCCGTCCGTCCGTCCGTCCGTCTGTGTGTCCATGTAAACCTTGTAATCAAACTGCAGGTCGCAAATATGAATATATTTTGATGAAATTTGGCATATAAGCTTTTATCGGCCATGGGATGAATGCTGTTGAAATCGGTGAGAATCGGTCCATGTTCAGACCTAGCCCCCATACAAATTACCCATATGAAGTCGACATAAATTGCCATCAGATCCAAATTGTCATATAGATCTTACTCAAATTGGGTTTGTATGCGTTCATTACATCCATTAATGAGTAGTCCAAAAATGATCCCTTTGACCCCATATAGAGCTGCTTCCCGATCTTCACTTAAATCTATTAAAAAAACAAAAATATTGCACTGATTCTTCTCAAATTTTGTTTGTATATATTTTTGAAAAAAACAAAAGACTTTACCAAACACGATCAGGATCGGTCCACTTTTGGACCAAGTCCCTATATAGATATAGCATCCGATATGAACTTTTCATATCTGCAGCTAAAAAAATTAATAAAAATCCCACTCAAATTTGGTTTTTGCTTGTTTTCTATGTCCATTTGTTTAGGCCTAAGAGATAGGGTCTCTAAACGCATGGTATAGGGTATCGCATAGTCGGTCTAGACCGACTATAATTTTCTTACTTGTTTATGTATGTGTTAGTAGCACCTTTACAACGAATCAAATGAACCAACAACTGACTCACATTTGTAAAGAAATGCCTTTTAAATGGTATAATTTTTGTCAACGTCGGTTGATTACTGAGAGTGTAGACGATATCACCAGAAGTCGCCTTGCCTATTAATATTATAGAGTAACACGGTAGCTTAAGATTCGGAAAAGCAGAATTTAATACTTTTATTTATTAGACCCTTTACCACTATGTGGTTTGGGTATAATGACTTTGTGCTGCTGTTTGTAACTACCAAAAATATTTGACCTAGACCCATCTTTTATTATACCGATCGAATCGGAATCACTGTCTGTTCGATTTAGCGATGTCTGTCCGTCCGTCCGTCCGTCCGTCCCTCTGTCCGTCTGTGTGACCATATAAACCTTGTAATCAAACTACAGGTCGCATATATAAATATATTTTACTGAAACTTGGCAAGTACGCTTTCATCAGCCATAGGATGAATGCTGTTGAAATTGGTGAAATTCGGTCCATTCTCAGACCTAGTCACCATAAAAAGGACCCCTATGAAATCGAATTAAATTACCATAAGATCCAAATTGTCATATAGATCTTACTCAAATTGGGTTTGTATGCGTTCATTACATCCATTAATGAGTAGTCCAAAAATGATCCCTATGGGACAACTCTTAGTCATAAGCCCCATATAGAGCTGCTTCCCGATCTTCACTTAAATCTATCAAAAACCTAAAGTATTGCATTGATTCCTCTCAAATTTTGTTTGTATATATTTTTGCAAAATACAAGAGACTTTACAAAACAGAGTCAGGAGCGGTCCATTTTTTTGCCTTGTCCCCATAGAGATATAGCATCCGATATGATTTTTTTCATATCTGCAGCCAAAAAAATTAATAAAAAACCACTCAAATTTGGTATATGCTTATTTTCTATGTCCCGTTAGTTGGGTCTATGAGATAGGGTTTCTAAACGCATGGTATAGGGTACCATATAGTCGATCTAGACCGACTATAATTTTCTTACTTGTTTATATTCACTTAGAATATAGATATAGGGTTTCTAAGCCATGGTATAGGGTATCGGTATAATTTTCATACTTGTTTATTTACAATATATATTTTTTAATTAAAATATATATATTTTTGCAATTACTTTATTCTTGTCATATTTTTGTATAGCATTAGTATAATCCTTTAACTTTTTTTTTTAAATAAGTTTCATTTTATTTTATTTATTATTTATTATTTTATCTTTGGCTTAACATTTTACTTTGATTTTGAATTGCAAATGTAATGTGTGCTGTTGAAATTTTTATTTGTGTTAAAAGTTGAATGATTTAAAAACTATAAACACTTCAGTGTTGTTTTTTGTTTAAACATCAACCTTTATTTATTGTAAATGACTCGTAGTGGATACCTGAGCTTTAAACAAAGACAACTCCAGTTTCACCCAATTAGTAAACAATTTTAAAACAGTTTGGGTCCGAGATAGGTTTAACAATAGATGGTATGACAGGAGACTAAATAAATCTTACCTAACTAAGAGGATTTCTAAATATAAAGAAATATGTTATGTCGTTTATGACATAGTCAGAATTATGTAGACAATACATACAGGAAGTTTAAAGAAAGAGCTTAAACTTTGTGAACAATGAAACTATAATATACGATTTCATATGTAAAAGTTTACTTACACATATGAGGAAATATGTTTTCCATATATTATCAATATTTCATAATAACCTTATTACGTAGAAAACTTATTATAATCTTAAACAATAATCCGAAATATTTTAAAAAAACAACCGTTTGTTCGTGCACAAACACTAAACCATTTCCTTAAACTTCCTGTATATTTTGTCTTTATCATTCTGACTATGTCATAAACGAAATAACATATTTATTTATATTTAGATTTCCTCTTAGATAGGTGAGATTTATTTAGTCTCATGTCATACCATCTATTGTTAAACATATCTCAGAACTAAACTGCTTTAACATTTTTTACTAATTTGTTAAATCTGGATTTGACTTTGCTTAAAGCTCAAGTATCCACTACGTGTCATTTACCATAAACAAAGGTTGATGTTTAAACAGAAAACATCATTCAATTGTTTATAGTTTTTAAATCACTCAACTTTTAAAATAAATAAAAATCTCAACAGCACATAAGTCTTTCAATACATTCGAAATCAAAGTGAAATATTAAGCCAAAGATTAAATACAGAAATAGTAAGTAAAATATAATGGAAAATAAAAAAAATATTAAAACAATTATATTAATTCTATATAAGAGCATGATAAAAACCAAGCAATCGCAAATATATATATACGTATATATTATAATTAAAAAATAACAAGCGTAGATTGGAATCGAGTGAGAATAATTAATGATATGAAAATGGAGCATCATTTAAAAATTAAATCACAACAGTTTACACTTTAAGCTTCAAAGAGGGTGAATGGGCTATAACACGGATCATGGCAAATGTTTAAATCAATATTAATAAGTAGTCAGCTTGTTGAAAAATTAAAACTACTTTAATTTAATGTGAATTAAAATAAATTTAACTCTTATAATTTTTCTTTTAATTGAATTTCGGTATATTTTAAAAATATCTTTTTATAATGACTTGTGAAATAAAATCCTCAACTGCGCAAAAGCTCCAATTTTTTTACAAGAGTTACATTATGTGTCACAGTGAAATAAAACAATTGCGTACCATGTTAAAAAAAAAGTATTAAAAAAAATTATTAAAAAATTAATGCAAAAATATATTTGTATTATATCTATAATATTAATAGGCTAGGCGATTTCTTGTGACTGATGTTTTGCTCTAACATTTTATCCCGATTTGTTCCAAAACTATATTATTTGAAAAGTATTTCTTTTTAGCTGTTCACCAGATTTACAGATTTTAAAATTTTTTTCCTTATTTTGAGTAAATTGCATTTAAAGTTGCTATAAACACATACATAAAATTACAAATATGCTATGTGTGTTTTACTAAATTTGTTAATGTGTTTGCTAATGAGTTTTTTTATCTTCATTCACAATAATAATAAACCAAAAGAACTGGCTAAGTTGATTGCATCTTCCCCTTTGGTTAATTGTAATCCAGTGATCGATCTTATCTAGTCTGCTGTTCTTCGGCAGCACTGGTAGTGAATTCGGTTTTCATACGGTATAAAGTATATGTTAAAAACTTTAAATCAATTTTCTCGCAAATAACATTTTTGAAGTCTGTGAACATCATTAATCAAAATCTACTTTATTGATACTTTTGAAAGTTTGTACACAATTTCTACACATAAATCACTAGGTAATCACGAAGAGATTTTTTTTAAATTTTCCCATTTTTAACGAAAAATTCACCGAAGTTTTATAGCAAAAATCATGTTTTTCACTTGAAAATACTGCCAAAAATAAAAAAATAAAAAACTTTTCCTGATTACCTCGAAACACCTATCACCTTTTAAACGCATTTAGATTTTTATACCCTATACCACTATGTGGTTTGGGTATAATGACTTTGTGCTGCTGTTTGTAACAACCAAAAATATTTGACCTAGACCCATCTTTAATTATACCGATCGAATCAGAATCACTTTCTGAGTTGATTTAACAATGTCCGTCCGTCCGTCCGTCCGTCCGTCCGTCCGTCTGTGTGTCCATGTAAAGTTTGTAATCAAACTGCAGGTCGCAAATATGAATATATTTTGACGAAATTTGGTATATAAGCTTTTATCGGCCATGGGATGAACGCTATTGAAATTGGTGAGAATCGGTCCATGTTCAGACCTAGCCCCCATACAAATTACCCATATGAAATCGACATAAATTGCCATAAGATCCAAATTTTCATATAGATCTTACTCAAATTGGGTTTGTATGCGTTCATTACATCCACTAATGAGTAGTCCAAAAATGATGCCTTTGACCCCATATAGAGCTGCTTCCCGATCTTCACTTAAATCTATTAAAAAACAAAAATATTGCACTGATTCTTCTCAAATTTTGTTTGTACATATTTTTTCAAAATACAAGAGACTTTACCAAACATGATCAGGATCGGTCCATTTTTGGACCTAGTCCCTTTATAGATATAGCATCCAATATGAACTTTTTTATATCTGCAGCCAAAAAAATTAATAAAAAATCCCACTCAAATTTGGTTTTTGCTTATTTTCAATGTCCAGTTAGTTGGGCCTAAGAGATAGGGTTTCTAAACGCATGGTATAGGGTATCGTATAGTCGGTCTAGACCGACTATAATTTTCTTACTTGTTTTTATTTCACATGATCCAGTAGCGAGTTTGAAGTTCACCGCAAAACAACTTTTTTTCGTGGTGCCTCCAGAGATTCGCTGTCACTGAATTATTTAATAAACTTTTTAATTGTAAATTTTTTTAAAGATACTTCAAGTGTTATACAATAAAGTGTATATGAGATAAATAATCCAATATTAATAGAAAACAAGTAAGATAATTGTAGCCGGTCGAGACCGACTATATGATACCCTATACCATGCGTTTAGAGACCCTATCTCTTCGGTCCCACTAAGTGGATATAGAAAGTAAGCATAAACCAAATTTGAGTGGGATTTTTATTAATTTTTTCGGCTGCAGATATGAAAAAGTTCATATCGGATGCTATGTCTATATGGGGACTAGGTCCAAAAATGGACCGATCCTGACCATGTTTGGTATTTTGCGAAAATATATACAAACAAAATTTGAGACGAATGAGTGCAATATTTTTGTTTTTTGATAGATTTAAGTGAAGATCGGGAAGCAGCTCTATATGGGGCCTATGACTAAGAGTTGTCCCATAGGGATCATTTTTGGACTACCAATTAATGGATGTAATAAACGCATACAAACCCAATTTGAGTAAGATCTATATGACAATTTGGATCTTATGGCAATTTATGTGGATTTCATAGGGGTCATTTATATGGGGGCTAGGTCTGAACATGGACCGATTCTCACCAATTTGAATAGCGTTCATCCTATGGCCGACAAGGTCATATTTGCAAATATATTCATATTTGCGACCTGCAGTTTGATTACAAGGTTTACATGGACACACAGACGGACGGACGGACGGACGGACACACGGACGGACATCGTTAAATCGAATCAGTTAGTGATTCCGATTCGATCGGTATAATAAAAGATGGGTCTAGGTCAAATATTTTTGGTAGTTACAAACAGCAGCACAAAGTCATTATACCCAAGCCACATAGTGTTATAGGGTATAAAAAAGGTGGTGTAAAGAAACCCCCTAGTGTCACCGTTACATTGCAACGCTGGCCAAACGAGAGCAATTGCAGCGGAAATAACCAATGAAATATCAGCTAGGACTGTACGTCGCCGATTATGTAACATGAAATTTTCAGGTCGGGTAACGTGTAAGGTTACGCTACTCAGAAAAGCAATCTTGCAAAACAGACAAAATTTTGCACTTGTACATAAAACTTGGTGTATAAAAAAAATGGCATAATATACTTTGGAGCGATGAAACAAAAATTAACTTGTTTGGTAATGAATCTGTGTGAAATATTAGATGTCCCAAAGGGCAGAATTTAACCCACGTTACACAAAAAAAAGCGATTAGACATGGTGACGAAAATGTGATGTTGGGGTTGATGAAAAACGAGCGCTATAGGGACATACTAGAAGACTTCATGTTCCCATTTGCTAAAGCAAATATACCACTCCGGTGGCTTTTTCAGCAAGATAACGACCCTAAGCACCCTAAGTGAGTGGTTTATAGAAAAAGGAGTTAAACTTTTTAGAATGGGCAAGCGAATCACCAGACCTTAACCCCATAGAAAACCTTTGGGGAGATCTCAAAAACCGAATTGGGAAATAAGCTTGCAGCAATAAGGCTGAATAATGGCAAGAAATATACCACTCCTCTAGAGACTTGTCGTAAATTAGTCAATTCTATGACCCATAGAATAGAAAAATTAATCGAAAATAGGGGAGAGCACAGTTAATATTAGTCCTACATAAGATTACAAACACAATTTGTATTCTCATTAGCTGTCATATTTTTTAAAAAGTGTTTCATTTGTATATTAGGGTCGTCCCTAATAAAAAAAAAGTGTTCAAACTCTCGGTATCACCTCTGTAATGAATAGTTTTTGTAAATACAATTTTGTTGGTTACTAAATAAATCTAAGCTTCATCTACGTAAAAGTTTATCGAGATAAAATTTTTTCGTATAACGATTCATCTATCTTCTTCGAGACTTCTAGCTATTTATACTCACCTAAGAATCAAATCAAATTTATTAACACAATATTTCTTTTAAATATTTGTTTTAAAACAAAAGTTAGTAATATACGAATGTTACTACATGTAAATGAAAGTAACTGGTTTTGTGATTATACACAAAAATTTAATTCAATTTCATGGCAATTTATCGGTTTTTAGTAATTTTTTAGTCGATTAAGTTGGATTTTGTCCCAGCAATTTGGCTTAAGTTAAGTGCATCTTTTGACAATGTTAAGTACAGTATTATTCGTTTGTCTGTGGTGAAAATTTAGATCTCACAGCTGGTTCTGTTAATTTTGACAATAAATTTAACGAAAACTCAAAAGCGTGATTTGCATACATTCGAGTTAGCTAGAAGAAGGAAATGGCTAGTTCTTTCCGTTTTAAACTTTGGAGCATGCAGATCATACTTTCTGATTGCTGGAGCCTAGTTGGTGGACTTTTATAAAAAGAAAACTACGATTTTATACAGTCTTCTAAGTGGCAAAATCCACGATGATGTTTTAAGATAACTAACGCAAAATTATTAATTGGTCTGGTGGATGCAAAATTATTAAAATTATTATTAAAACTAAGAGGTATAAAAAAAATTATTAATTGGATAATAATACGGAAGACCATATTTTCTAGACATATCTTGGTAGTTAAAAGTTCCAGGAGTATCCTTTTGGGAGTTGCTTGGATTGTCAAAAGACATATATGTACATAGTTACAACATTATCGTCTTCTTCTTGTTTAAACATATGTAAGGATTCTCAGAGAGTAATTTCCAGTGGAATATCCCAGTATTTGTACTCAGAGCCAAAGATCGTAGATAGAAGAAGGAATCATATAGAAAAAAAAACCGGCTTGACTTGTCATTTAATAACATTCCTGCAACTTATACTCATTAGTGAACAAACGGCAATTTTTTCAGAAATCAATTAAATTATATTTTAGAAATTCGTTAAAAAAAAATGAAGAAAAAATCCATGTGAATCGGTTTAAAAATAATATTAACAATTATAAACTCAGAATTCATATTTCGTAAGTGAAAATATAGATTAAAAATAATTTAGCAAGTTAAAAGAAAAAAATTTATATTGAACAAAAAAAAAACGAAAAAACCGAACCAAAGATGGAATTGCATAGTGAACGAAAATTAACAAAACAAAAAATAATTTCGGTAAAGCGTATATTGTAGTGTGGTGATAGTTACAAGAAAAAAAATAATATTATTAAAAATACAAAATTTCGTAAAACAAAAAGTTAAATAATTCATTTTTAAAAAAGTTTTTTTTTGCTTTTGGTTGTTCCCTAATTTTGTTAACAAGATAATAATCACTAGATTTAAAAAAAAAAAAAAAGGAACAAAATTAAAAAAAATTTGTTTTTCGAGCCACGGTAATCACCTAAAACGTAATTTTTTTTAAAAGCAAAATTGTGTAATGTTATTTGTAACATAAAGTTAAAGTTAAAAAAAAAAAAAAAAACAAAAAAAAAACGAAAACAATCCGAAAACAAAGTAAAAGGAAAAGAATTTGATTTTTAACATAAAAAAAAAAATATAACAACAAAGGGAAAAAGAAATAAAGATCACAGGGAGAACCAGAGATATCTTACTCCCATCTATCTTGCATAACAGCCCCGTTGGAAGGCCTTTCATCTGCAGCTGAGTAGCCAAGTAAGTGTCAAATCTATATCTTTTCTCTTTATGCAACATTTCTTCTGTTAAAGTACGTTAACCTATGTTGACCAGAACCAGAATAAATGTTGCAAGCGATTAACAAAATTGTTTTTTTTATTTTGTGGTAAAAATTCTAAAACACAAAAATTATCAATTTTGTATGAATTAAAAATACATTTTAGATTCCAAATTTTATATAAATATTTTGAAATTTACAAAAAAAAAAAAAAAAAATTTGTTGCATAAATTATTGAAAGTTTTTCCGGTTAAATTGTTATTTTGATTTTTCTCAATTTTGTTAAATTTTCAATTATATATAGACATTTTTTTAACGATTTTATCGCAAGGTTTAAACAACCAATAATATTCAATTTTTTTACATTTGTCAGTTACAACCAAAAGCATCGACAACATTTTGAGAGTTATATAGAAACAAATGTGTTTTTTTGTGCTTTTTTATTAAATTAACAAATTTTGAATAAATTGACATATTCAATAATGGTAAAGTAACTTCAATCTGTAATTAAAAATTGGTAACCTATCCAGAATTGTTTCTATATGAAATTTAAAATCGAAAAAAACACTTTTTATATATTATTCTATATTTCTCATACCACACTTTAAACTTATAAAAAAAAAATTTATCGTTTTAATAAGTGACATTATATTTTTTTATCAGTGTTAATCGCGAACCTGTGCAATGCCATCCAAATAAGGTTGTATGAATTATATCCTTCTACTGAAGGCGATTGATAAAATTTGAAAGTTTAATAGTGTACTCGATCTGCCCTATTGTTGTTAGTTACACTCAAAAAGTTATATTTGTTAAAAATTAATTTCGTACTCATATAAAATTTTCGTAAGGTTACAAATTACGAACCAAATTTAAAATTAATGTAATTTCGTAATCATGTATACAGTTCATAGAATTTACAAACTCTCATTGCAGTAACTTAATTAGCTTTAGTCACATTAAAAATAAGAAAAAAAAATGAAGTGTTGAAATTAAAAAAAAAAAAAAAAAAAAAATAAATAAAATTGACAAATATTGTTATAATGGATTGCGAATAAACTAGAGATTTTTTCCTTGGGTTAAGGATAGGATAACCGCCTCTCTGGGTTCCTTACGAATCAATGCCATTAGGAACATGGTTGGGGGGGTCATGAAGCTAGGGATATTCCATCAGTTCCCCAGTAAAACTCCATAACATGCCTCTTTATTAAAAATTCATAATTTTTCAAATTCTTCTCCGCTGGAATGGGTTTTTTTTTTAGATTCAATAGAGTAATTAACGGTCCATTTTATTTTGAAAGCCAAAATTTTTTTCTGGGACTCTGATAATAAATTTTTTTGTGATGTGGTTTGCAATGGAAAGGGTCAAAAACCTACCCCCGCCACTGTCGCTAGCTCAACAGATGGGTCCCACCGACCTGAACCAATGCAAACATGAGTGTTAAAAAGAACAATTTTTATAATACCAGGTTAATAAATTTAGTGATTAAGATTCATTGTGCGATGCTGGTAGTTTGGGTTTCACTGCACGAATTTTTTTTCGGTAGTGACTCAAATTTTTCACTTTTGTTAAATTCTTTTGTTTTTTTAATCTAGTCACCCTCATTCACTCAAACAGTCGCTCATTACAAATGGCGCCCAACGTGGGGCCCGAAATTTCGATGGGTTATGTGTGAAATATGGATAATTTCGTCGAAGTTTCAGGTCGCAACAAGGAGTAAACTTTTAGATATTAACTCCTGTGTAGCAGGTTCAATCCTGTGTGCACGAAAACCGCAGTTTAAAGTTTTTAATTTTCCTTTTAATATTTAACAGATTTTTAAATCTGGTTGCTTTTGACAATATGTATTCTGTAATAAATTTGTTATCCTTTATGGAATTCGACTGTCTGTCGCAGCAATAGGAACGGATGGATTCGACCTAAAGGCTCTAATAGATTCCTTTTCAGTTTTATATGGTCTAAGGTACTATCTTTAAAGTATCTGACGATGTTTAAATTTACTTTGCGTTAATAATTTTGTTTTGATTATTATTTTTTCGTGGAAGTATTAAATCGATGTTTCTTATGGCATGGTTTAATCCCGTAAAAAGTTTTCAGTTCAAAAATAAATTGGAGCAAAATCAATTTAAAACATCAACACTAAATAGCCCAGTTTAAAATTTTTTTTTCATGTTATTGAGTTTTTTTTTGCTGATGCATACTATTTGCAAAAGTTGAATTTCTTCATATTTACAGAGGAATTTCTAGTTTAGATTTCACATTTATTATTTAACTGTGTGATTAAACTGGTTAACGTTATCCTTGAACAACCCATAATAAGGAAGGACTAAACATAATTTGTTATTTTTATACGCTATATATTATTTACCTTCGATTAGTTAATCGAATATAAAAACAAAAATATATTTAAGTTTTTTATTATCTCCATTTTACATATTTATATTAATGGGAATACAACCTCACATGATTTGTCGTTATTATTTCATTCGATCAATAATACTTTTGTAGTATGTTACACTGGTAACTTTTCAGATCCATAAATTTTTTTTAATTTTAATTTAAATACACTTTCATAAATTTATTTGTTATAACATCATTTGAATACGAACTCATTGCAAGTTTCGTAAATACTCTTTAATTGTACCCTAAATTTTTACATTGGATGCTGTAGTTGTTATAATGGCCGATCGCAACAGTAATAGATCATCTTTACCAACTTTAACAAGGGACACAATTTGTACTTTATGTGAAGCACAGTTGTCAAACTTACACGATTGCTTATCTACAAGGTGCAACCACACTTTTCATAGGGAATGCATATCAGGCTATGTAGCAAATACTAAAGAATGCCCAACTTGTAAACGAATGTGTCATCTTCGCGACTTAGCCATACCTGGTTCTCACCCTTCACATAGAAACGGAAATAAAAACGTTTTCAATCGAGGTAGGGGTCGTGGGTCCACACAATCTCAGATCATCACCAGGGATCGAACTAGACCATTCAATTTTCCTGACCGTTCAAACCTTAATAGGGAAAATACTTTGCCCGATGCTAATGGTGCAGCCAGCAATCTAAATTGGTCACGAAATCTAGGATCTCTAAATTTTAGCAGTTTTTGTAATCAAAGACATAGTTATCCACCTCAATGCCCCCAACCACCTCTCGGGACTAATAACTCAGTAAATATCAATTGCGATCATATTTCTAATATGATAGAAACTTCATTACAACGTCTGTTAGGTAATATTAATATTCAGTCTCCTTTGGCACAATCGCAGCAACAACAACAGTCAGCCCCGAATGTAGGTAACCAACGGGCTTATGTAGCACCAAATTCCTTTACATTGACTCCCGTACAGATAACAACACTTATTCAGAGCTGGAATGTTCGCTTCGATGGTTCTTCCAAAGGTTTGCGCTGTGAACAGTTTCTATACCGTATAGATTGTTTAACTCGTGAAAATTTTAATGGTAATTATGATGGAATTTGTCGTAATCTACATATACTACTAACTGGGAAGGCCAAAGAATGGTATTGGCGATACCATAAAACGGCTGGGACGATTGAATGGGAACCATTTTGCGCCGCTCTTCGACATGAATACAAGGATTATCGCACCTCCTTCGATCTTCGAGAAGAGTTGCACAATCGCAAACAAAAGCCCAATGAAACATTTGAGGCATTTTATGACTCTATTAGTGAAATTCTAGATCAGTTAGCAACCCCTTTGAGTGATTCGGAAACTATTGAAATGATCAGTCGTAATCTACGACCAGAAATTCGACACGAACTTTTATATGTAAAAATTGATTCGTTAGCTAAATTGAAAGAATTATGTTTAAAGCGAGAACAACTTCTTAATGATGACGCTTTCAAACGCAATAATTCTTTTCGCAGTTTTCCGGTACGGAAAGTAGCTGCTGTAGAAGCTGATGATTTTCTCGAAGCACCTATAGAAAATCGCAGTTTTGAGTCTGTTGAAAGTACACCTTTATCGGTGAATGAGATTTTAAAACCGGAAAAGACAATTAAGTGCTGGAACTGCGATGAAACAGGGCACTATTGGGACATGTGCTATAAAGATAGGAAAATTTTTTGTTATGGCTGCGGCCTTAAAAATATTTATAAACCGCAATGTTCAGTTTGTTCAAAAAACTCGAGGATTCTAAGGGGATCAGGTCACCACCTTCCCCTTCCACTAAATTAAACACTTTTGATTCTGTTACTATTAAAACAAGCTTTGAGGACGACCATGATATTGATAAGGCAACTGAGATTGATTTAGAAAATGCACAAGTAAAAATTTTAAAGAATGACAAAATTTCAAATACAAATTCAGAAAATGTTTGTAATAAAAAACCTTTCCATGAGCGTTTACGGAATTATATTATAGCTAGAAATAAAATTTTTTCGGATGCAAAGCTAGGTAAAGATTTGGTTAAGAAATATAAGCGTTCTACTGTACGTATGCGTAATTTCTACAAAAAAATAAAATATGCACAACGCAGAGTTCTTTCGGCAATTATCAATTCAGATAATGATGGCAGACTTTATGCGATGGTAAAATTCCTAGACACATCTGAATTAGGCCTTTTAGACACCGGAGCAAACATAAGTTGTATCGGGCAGGATTTGGCCTGCAAAAATTTTAGTGATGTAAAAGGGTTTAGACGGATAAAATCATCTGTGCGAACGGCTGATGGGAAGGCTCAAGAAGTCATCGGCTTAATAGAAGTAGAAATAACATATAAAGATTTGGTTAAGAAAATTACACTGTATATTGTTCCGAATTTAACTCAAAGATTAATTTTGGGATTAGACTTTTGGAAAGCTTTTGGGTTACTTAATGGGGTTATTTCTGGTATATCTCTGGAATCAAAAAATGCATTAGTTGAACCTTTAAACCCGGAATCATATCCGTTAACCATAGCCCAACAACAACAACTTGAGATAGTTAAATCGTTATACCCCAACTTTGAAATTCAGGGACTGGGGCGGACTTCGTTAATTAAACACTCCATTGATGTTGGTAATGCGCGACCTATTAAACAAAGATTTTACCCGGTTTCACCAGCCGTCGAAAAGTTGATGTTTGAGGAGGTAGACAGAATGCTGAGCTTAGGCGTAATAGAACCTAGTTCGAGTCCTTGGAGCTCTCCGATACGTATGGTCATCAAACCCGGCAAGATTCGATTATGCTTGGATGCGCGAAAGATAAATGAGGTAACCTTAAAAGACGCTTATCCGTTACCCAACATCGGAGGAATTTTTGCCCGTCTTCCAAAGGCGAATATTATCTCGAAAATTGACCTCAAAGATGCATATTGGCAGATAGAGCTTGATGAAAATTCGAAAAAAATAACAGCGTTCACTATACCCGGGCGTCCATTATATCAATTTGTTGTGATGCCATTCGGGCTCTGCAATGCCCCGCAAACCATGTGTAGGCTCATGGACGATATTATTCCTCCTGATTTGAAACATTGCGTTTTCGGTTATTTGGATGACGTATGCGTAGTTTCGGACACTTTTGAGACACACTTGGCAATTTTAGTACGATTAGCGGAACAGTTTAAGAAAGCAAATCTGACCCTGAATATTAAAAAAAGTAAATTTTGTGTTCGGCAGGTAAATTACTTAGGGTATATCATAGGAGGCGGTGGTATTTCTACTGATCCTGAAAAAATCGATTCCATTTTGAATTGGCCAACACCAAAAACGTTGAAGCAAGTTCGAGGATTTTTAGGTCTCACTGGGTGGTATCGCAGGTTCATTAGTAACTTTGCGGATATAACTCATCCTATTTCTGAAGTCCTTTCGAAAAAGAAAACCTTCAAGTGGACTGAGGCTGCAGAAACTGCATTTAAAAAAATTAAACATCTCTTGACCTCAGCCCCTGTGTTGAAAAATCCGGATTTTTCAAAAAAATTTTATGTCCATTGCGATGCGTCAGACTTTGGTATAGGTGCGGTTCTAGTTCAGGTAGATGAGGAAGAAAATGAAAACCCAATCGCATTTATGTCGCGAAAACTCAATTCAGCCCAGAGGAACTATACAGTGACAGAAAAAGAGTGTCTGGCTGCAATCGAGGCGATTGAGCGCTTCCGTTGCTATATTGAATTGCAAGAGTTCGAGATAATTACGGACCACAGCAGTTTACTCTGGTTGATGAAACAGCCGAATTTAAAAGGGAGACTAGCACGGTGGGCCCTAAAGCTACAGAGTTACAAGTTCAAAATAAGCCATAGAAAAGGGAAAGAGCACGTCGTCCCCGACGCCCTCAGTAGAATGCATGAGAGTGAAGTTTTAGCTGTCGAAATAATCGGTGGCGAAGTAGATTTAGATTCTTCTCATTTTTTAGACATCGATTATATTAAACTTAAAAACGAATTTGAAGAAAATGCTAGCAGCTTTCCGGATATAAAAGTGATCGACAATCACATTTATATCCGTCTAAAATTTGCTACAGGTATTATTGAAGAAGATCTGCGGGCATGGAAACTGTGGATTCCAGAAGGACTCAGACAGGGCATTTTACATCGATCACATAATGCGGTAATAGCAGCCCACGGGGGCATATCGAAAACTTTAGAACTAATACGACGAAATTTTTATTGGCCACGGTTGGTAACAGATGTAAAAGAATATGTATCGAAATGCGAAATATGTAAAACCACAAAAGCGACAAATCAAATTCTGCGACCACCAATGGGACAAATGGCTATTTCCGTTCGCCCATTCCAAAGATTATACATTGACCTGTTAGGACCATACCCGCGGAGTAAAAAAGGTTTTATAGGCATTCTGATAGTTTTAGATCACTTTTCGAAGTATCATTGGCTGTGCCCGTTGAAAAAATTCACCTCAGCCCTAATCATTGAATTTTTAGAACGGCAAATATTCCACCAATATGGCGTTCCGGAAATTGTCATCAGTGACAATGGAAGCCAATTTAAAGCAAATGACTTCAATGCATTTTTGACAGAATATGGCATCAATCACACTTACACGGCACTATATTCGCCTCAGAGCAACGCCTCTGAGCGAGTCAATCGGTCCATCATTGCCGGCATTAGGGCGTATCTTAAAAATGACCACAAAGAATGGGATAAAAATCTTACCTCAATTAGCTGTGCGCTAAGGAATTCTTTGCATCATTCCCTAGGTTTAACCCCATATCATGCTATGTTTGGTTTTGATATGATCACGCACGGATCTTCATACAAGTTATTGAAAAATATTGAATCCTTGGAAGAGTCCGCTATTACACTGAATCGCGATGATAAACTTAGCCTCTTACGTAATCAAATATCGGGAAACCTTCGAAAAGCTTATGAAACGAATGTCAAATCCTATAATTTACGAACAAGGCCGGTAACATATTCCATTGGGCAAGAAGTTTTTCGAAGAAATTTCGCTCAAAGCGATGCGGTGAAAAATTTTAATGCCAAACTTAGCCCAAACTACATCAAAGCTCAGGTGAAACAGAAATTAGGCAATTGTTATTATATTTTGGAAGATGTTGAGGGTAAAAGCTCTGGCACTTACCATGCAAAAGACATAAAAACCTAGTTGTTTGTTTCCGCCTAATCTTCAGATTAAAAATCGTCAGATTATACGGTTTTTGTAATGAATAGTTTTTGTAAATACAATTTTGTTGGTTACTAAATAAATCTAAGCTTCATCTACGTAAAAGTTTATCGAGATAAAATTTTTTCGTATAACGATTCATCTATCTTCTTCGAGACTTCTAGCTATTTATACTCACCTAAGAATCAAATCAAATTTATTAACACAATATTTCTTTTAAATATTTGTTTTAAAACAAAAGTTAGTAATATACGAATGTTACTACATGTAAATGAAAGTAACTGGTTTTGTGATTATACACAAAAATTTAATTCAATTTCATGGCAATTTATCGGTTTTTAGTAATTTTTTAGTCGATTAAGTTGGATTTTGTCCCAGCAATTTGGCTTAAGTTAAGTGCATCTTTTGACAATGTTAAGTACAGTATTATTCGTTTGTCTGTGGTGAAAATTTAGATCTCACAGCTGGTTCTGTTAATTTTGACAATAAATTTAACGAAAACTCAAAAGCGTGATTTGCATACATTCGAGTTAGCTAGAAGAAGGAAATGGCTAGTTCTTTCCGTTTTAAACTTTGGAGCATGCAGATCATACTTTCTGATTGCTGGAGCCTAGTTGGTGGACTTTTATAAAAAGAAAACTACGATTTTATACAGTCTTCTAAGTGGCAAAATCCACGATGATGTTTTAAGATAACTAACGCAAAATTATTAATTGGTCTGGTGGATGCAAAATTATTAAAATTATTATTAAAACTAAGAGGTATAAAAAAAATTATTAATTGGATAATAATACGGAAGACCATATTTTCTAGACATATCTTGGTAGTTAAAAGTTCCAGGAGTATCCTTTTGGGAGTTGCTTGGATTGTCAAAAGACATATATGTACATAGTTACAACATTATCGTCTTCTTCTTGTTTAAACATATGTAAGGATTCTCAGAGAGTAATTTCCAGTGGAATATCCCAGTATTTGTACTCAGAGCCAAAGATCGTAGATAGAAGAAGGAATCATATAGAAAAAAAAACCGGCTTGACTTGTCATTTAATAACATTCCTGCAACTTATACTCATTAGTGAACAAACGGCAATTTTTTCAGAAATCAATTAAATTATATTTTAGAAATTCGTTAAAAAAAAATGAAGAAAAAATCCATGTGAATCGGTTTAAAAATAATATTAACAATTATAAACTCAGAATTCATATTTCGTAAGTGAAAATATAGATTAAAAATAATTTAGCAAGTTAAAAGAAAAAAATTTATATTGAACAAAAAAAAACGAAAAAACCGAACCAAAGATGGAATTGCATAGTGAACGAAAATTAACAAAACAAAAAATAATTTCGGTAAAGCGTATATTGTAGTGTGGTGATAGTTACAAGAAAAAAAATAATATTATTAAAAATACAAAATTTCGTAAAACAAAAAGTTAAATAATTCATTTTTAAAAAAGTTTTTTTTTGCTTTTGGTTGTTCCCTAATTTTGTTAACAAGATAATAATCACTAGATTTAAAAAAAAAAAAAAGGAACAAAATTAAAAAAAATTTGTTTTTCGAGCCACGGTAATCACCTAAAACGTAATTTTTTTTAAAAGCAAAATTGTGTAATGTTATTTGTAACATAAAGTTAAAGTTAAAAAAAAAAAAAAAACAAAAAAAAAACGAAAACAATCCGAAAACAAAGTAAAAGGAAAAGAATTTGATTTTTAACATAAAAAAAAAAATATAACAACAAAGGGAAAAAGAAATAAAGATCACAGGGAGAACCAGAGATATCTTACTCCCATCTATCTTGCATAACAGCCCCGTTGGAAGGCCTTTCATCTGCAGCTGAGTAGCCAAGTAAGTGTCAAATCTATATCTTTTCTCTTTATGCAACATTTCTTCTGTTAAAGTACGTTAACCTATGTTGACCAGAACCAGAATAAATGTTGCAAGCGATTAACAAAATTGTTTTTTTTATTTTGTGGTAAAAATTCTAAAACACAAAAATTATCAATTTTGTATGAATTAAAAATACATTTTAGATTCCAAATTTTATATAAATATTTTGAAATTTACAAAAAAAAAAAAAAAAAAAAAAAATTTGTTGCATAAATTATTGAAAGTTTTTCCGGTTAAATTGTTATTTTGATTTTTCTCAATTTTGTTAAATTTTCAATTATATATAGACATTTTTTTAACGATTTTATCGCAAGGTTTAAACAACCAATAATATTCAATTTTTTTACATTTGTCAGTTACAACCAAAAGCATCGACAACATTTTGAGAGTTATATAGAAACAAATGTGTTTTTTTGTGCTTTTTTATTAAATTAACAAATTTTGAATAAATTGACATATTCAATAATGGTAAAGTAACTTCAATTTGTAATTAAAAATTGGTAACCTATCCAGAATTGTTTCTATATGAAATTTAAAATCGAAAAAAACACTTTTTATATATTATTCTATATTTCTATATATTTATAAGTTTAAAGTGTGGTATGACACTTTAAACTTATAAAAAAAAAATTTATCGTTTTAATAAGTGACATTATATTTTTTTATCAGTGTTAATCGCGAACCTGTGCAATGCCATCCAAATAAGGTTGTATGAATTATATCCTTCTACTGAAGGCGATTGATAAAATTTGAAAGTTTAATAGTGTACTCGATCTGCCCTATTGTTGTTAGTTACACTCAAAAAGTTATATTTGTTAAAAATTAATTTCGTACTCATATAAAATTTTCGTAAGGTTACAAATTACGAACCAAATTTAAAATTAATGTAATTTCGTAATCATGTATACAGTTCATAGAATTTACAAACTCTCATTGCAGTAACTTAATTAGCTTTAGTCACATTAAAAATAAGAAAAAAAAATGAAGTGTTGAAATTAAAAAAAAAAAAAAAAAATAAATAAATAAAATTGACAAATATTGTTATAATGGATTGCGAATAAACTAGAGATTTTTTCCTTGGGTTAAGGATAGGATAACCGCCTCTCTGGGTTCCTTACGAATCAATGCCATTAGGAACATGGTTGGGGGGGTCATGAAGCTAGGGATATTCCATCAGTTCCCCAGTAAAACTCCATAACATGCCTCTTTATTAAAATTTCATAATTTTTCAAATTCTTCTCCGCTGGAATGGGTTTTTTTTTTAGATTCAATAGAGTAATTAACGGTCCATTTTATTTTGAAAGCCAAAATTTTTTTCTGGGACTCTGATAATAAATTTTTTTGTGATGTGGTTTGCAATGGAAAGGGTCAAAAACCTACCCCCGCCACTGTCGCTAGCTCAACAGATGGGTCCCACCGACCTGAACCAATGCAAACATGAGTGTTAAAAAGAACAATTTTTATAATACCAGGTTAATAAATTTAGTGATTAAGATTCATTGTGCGATGCTGGTAGTTTGGGTTTCACTGCACGAATTTTTTTTCGGTAGTGACTCAAATTTTTGACTTTTGTTAAATTCTTTTGTTTTTTTAATCTAGTCACCCTCATTCACTCAAACAGTCGCTCATTACACCTCCTAGAAATATCTGAATAGCAAAAAAAAAACTGAGAAATACAAAGTTTTGTGTCAATTAAAAAAAAAAAAAATAGAGGTGCCTCAGCGCGACTGAAAATTTCAGGTGTGTTTATATGGGGAAAATGTGACTTTTTTTCAGATTTTACGAAAATTTCGTCCTATATTTTAATTTTATATGAATCGATTTAACTACTAAATTATCTCTTTAAAAAGCTATATAAATTCAAAATCGAGCAAATGACCCAGACCACCTTTTATTTATTTATTTATTTATTTATTTTCCATTTCCTGTACAACAAGATTTAATCTTTTATATAAAGTACAGGAATTCAATATCCAAGAATTACATTAAGGCAAACATATAGTAGAACATTTAAAAAAAAAAAAAACATATATAGTAAATTACATTTAAGCTTGTTCAAAAAATTTAAATAAAAACTGCTTAAAACTATTTGCGTTGCTATTAATTTGTTGGGTATGTGGAAGAATATTCCAAAGACGTGAACCATACAAGTAAAACCGCCATTCAGATGCAAGGCAACGGTGAAATGGAATAATAATGTTTTTTCCTCTTTGCGATCTGGCAAACCAAATTTTTTCGAAAAGGTATAGTGGGGTTTGTGTATAGATAATTTTGTGTAGATAACGAAGTACACAAATCTTAAGAAGGCTATCGAACGAGACGCCATAAAGATTTGTTGATATGTGGGAGACTTGAGAGTGCTTTCTTAATCCATACACATATCTAATAATATTGTTAAATATAACGTTAAGTCTTCTTTTGCTGGTAGAATCGCAGCTTGCAAAAAGCTCACATCCATAAATTAAACTTGGAATTAGATATGTCTTAGCGAGTAGAATTCTTATTCGTAAAGGGGTGAAATATTGTGATGACCAAAGCGTCCTTAACTTATTGTAAGTTTGTCCGACTAATAGGTTTACATGATTTGTCCATGTTAAATTGTTGTTAAAAATCAACCCAAGGTTTTTGGCAGAATTTACAATTGAATTTTTTCCCCATTTATTAAAATATCATCACTTATGGTAGGATCGATTATTCTTTTATGAATTATCAAGCACTTTGACTTATTTGGATTACGACAAAGTCCATTTGCTGTTGCCCAGAGAAAAATCCTTTGTAAATCATCGTTTAGCCTAGCTATATTAGCAGCAACAGATTGCATTGGACTACTTAGATATAATTGAACATCATCTGCATACATGTGAACTTTGCAATGTGAAAGCTGTTTTGGTAGATCATTTGCATAAATTGAAAAAAAGTAAGGATCCTAGGATTGACCCTTGAGGCACTCCTCTGACGAGTCTTAAAGGATTAGACCATGTGTTATTCACAACAACGATTTGTTAGGTAAGAAGAAAGAATCCTCGTTGAGGCATCAGAAAACTTAAAAAGTGCATAAGTTTCATGCAAAGTGTTCTATAGTCAACCGTACCAAAGGCCTTCGAATGGTCAAGAAGCACCAAAAAATTTAAATTACCGTTATCTAGTTCACTGCGTATGTTTTCGGAGACATCCAACAAAGCAGATACGCAACTATGATTTGAACGAAATCCTGACTGTGCATCAGTTAGCAAATTGTTTTCTTTGATATATAAGCTCATTTGCAGGTGCAAAAGTTTTTCTAGCACTTTTGATAGATAACATAAAATAGCTATGGGCCTGAACTCCGTATTTGCTTTCGTCGGTAGTGGAACTATTCTTGCATGTTTCCATTTAGATGGAAAAGTACTGGACATAATGATAGTGTTAAATAAGTACGTCACATAAGGTAAGACTAGTGGCAGTAATATTTTTATAAACTTAGGATGCATATTATCACAGCATACTGCGTTAGATTTCATACAAGAAAAGCTTGAAAAGACATCAGATTGGCTAACGCAAGAGAATTCAAAATTATTAACATTGTTTGAGGCATAACTTGTATCCAAGCATGAAAAATTGTAAAAGGTTTTATTGATTGGTATCACAGGTATATCAGTAAATGAGTTATTTAGTGCATCAGCATCGACTTGGCAGCTATTTGTCTTGTCTACACTAACATTTCCAATTTCACGAATTTGTTTCCAAGTCTTTCTACAGTCAACTGTGGCACTAAAACGACTCGAAAAATATTCAGTTTTTGCACTTCTTATGTTGGCATTAACAATCCTTTTAGCGGCTATATATTCTGATTTCAATTCAGGCGTTCTAAAGCGCTTCCACCTTGAATAAGCCAAGTCCCTGCTGTGGATAAGTTGTTTTAAGGCATTAGAAAACCATGGATTTGATTTTGTTGTTAGAATCTTTGATGTTCTTCAAAAAATAAAACTTGCTCATCAACAGAAGCAATGAAATACATATCATTCCAGTTAATACGATAAAAGTTTTCTTGTAGCAAATTATAATCTATTTTTTTAAAATCACGATAGCTAATTGTTTGTTGTGCTCGTTTAATCTTAAAATTATAAGTTAAAAATATCAAATCATGTTTTGAGAAACATGGGGCAGATACCTGATCATACAATATAACATTTGATATATTACCCACAAAAAAAATATCGAGCAATGTTCTACTAGTGGCAGTGTGATGTGTTGGGTTTATTGTATTAGCGGGTGTAAGACCAAAAGATGACATATTATCGATTAATTCGGTTTCCACTAGTATATTGGAATTAAAATCTCCACATATAACAACGTCATCGTATGCAACAGCAAGTGTTTCCAACGTCGAAAACAAATTCGAAAAAGTGACCCTTTTATTTGGCCGGTATACACATCCCAATAACATTTTCTTACTGTCTGATAAAATATCAATAAAAACATATTCTACTTTTTTCTCATTCAATGACATATCATTGGATGATTTAATGCAAACTTTGCACGATATACTGTCTTTCACATAAATAGCTACCCCGCCGGCATGTCCAACTCTGTCCTGTCTAAAAACTTTATAGCCATTAAGGCATATAAGACTATCTGGTGTCCCAAATGAAAGTATAAGTTTAGATAATGATGTATTTTTTAATTCAAAGAAAACTGAATTATTTAAGGAGTTAAGAAAAAACACGTCCGATTGCTACTAGCGAACAGTTTTAATTGTATCAAAAAAAAAAAAAACTAAGTCGTGAAGTTTGACGGAAATTTTTTCAACCTTGACGGAAATTTATTAAAGCCATAATATTTTTTTGCTCTCTATACCTATGAGCACTCAAATATGAGGTATTGCTTTTTTAACACATTATTAACCTATTGCGCAATGAGACCAAATATGGAAAATTTTTTTCATAAAATTTAGAAAACTTCTTTTTTTTTAGGTTTTAAAAAATTTTCACAAACAAAATTTCACAAAATGCACCTAGCACTTCGAAATTTAGTTAAATATATGCTACAGATTAAGTGTGTGAGTTTTTAAGTAAATTCCTCTGCCAAAATTTTTTTTTTTGCAAAGATTTTTTTTGCGGATTTCGAGAAAAATTACTTTTTTGTGAAATATTCAGTAAATGTACTCTTTCTACATACTTTGTATCAAAAATTTGTCAGTTTTCTACTTTTAGATGTTAATTTTTATCTTAGTAGCCTAGGGTTTCAGAAAAAAAAATTATATGACCCCATTATCCCTTTTGGACTTGGGGTCACATATGACCCCAACCAAATAAAAGACAATTTATCCAAAAAAATCAAATATTTTATAAGTGGTGTTGAATTTTAGATGTGACGCTTAAAATATAATAACTAAATGTGCAAGTCTTCCATGCCAAAAATTTGGAATAACTCGAACGACGTTATCCCACTCCTTGCCAAAGCCAAACTTTGAATTTTGTCATAATTAAAAAAATTAATTGTTCTAGTGAACTAGATGAAACCCCTTACTATGGGTTGGAAAATAAAGTTGCGCTATATTTTACCGATTTTTATGATTATGATGATTATATAATTTGACCATCATTAAGCCCTTTAGATTTGGCGCCACAAATGACCCCAAGGTAGTATAGGACGATTAAGTAAAAAAAAAACCAAATATTTTGCAAATACTGCTGAATTTTGGATCATTTTAACCCTAGGAGCACATATGGGTAAGTTTTCGTAAAATATAGCACAGTTTTATTTCCCAACCCATTTCGAACACTTTTTCTCCTCTCCATATAGTGAAGAACCACCCTAGTGTATATATTAAAGGCTTTTTTTGATTTTAATATTAAAATTGTTAAAGATAAAAATAAAACCATCATACCTCGATGCCATAGGTTAAACAAATTTTTTTCTTTAATTGTTAAGAAATACCAACTTCCCAATTTTTTGTATGTTTAAAGGGTTCAAGTTGATTAGTGTTTCTACTGAGTTTCAGAAAAATATATGAGGGGACATTTTTTTTACAATCCATTAAATTTGGGTAAATTTGGAAGATGATTTTTTTCATCTTCAAAAATATAGTAAAACAAATATTTAATTTTAGTTAGACACCGTATTTATATTCCTCATATAAATTGCAACAAGAATTATTCAATTTGACCCATAATCTCTCAAGGTCTTGTAGTTTTTCACAGTAGTGCCAAAGTCAATATTTCCGAAAATTGTTAAAAATTAGCATTTTTCAAAAGGCCATATCTCGGACAAAAATGGGCAAAATGAATTCCAAATTGATATATGAGTGTTTAATCACCATAAGTTTGAGTGGTAACTAAAAAAAATCTATTTCTATGGAGCAACACTCATTTGGTGGTTTTACATGGAATGACTCATATGAAAAAAGTACAATATGTGACCAAAAAGTGAAAGTATGAGTATATGTCAGACTCAGGTTCAAACCTCACGACTGCCCTAAGTAGAAAAATTTATTATAGAAACAATTACAACATAACAATTATCACAATGTTCAATAAATCGCTGATGGAGGCTGATATGCCAGAAAACGGTTCGATTAAGAATACAGCGTAGTTATGAATTTTAGAAATATAATCCAAATTTGCATATTATTTACAGTTTTAATTGCAATATGTCTGAAAATGACGTTAAAACCTAACTAGCGATCATCTGTGTGAATATTACGAAGAAGTAATGCATCTACTTAAATTAAAAGACAAAATTCCACGACCTTTACTTACAACTGGATTATAATGCAACACCTAAACTTACTGCTGTTTTCCCTTCAAGCTACCTGTTTAATTATAAGGGCTAGAATTGACTTACTGAATCTTAAGTGCACTGAATACAAGTGTAAATTGAACTAATTTTATAATTACATTGTACTATTATATCATAATTATACAAATTTATTAATAAATGACATCATATTTGTTCGATAATCTTGCAAATACCTACTGTTGCACTATTTTCACAGCCTTCAGCTTTCAAACAAAACTTGAACTTGAGAGCATTCTGCAGGTGTAACACATTTTCCTTTCCGCCTGATCACTAAGAACTTTTCTTATAGACTAAATGTGGATGCTTTCGTTTTCATCAAAACATTTAAGAAATACTTCTTGGATTATTTGTACATCGCATCTCAAATAAATTTTTTTTTTAAGAAAAAAAAAAAATCATGTGAGTCCGATCGCAGGGGAGATGCGTAAACGTCTAGTAATTAAAGATTTTTTATAGCACTTTCTTAAAATCAAACAGATTTATTATTATTTTAACCGGTTAATTTTTAATTTTTCGTTTTTTATTTTTTATTTTTAATTTTTCGTTTTTCATTTTTTGTTTTTCATTTTTATACCCTATACCACTATGTGGTTTGGGTATAATGACTTTGTGCTGCTGTTTGACCTAGACCCATCTTTTATTATACCGATCGAATCAGAAACACTATCTGATTCGATTTAACGATGTCCGTCCGTCCGTCCGTGTGTCCACGTAAAGCTTGTCATCAAACGGCAGGTCGCAACTATGAATATATTTCGAAGAAATTTGGTTTATAAGCTTTCATCGGCCATAGGATGAACGCCATTGAAATTGGTGAGAATCCGTTTCATACAAATGACCCCTATGAAATCAAAATAAATTGCCATAAGATCCAAATTATCATATAAATCTTAGTCAAATTGGGTTTGTATGTATTTATTACATCCATTAATCAGAAGTCCAAAAATGAACCCTATTGGACAACTCTTAGTCATAGGCCCCATATAGAGCTGCTTCCCGATCTTCACTTAAATCTATCAAAAACCAAAAATATTGTACCGATTCTTCTCAAATTTTGTTTGTATATATTTTTGCAAAATACAAGAGACTTTACGAAACATAATCAGGATCGGTCCATTTTTGGACCTAGTCCGCATACAGATATAGCATCCAATATGAACTTTTTCATATCTGCAGCCAAAAAATTTAATAAAAATCCCACTCAAATTTGGTTTATGCTTATTTTCTATATCCAGTTAGTTAGGCCTTAGAGATAGGGTCTCTAAACGCATGGTATAGGGTATCGTATAGTCGCTCTAGACCGACTATAATTTTCTTACTTGTTCATTTTAATTTTTTTTTTTAATTTTTAATTTTAATTTTTATTTTATTTTTCATTTTTTATTTTTAATTTTTTAATTTTAATTTTTAATTTTTTATTTTTCATTTTTTTTCTTCATTTTTCATTTTTTTTTTTTTCTTCATTTTTCATTTTTCATTTTCCAATTTTTATTTTTCTTTTTTCATTTTTTATTTCTTATTTTTCAGTTTTTATTTTTCAATGTTCGTTTTTTTTATTCGTTTTTTATTTTTCATTTTTTATATTTAATTTTTTATTTTTCATTTTTATTTTTCATTTTTCATTTTTTATTTTTTTTATTCATTTTTAATTTTTGTTTTTAATTTTTCATTTCTTATTATTCATGTTTCATTTTTTAGTTAAAATTTTTATTTTTAATTTTTTAGTTTTAATTTTTTATTATCCATTTTTTATTATTTATTTTTCCTTTTTATTTTTTTTTTTTTAATTTTAATTTTTATTTTTCATTTTCTTTTTTTAGTTCTTATTTTTCATTTTTGATTTTTAATTTTTCATTTTTTATTTTTCAATTTTTAATTTTCATTTTTCATTTTTAGTTTTTCATGTTTCATTTTTTATTTTTCATTTTTCGTTTTTCATTTTTCATTTTTTAATTTTCATTTTTTATTTTTCATTTTTTATATTTAGTTTTTTATTTACCATTTTTTATTTTTTTATTTTTTATTCATTTTTAACTTTAGTTTTTCATTTTTCATTTCTTATTTTTCATTTTTTTTTTTTTATTTTTCATTTTTTAGTTTTATTTTTTATTATTCATTTTTTATTTTTTTTTTAATTTTTCCTTTTTATTTTATTTTTTTTCATTTTCATTTTTTATTTTTCATGTTTCATTTTTCATTTTTTATTTTTCATTTTTAATTTTTCGTTTTTAATTTTTCATTTTTCATTTTTTATTTTTCATTTTTAATTTTTTATTTTTAATTTTTTATTTTTCATTTTTAATTTATTTTTCATTATTAATTTTTTATTTTTCATTTTTCATTTTTCATTATTCATTTTTGATTTTTAATTTTTCATTTTTCATTTTTCACATTTTATTCTTCATTTTTGATTTTTCATTTTTCATTTTTAATTTTTCGTTTTTCATTCTTCATTTTTCACTTTTCATTTTTCATTTTTCATTTTTCATTTTTCATTTTTCATTTTTCATTTTTCATTTTTCATTTTTCATTTTTCATTTTTAATTTTTAATTTTTAATTTTTAATTTTTAATTTTTAATTTTTAATTTTTGATTTTTTATTTTTCAATTTTCATTTTTTATTTTTCGTTTTTTCTTTTTTTATTTTTCGTTTTAATTTTTGATTTTTTATTTTTTATTTTTCATTTTTCATTTTTAATTTTTAATTTTTAATTTTTAATTTTTAATTTTTAATTTTTAATTTTTAATTTTTAATTTTTAATTTTTAATTTTTAATTTTTAATTTTTAATTTTTAATTTTTAATTTTTAATTTTTAATTTTTAATTTTTAATTTTTATTTTTTATTTTTTAATTTTTAATTTTTAATTTTTAATTTTTAATTTTTAATTTTTAATTTTTAATTTTTAATTTTTAATTTTTAATTTTTAATTTTTAATTTTTAATTTTTAATTTTTAATTTTTAATTTTTAATTTTTAATTTTTAATTTTTAATTTTTAATTTTTAATTTTTAATTTTTAATTTTTAATTTTTAATTTTTAATTTTTAATTTTTAATTTTTAATTATTAATTTTTAATTTTTAATTTTTAATTTTTAATTTTTAATTTTTAATTTTTAATTTTTAATTTTTAATTTTTAATTTTTAATTTTTAATTTTTAATTTTTAATTTTTAATTTTTAATTTTTAATTTTTAATTTTTAATTTTTAATTTTTAATTTTTAATTTTTAATTTTTAATTTTTTATTTTTAATTTTTAATTTTTAATTTTTAATATTTAATTTTTAATTTTTAATTTTTAATTTTTAATTTTTAATTTTTAATTTTTAATTTTTAATTTTTAATTTTTAATTTTTAATTTTTAATTTTTAATTTTTAATTTTTAATTTTTAATTTTTAATTTTTAATTTTTAATTTTTAATTTTTAATTTTTAATTTTTAATTTTTAATTTTTAATTTTTAATTTTTAATTTTTAATATTTAATTTTTCATTTTTAATTTTTCATTTTTCATTTTTCATTTTTATTTTTCATTTTTCATTTTTCAGTTTTCATTTTTTATTTTTCATTTTTAATTTTTAATTTTTCATTTTTTATTTTTCATTTTCAATTTTTTATTTTTCATTTTTTTTTCATTTTTTATTTTTCATTTCTATTTTTCAAAAAGGTTATCATAATTTTTTTTCCAATACAATCACATTTTGTCTTACGACCCACATGTTACGCTTACATGTCACGCTGTTTTTGAAATTTACCCCCCTGTGCGTATAGATGTTTACACATCAAAAGCGCCCCTTATTTTTTATTGAGTTGATTCGGTAACAACATTTTTTGTTTTCAATTATTATTTTAAAACAAAATAAAATTGATTAGAGTACAATAAAACCAAAATGTTAGAAAAACTGAAATTGCGTTGCCTTAAATTTCGCTGCCTGTACCACAGCGTATAAGTAATTACAATATCACATTAAAATCACGCATAGCGTAACAAAACAAGATATTTAACTTCAAAGTAATTAATTAAATTACAACAGCTAACATTTTTTGAAATTGTATACAAAGAAAATTTTTTATATATATTTACATATAAAATTCCATGAGTTCCCCTCACAGGCAGCACATGGGTACAACTTTACATTCTATAAATTTTGAGCTTCACATTTTCCGCATTTTTTATTGCCATTCAAATTTAAGATATTGCACTAGGAAACGTAGTCATGGAATACTATTACATCGTATTTTTTATTGCTTCGTAAGCAAATGACGACTATCTCAGCGCTAAAACTAAAGTTGTTCGATATTTATTACTTAAAGCCATTTATAGTCTTTTTTGATGTTTTTATGTGGTATTTTATTACGCACCTAATAAAACATTTAAATGTAACCTTTAAAGGGCCATTTGAATACATTGAAACTGTAAAAACTTTGCGACTAAAACAATTACGAACAATTTAGCAAATAGGCATTTCAGGAAAAAAAAAGGTAGCAGCTTGTAAAACTTATATAATAGGACGGTTTTTCAAACTTATCGATTAAATTATCTTTAATCAGAAACTTTTAAAATTTCATCAATAATGAAAAAGAAATAAAAAAGGGAAAAATTATTGTAATATTTACACTCATCACTGAATCATTTATCTGATCTCACGACTTCGTATTAATTTAATTGTTTAATATACAGTGTCTGTCATATATAAGTAAACAAACTATTATATTTTGTCTTGCTTTTAATAGCGGTAAATGTTAAGGTCCATATTTTCAATTTGCTTATTTTTACAGTTTTGTAATTATTTTCTTATATATTGATTAAAACCATAAGTCACTTAGTAATTTTTAGTTGTTTATGACAGAAATATGAAAAAACATCACTTTCACACGAGTCCAAAATAAGTAATCAAGCAGTCTTTGACATTATTTCTTTAATTATTTGTTTAAAAAAATTAAGTTTTTGGTTCAAAACGATTTAATAATCTTAGCAGAACACATAGCTAATTTTTAGTTGTTTATGACAGAAATATGAAAAAACATCACTTTCACACGAGTCCAAAATAAGTAATCAAGCAGTCTTTGACATTATTTCTTTAATTATTTGTTTAAAAAAATTAAGTTTTTGGTTCAAAACGATTTAATAATCTTAGCAGAACACATTTCATACTGGGTAAGTAAAATAATAAATTATATTTTATTATTTTAAAACCACAATTTTTTTAATTAAGCCACCATTTTGACGTAAAGGATGACAAACCCTGCAAGGCTATGTACCGGAGAACGAAAAGCTATTATCAAATTACACGATGAAGGTGAAACATATTGAAGTATAACGAATGTATGCTATAAAAACACCAGCTGCTATATTCAAAGTGGTTGAAACATTCAAAGCCAACGGACGGATTGAACATAAAGGGTTGATAGAAGAATAAAAAACATATTAGCTTCAAATACCATGCTTTCTGCTCCAAAGCCAAACAACACCACCTCTACCAACACTACGGAGAAAACTTTATGAAGACGGAAAGCACGGTCGAGTTTTACGAAAAATTCTATTCATAAGCAAAATAAATCTCCAAAAGAGGTTGAAGTTCTCTAAAAACCACGTCCTAAATCCCGAAGGATTTTGGAAAAAAAAATACAATGGACTGATGAATCTATGATTCGAATGAAATATAATGGTGCGCAGATGTACGTTTGACTCAAAAATAATGAGGCTTAGTCTTTGTACAAAAGTGTACAAAACCAACACTTAAGTGCGACGACAAATGCTTAATGGTTTGGGGATGCATTTCTGCGTATGGAGTAGGAAAAATAGTGGTACTAGAAGGCAAAATCAACAAGTTTACTTAAAATTGATGAAAGACGTAATAGTTCCTGAATGTAAGCGTCTAATTTGTGATGATTTCATTCTAAAGCAGGACAATGCACCTATTCATAAGCCCAAAATTGTTTCAAAATATATAGCTAATGAGGGAATTAATATATAGGAGTGGCTTAAAACTAAAATTAGTGAATACGGTCCTCGTAATTTGAGTGAACTGAAGGATTTAATTATTGAGACTTGGCATAGTTTTGCTCTTGAAACGTGTAGAAAATACGCTCTTGCAATGAAAACGTGGCCATTCACTGCAGTGTTTATTTTTTTACGACACACAGAAATTTTTTCTTTTTCTTTATAATCGTTTTTAACAAGTGGAAATATTTTAAATTTAATCTTTTATTGCTTGGTTTTTATTTATTTAGAAATAGTTGTTACTTTTTAATTTCTGATAATAAAACTTGAAATATATTCAATTGAGTTCCAAAAATTATTTTGTTTACTCATATATGATAGCCACTGTACACGAAATCAAAAACTAAGCATGGACATAAATTATTGACATTTTGCTCACAATAATCCATATGAATTGGGCGGTAACTATTCTAGAGGTTTCCAGATCAAATAACGGAAAATTACACTAGCCAACAAGGTTTTGGGCTGGAGCAACCAAATATCTTTCCTAGGGTAATTTAGTGGGCTGAATTCGAATCTGTAATTGGTTTTTCTCTTTCACGTCAGTTTTTTTAGATTCAAAAAATATCCTTATTCGTTTTTGCATAAAAAATCATTAGTTTATTTAAAAATCCATGACTTTTCAAAGGTAAGTGGCGTTATTTGAACGTCGTTTATATTTTGTTCGTTCGATTTCACATATTAGAGGCCAGCAATAGTCTCCCAGCATGCTTTTGTCTCAAAATCCTTGATAGTTTCTTTCAATTTTCATTAAATCTTGGTGAGCACGCCCCCTTGTTTGTCATTCACTGAACCTAGGTTTTGTGGAAAAAAATGTAAATGCGAATGAAGAAAATGCACCTAATGCGTGATAATTTTTCAATAATTTAGCAACAATTTGTCAGTAGTTTTTACTCCTATTGTTTCCAAGAAAACTGCCCACGATGCTCTTGAAAGATTTCCAGGCTGCATGTTCTTTTTCCTACTTTGCATGTGACATTTTAGGGAAAACCGCAAACAGATATTTAAATGCTGCATCATCTTTCCCCAGACTCTTCACGAAGTACTTAAAAGCGTCCAATTTTATGTGCAGCAGCGGAAGAAGAAATTCATTCCGATCAATTAATGACGTATTTAAAATGTTTCGTTTCCCTGGTGAATACTCAGTTCTTGTTGGGCCACTCTGTTCTGACGTAATGCTGACATGTATCACGACTCTTCCATAGACAAAGGAAACAACAATATTTTGTGAAACCTCCTTGGATACCAGTCAATAAACAAGCCAATGACCTGAAGCAGATTAATTTTCAGTTATTTACGATGGCCTATACTATATATATCATATAGAACGTAGTCAAATTGGGTTTGTATGTGTTTATTATATCCATTAATCAGTATTACAAAAATAATCCCTATAGGACAATTTTTAGTCATAGGCCCCATATAGAACCAAGGTTCAGAAAATACACACACGAAACACACAATGTTCTGTTCAAAAGCAGCCAACACATATCTTTATTTTCATATCAATTATGTGCGTTTCTAAATTTTCTACGGTGCCCAACACAACCATGACTGTGTTCGTTTTAATATTTCGTTATTTACACGAACATTTTTGTATCACATACTTTTTGTCTCAATCATACATAAAGCACACATTTTTGAGTGTTGCTTTATTTGAAGTTCATCTTCTGGTACGTGTAATGAAAAAAAACACAGAACATGTACAATAAACAGGTTCGAGTTCAGTTATATTTTAAGTCGTGTTGTGGCTCGTGTAGTGAGAAAAAACACAACATGTACAATAAACAGGTTCGAGTTCAGTTATATTTTAAACACGACTTAAAATCTAACTGAACTCGAACCTGTTTATTGTACATGTTGTGTTTTTTCTTACTACACGAGCCACAACACGACTTAAAATATAAGTGAACTCGAACCTGTTTATTGTATATGTTCTGTGTTTTTTTTTTTCAGTACACTTACCAGAACACGAACTTCAAATAAAGCAACACTCAAAAATGTGTGCTTTATGTGTTATTGAAACAAAAAGTATGTGATACAAAAATGTTCGTGTAAATAACAAAATATTAAAACGAACACAGTCATGGTTGTGTTGGGCACCGAAGAAAATTTAAAAACAAACATAATTGGTATGAAAATAAAAATATGTGTGTGTTGGTCTAAGTTATGTTTGTTTACATATATGTACGAGTTTTTTATTCAGTGTGTGTTTTTTTCTGAACTCTGTATAGAACTGCTTCCCCACTTTCACCTAAATCTATCAAAAAACAAAAATATTGCGCAGATTTTTCTCAAATTTGGTTTGTATATAGTTTTTCTAAATGTAAATGACTTTACCGAATATGGTCTGGATCGGTCCATTTTTCGATCAAGTCCCCATATAAATATAGAACCCGATATGAACTTTTTCATAACCACAGTCAAAAAAATTAATAACAATGCCACTCAAATTTGGTTCATGCTTATTTTCTATACCCACTTAGTTGGACCGAAGAGATAGGGTCTCTAAACCATGGTATAGGTATCGTACAGTCGGTCGAGACCAAATTTAATTTTCTTACATG
This sequence comes from Cordilura impudica, assembly GCA_963682025.1. Lineage (NCBI taxonomy): Eukaryota > Metazoa > Arthropoda > Insecta > Diptera > Scathophagidae > Cordilura > Cordilura impudica. Next base: position 62,816,873 of record OY821521.1, read on the forward strand.
TTTCGTACTGTTTCGCCTAATGGACTAAATTTCAAATCATAATCCAATTTAAGAATATGCACGTATTCTAGCATGAAGAGGAGACATTTCAAATTCACAGACTTCCTTAGAATCATCGTCTTGTGGTGGGGGTTGGCTTAATTGACTTGATGGCCTTTGGCAAATAATACAGCTCGATGATGAATTTGCTTCGGTAGAAGCTTGTGCAACTTTTCCATAAATCAGTGTGATACACATTTTAAAATTTACTTCAATGTCTTTGCCATCAGATTTAAACATTACTGGTAGAAGTTCTTTAATTTGATCTTTTATTTTTTAAACTTTTTCAGTTATGACGTCTTTAAAAGGTGACGTATACCTTTTCATATCTTAAAAGGGTATGTCGCAATATTTGTTTACCATTTACCAGTGTTTAAATTTATTTCCCCCATTTTTTCACGTATTTAAACTCAAGTTCCGACTATTAGTGTTTTTGAAAAATACCTATGTAAATGTACCTGTCAAAATAAAAAAGATTTTACCCATTAATATAATATAACAATTAAGAGTATTCTGTCAGTATGAAAAATAAATAAACTCACGTAAAAATATATACCGGTGCGACCAACTTTTGTATTCATAACATACAGACGGACGGACGGACATTGATAAATCGACTCAGAAAGTGATTTTGAGTCAATCCGCACAAGAAAAGATGGGTATAGGTACAATATTTTTGGTAGTTGCAAAAATTAGGGCAATTTCATTATACCTTAACTACGTAGTGGAAAACATTTGTATTTATAAATTTTGCACAAAATATCTGACCTTCAGTCAGAAAAATTGTTCTGGTGCACACGGGCAGAAATTGGCGGGTATAAAATTGGATAAAGGAGTGTAGGCGAGGTTTCGAGCTACAGAAGAGTGCAAGATTTTTTTTGATGGCTTTTGATGGGTAGGAGTTATACTCTACTAAGTAGGAGATTTTCCGGAAATTTGGATCTTAAAAAAAAAATTTTAATTTCTAAATGAATCAGTGACTTTATATTTCTAACATTAATAGTTCAGAAGTTACAAAACAATTTATTTTGCTTTAAAATCTTTTAGAACAAAAAGTTACATTCATTTAAAAATTAAAATTTACAAAGAAATTTTTAATTTTAGCAAAATACTGAGAAAGCCAATTTTTGAAGACCCTGTTCGCTGTGATATAGTTGAAATAGAGTCGCAATTTAGTGGCTCCCAAGGTTCACTGGTATTTACTTTCAAATGGTTAACATAATTTTAAAATCGGTAACCATAAAAAAAATTATTTTTGGTCGCCTTCTCAAAATATGGTCCACAGTATGTCGGATCGAGCTAATAAATGGAGACTACGTTTATGCCAGCAAACCTCATATTTTTAGACATATATTAAGAATAACAAGTAAGAAAATTATAGTCAGCCCAGACCGACTATACGATACCCTATACCATGCGCTTAGAGACCCTATCTCTCAGGCCCAACTAACGGGATATAGAAAATAAGCATAAACCAAATTTGAGTGGGATTTTTATTAATTATTTTGGCTGCAGATATGAAAAAGTTCATATCGGATGCTATATCTATACGGGGACTAGGCTCAAAAATCGACCGATCCAGACCATGTTTGGTAAAGGCTCTTGAATTTTGCAATAATATATACAAACAAAATTTGAGAAGAATCAGTGCAATATTTTTGTTTTTTGATAGATTTAAGTGAAGATCGGGAAGCAGCTCTATATGGGGCCTATGACTTAGAGTTGCCCCATAAGGGTCATTTTTGGACTACTGATTAGTGGATGTAATAAACACATACAAACCCAATTTGACTAAGATTTATATGATAATTTGGATCTTATGGCAATTTAAGTCGATTTCATAGGGGTCATTTGTATGGGGCCTAGGTCTGAACATGGACCGATTCTCACCAATTTCAAAGGCGTTCATCCTTTGGCTGATAAAAGCTTATACACCGAATTTCATCAAAGCATATTAATATTTGCGACCTGCAGTTTGATAACAAGCTTTACATGGACACACAGACGGACGGACGGACGGACGGACATCGGTAAATCGAATCAGAAAGTGATTCTGAGTCGATCGGTATAATAAAAGATGGGTCTAGGTCAAATATTTTTGGTAGTTACAAACAGCAGCACAAAGTCATTATGCCCAAATCACATAGTGGTATAGGGTATAAAAACCAATCAGATACAAGCTACGACCATTGTAATGTATATAAATAATTGGGTGCATGCCATACATATACTTCCGAGTATAACGTATACATAAGTATGAAAATTTAGCTAGAGTACATTAAATGCTTTAAAGACATGCGTGCATGAATACAACTGATTATAGGGATGTATAGCTCGGAAAAACAAACATCTCAGCTTTTTTTGTGATTTTAATGGGAAATTCTGATAGGCCGACTTTTGAAAAATTTTGTCAAACTTCAAAAAAATTGCCTGTAGCCGGACACTATACCTTTTAAAATTGTATTTCAGAAAGCATCAATTTGATTTCAGAAAACATCAATTGACTTTCAGAAATTGTGAATTGTAGTTCAGAAGACTTAAATTAATTTTAAGAAATAATCAATTTTATTTCAGAGTACATCAACTGATTTTAAGATAGTATCGATTCTTTTGCAGAAAAAATTAATTGATCTTCAGAAGATATCAACTGTTTTTCAGAAAACATTAATTGATTCACAGAAAGTATAAATTTTATTTCCGAAAACATCAATTGATTTCTAGAAAAATTTAAAAATTAATAAAATAAGAACACCAACTATCCAATGAATTTCAGAACTTATTATATGTATTTCAGGAAACATCTAATGAATTTCAGAAATTATTCAAATATATTTCAGAAACTATGAACTGAGTATCAGAAAATATCAACTGAGTTTCAGAAAATATCAATTGAATTTCAAAAATATAGTCAGAACGCATTACAAGAGCATATTTCTTAAGTATTACATTGCATTTTTAACATTTCTCGTAAACTTGTTTATTCGAAATATTGTTATCAAAATCGGGCACCACGATGAATTCAAAATTTCATAGCCGATTCGTGTACTGTTTTGTTTTTATTGTGGCATATTATAAAATGAAGTCCTCTTCTTCTTCCCAGTACATATACAGTAAGTCCAGATATTAATAAACAGTTTTTTGTGACTGAAAATCGCTAACAAAAACAATAACAAATTTTGTTTACTGTAGGAGCAGTTTACTCTTGATTCTGAGTTTCAAATGATATTTTCTAAAATATGTACATTTTAAATGTTCTAAATTACATTCCATAAGTTCTGAAATACATTTGATAATTTTCCAAATATCTTTGATAGTTTATGAATTACATTTGATAATTTCTGAAACACATTTGATGTTTTCTGACCCACAATTGAAAAAATTATAAATTGTTGCAATAATTATCTAAAATAAGAATTTTAATAATAAAAAAAAATAATTACTTAATAATGTCAACTTTTAATTACGTAAAATTTTATCAAAACTTTTGTACTTTTTTACGTGAGCTAAAATGTCTTCTTTTTTATGTAGTGCCTTTTTAAGAATTTTTATTAAAATAGTTAAAAAACTACTAATCAAGTATTTGAAGTTTTTTAATTTTTATATTGTAAAAATATACTCTGAGTATGCTGCAGTATAAATATACTTCAAATTTTTACATACTTATACATATTTCATGCTTATAAGTATGATTATGGCTGTTAACATACACAACTTCTACTTATACCCAGTTGTACTGGGATAAAATATTGCATGAGTGTTCGTATACACTTGTAGGTATTTATGTTACAGTTTATTTGGATATGTTGTGTATGGGTATTTTTTTTTTACGTCAGTCACTAATGCATATTTGAGCACTAATACTTTAACAGTACTTAAAAATAATATTGCTTAAAAATGATGATATGCGCAAATTAAACAAAAAGTAAAAGTCAAATAAGACATTAAAAGGTAAGAAGACATTTTTGAAATTTCTATTTTTTGATGTGTAAACATCTATGCGCGCAGGGGGGTAAACTTATATTTCACAATACAATCACAAAATTACGTACCATGTGAGTTTACATGTTACGCTGTGAGCCGAAAGACAAATCTGTGTGACTTATGACTGTATTGGTGCAAAATTATGATATAAAATTGATTCAGCAAATTCAACAACCCTTTAGTGACATAAAAAAATCTTTAATTACTAAATGTTTACACATCTTCCCTGTGATCGGACTCACATGATTTTTGATGTGTAAACATATATACGAGCAGGGGGGTAAATTTCTATTTCACAATACAATCACACAAACAGCGTAACACAAATCGGCGAGTGCTGTAACACAAATCGGTGTATCACTTATATACGTTTATATTGGGATATTTTTAACGTTTTACAGCAAAGGGTTGTTGAATTAGCTGAAACAGTTTTTGCTATAACTGATACATATACGACGCTTTCTGTTTGATTTAAAGAAATGACATAAAAATTTTTTAATTACTAGATGTTTACACATCTCACATAATTTTTTTTTTTTTATAAAATTTAAAAAATTATATTTATTTATTTTGATTTTTTATAAACTCAAAAAAAAAATTAAAATTATTTGTAAACGATTTTATGTTTTCCAACAATCTTAAAATTTTTGATCTCGTTAACGTCTGATTCATAAATTCATATGGAGCTAGGGGAGAAAACGTCAACCATGTTGAAAAACGATATATGCACCACTCTAACACTGGTCTACAAATTTAAAAACAAATTACTACAGAAACGAGGCATGTTTTTTAACTAATCTGGGTGCGCTAAATTCGAATCTGACTTAAAAATTGGGCTATAATGTCTTGTTCATTTTTTATCGTATGCTGACTATACTGTAAAACAGTCAATACTGACACTACAATTTCAATATTATTAATTTGACAGAGGCCCACTTCATTCTAAATCTTCATAATAGTAACGTTTAAATATGTCAGGGAGATTGTGTGTTACTGACTCAAGCTATTTTTGCTTTGTATGTGGTGAATATTTGGTTGAAAAAAAAGGATATCAGAATCATTAAAATATGCATATTTACATTATTTTGATTTTGCTGTCGCAAACTTGGACAAACCGGGGACACCAACAATTTTTTACAATAGTTGCAGAACTGTTTGGTCAAATGGCAAGAAAATCTATTTCGATTTTTCAATTCTAGTACTTTGGAGATAGTCAAGTAACCACCAAAACGATTGTCATTTCTGTTTAACAAAAGTTGCTGGACTCAATATGAAAAATCGAAAAAATATTGCTTACGCGAATGTCTCATCGGTTTCCAAACCAGCTCAACGTCCACCAAATGATCCATTACCAGTAATTCTTAGTGCTACGAAAAACCAGCCATGCCAATTGCTCAAGCCATTAATACAAAGGAAAACAAGTAAGAAAATTAGAGTTGGTCTAGACCGACTATACGATACCCTATACAATGCGTTTAGGTTCAACTAATAAGATATAGAAAATAAGCATGAACCAAATTTGAGTGGCATTGTTATTAATATTTTTGGCTGCAGATATGAAAAAGTTCATATCGGATGCTATATTTATATGGGGACTACATCGAAAAATGGACCGATCTGATCATATTTGGTGAAGTCACTTTTATTTTGAAAAAATATATATTAACCAAATTTGAGGGAAATCTGTGCAATATTTTTGTTTTTTTTTTGATAGTTTTAAGTGAAAATGTGGGGGCTATGACAAAGAATTGTCATATGGGGTTTATGTTTGGACAACTGATAAATGTTTGTAATAAACACATATAAACCCAATTTGACCGAGATCTATATGATAATTTGGATTTTATGGCAATTTAAGTCGATTTCATAGGGGTCATTTGTAAGGGGAATAGGTCTGAACATGTACCGAATTTCACCAATTTCAATAGCGTTCATCCCATAAAAGACTATATACCAAATTTCATTAAAATATGTTCACATTTGCGACCTATAGTTTGATTACAAGGTTTATATGGACACACAGACGGACGGACGGACAGACATACAACGCTAAATCGACTCAGAAAGTGGTTCTGATCTGTATAAATAAAGATGGGTCTAGGTCAAATATTTTTGGTAGTTATAAACAGCAGCAGAATGTCACATAGTGGTGTAGGGTATAAATATTGCAAAAAAAAATTTTTTGACTGTAGAATTTACAACTGTTCTGTTAGACCGAAGATATATATTATTGCGTCTTAACTCCATCAGAAAAGAATATATTAGGTATTTAAACAATTTTTTTTTTAAAAAGTCCCATTTTTTGTAACATAACTGTTATAAGGCAGCAGATAACGAATAAATCGCTGCGGATGAAAATCAATGGTAGTCAAAGGGTTTAATAATTAGGTTTACATTTATGATGTTTGCTTTTCTTCCTCGTTGTTTTTAGTGTTATAAAATTATTTGCCAAGCTCATGGACTGAATTTTTTATATTTACCCTACACATAATACTCCATGGTCAGAGTATAATGAGTTTGTGCGGATGTTTGTAACTACCAAAATTAGTTGATCTAGATCCATCTTTAATTCTAGCGATTGATTCTGAATCCATCTGTCTTTATGTCCATGCAAACCTTGTGATCAAACTACAGCCCGCAACTGGAAATACAGTGGGTGACAATACTTTGAAAAAATTCAGAATTTGTGAATTTTGTTTTTAATACTATGCGTTTCGTTTTTTTTTTTTTAGCGAAATCACTTTAACGAAAGTGTATTTTTGTGATGCCAGAACAACGGAAACTTTAAACTTTTTTACAATATATATAGAAATTTATATTAAAGAAAATGTATAAAATCTTAGCCGGTATTTAAATATTTATTGTTTTTGGCGTTTTCTTTCAACTGTTTTTTAAACACCATTGTTTTTTTTTTTTAATTTTTAATATTATAAATAATTATTTTAAAATCATGGCAACAATAAAGTTTTGTGAAGAGTTAAAAAGCAGAAGAATAAATAATTTCACTTCAAAAAGAAAATGGCGAGAAATATTATCAAGAGAGAAATATCGAGAGAGAGAGGTACGGCAGGCCCCGTAAAACGAGTCAAAGACAGGATAATTTAACAGTAAGAGAGTTTTCAAAAACAAGTAAGAAAATTATAGTCGGTTTAGACCGTTTATATGATACCCTATATCATGGTTTTGAGACCCTATCTTTCGGTGCAAATGTGAGTGGCATTGTTATTAATGTTTTTGGCTGCAGATATGAAAAAGTTCATATCGGATGCTATATTTATATGGGGCCTAGGTCGAACAATGTACCGATCCGGACCATATTTTGTAATGTTACTTAAACTTTGAAAAAATATATACAAACCAAATTTGAGAAAAATCTGGGCAATATTTTTGTTTTTTTTTATGGATTTTAGTGAAGATCGCGAAGCATCTCTATATGGGGCCTATGAATAAGAATTGTCCTAAAGGAATTATTTTTGGAATACTGTTTAATGGATATACTAAACACATAAAAACCCAATTTGACTGAGATCTATATGATAATTTGGATCTTATGGCAATTTATGTCGATTTCATAGGGGTCATTTGTATGGGGACTAGGTCTGAACCTGAACCGAATTGCACCAATTTCAACACCGTTCATCCTGTGGCCGATGAAAGCTCAAATGCCAAATCTCATCAAAATACATTCACAATTGCAACCTGTAGTTTGATTACAAGGTTTACATGGACACATAGACGGACGGACGGACGGACGGACATCGCTAAATCGACTCAGAACGTGATTCTGACTCAGAAAGTGATTCTGAGTCGATGGGTATAATTAAAGATGGGTTCAGGCCAAATATTTTTGGTAGTTACAAACAGCAGCACAAAATCATAATTGTAACGGCCATTGCAGGTTTTATTTTTTTTATGGAAAATTTTAAGCATTAGACTTAATACACTAAACACACTACAAGCAAAAGCTTTACATCTATTCAAGCATTCGACTTAATACTCGTACACTAAACACACCACAAGCAAAAGCTTCACATCTACTCAAGCATTAGACTTCACTTTAACTCGCTTGAGCGGAATGCACAAAACCACATTTTTTTCGTTTCAACTGAGCTAAGAACGAATATCCGAAGTGTATAAAAAGTACCACATATTACCGAAAACGTAAAATCGTGTTAACAAATTAAACTAATTAATCGTTCATTGATCATTCATCATTAGTCAATTATTTAATGAAGGTAATTCGTTTAATAGTTTTCCCAATACGTTCTATTTAATAAACCTTGTTCCCCAAAGGCACAAGATCGCCGAAATTTCTATACGGGATATAGTTTTACATTAGAAGGTTCGGCTTGTAACCACGTGTACGTAGAACACCTATATGTTCAAGAACCTTTCATCAGGTAATTATATTGCTTTGTGATAAATTCCATGTGTTTTCTAAGAATTTACCTTTCATCAGGTAGACTTATATTCCATAACGTTCAATAAAACCATAACCACCGTTCTACATTTCATCATCAACGCATTGGACGCATCTATAGAAATACGAAAAATTCGCTACAAATCAACCCCTCAGCCCCCTTCGCAATTTCATCAAACATCAACTAGTTGCACATAAAAGAAGAAAAAACCCCCCCCCACCATTGCATCTTTTACTAGTAAATAGTTTGTCCGATTAAATTGTCCAAGTGTTAAGGCCTTTCATCAACCCAAGTTAAGCGTAAACCTGATTAATTGGGGGCGAAAAAGACACCATTACCAACACTGATAAAAGCAGTTAAAGTTTAGTGTTAACCCTTTAATATGTCTACTTGCTAGTATAGCTATACGCTAAACTTTTACAACCCGAATTTAACTACACTGTCCTTTCAAACCGAACTTCCAACTACTTTTATACCAACTGCTTTAGTATGCTAGTTCCCTGATCTAAATATCTTAAATTTTCCATTACTATTTATACAATGAATATCCCCACCATCCAATTCTTGATCTCCTTTTCCTTTCAACTTAACAGAAGTTATATCTTTAAACTATTATAAAAAAAATTTAAAGAAAAAAAAATATAAAACTATTAAATTATAGCACATTCTGTTAGGTATAAAACGTAAATTCCAATGTAAATAATCGTGTCTAATATTTCGAGAGAGGAAATGATCATTAGTTAAATTAAAATACTGATTAAGTTTCATATGCAAACAAAACAAATTTACATAAATTTTATATAGCCTAAACAACAACTGCAAGTTCGAGAGGCCTCATCGTGCTGCGGCAGAGTTTTTTTTGGTGAGTTTAAATATACACACTTCATCACTATTAGTTTGTTTATTTGCATACGGTTTTAATATTTCAGGAGTAGTAACAACTAACAATAACCGTTTTATTAAAGAGACGCTACTATAAAGTAATATTTATTGAAGATCTCTTAATTTTTATGGCTTTTGAATATTAGCAGGAACAAATGAAAAGTGAAAGATAAAGCATTCCAAAGTTAGTTTTTACTTCTCTCGGAAATTTAGGGTATTTATAGTGCGCCAAAATGATCGATAGCTTCAATATTATTTATCAGTTTTTTTATTCTTTAACTAGATGTTAACTAATTTACCTTTATTAAAATATTAGGCAACCTATTAATTAATTATCTATTTTGGTCTGCATGGATTTTTATATAGTTATTAATCCAAGATATTGTTAAGCTTTAAATAAGTATAATAATTTTATATCAAATGCTTAGGAGGTTTAACCTTCTTTTTCGGTTGGTTAATCTTGTAAGTTTAGAATATCCCTTGAATTAATAATCATTGAATTAATAAATATTAATAATGAATATGTGAATGTATTTAAGTTTTCTTACGTGATGAATTAAGGGTAAAGTAAACTCTTTATTGTGGGGTTTCGGCTTGGACAATATGCCGCTGGAACCATAGGCAGGGTGGGTTAAGAGGCATCGGTGTTCAACTACATCACGAAGACCCAACTAAATAGTAAGCATTAAATTAATTAAAACCCATTTCAACATTTAAGGTTATAGTGGGGGCATTGTTAGTTTCTATGATCTAATTACCATTAATCCAATTTGTTTTTGTTTATTTTTTGTTTTCGTTTCAATGGGAGTCTATAAGAATATTTGTGTGTCAGGGTTTCTCCAATGGCTATAAGTGAAGACAGGTGGACACGAACTCCCCCTCCCGACTGTAAGCTAGTGACTTAAACGGCTCCCCCTCGTCCGTCCTTGTCTACCTTAGAAACTTTTCTTGTTTTTACTAAAACCATCGCCTGGAAGAAATTGAATTTCGTTTGTTTACTTTGTTGTTCTTACAACCATACAAAATCTTTAGTAAACCCCTGTTCATTACATAATACCCAAACCACATAGTGGTAAATGGTATAATTACGAATCGGTGACTGAAATTTTGACATTACTCAAATACAACGATCATAAATGGTAGATCTGTGGTGACCTTAAGGTGCGTGCTTCAAATTTTTTTGTCTATATAGTACAGACCATCGTAAGTAATTTTAAGTTAATCTGTTTCAGGTGATTGGTTTGTTAACTGGTATGCAAGGAGGTTTTACAAAATATTGCTATTTCCATTGCCTATGGGATAGTCGCGCTACATGTCATCATTACATCAGAATAGAGTGGCTAAAAAGGTGGAACAAAACAAAACATTTCAAACAAACCATTAGTTCAGCCAAACGACGTTCGCTGCACATAAAATTGGGCCTTCTTAAGAACTTTGTCAAGGCTCTGGACAAAGATGCTGCACCATTTAAATATTTTTTAGCGGTTTTTCCTAAAATTTCATATGCTAAAATCAAAGAAGGCATATTTGTTGTCCCTCAGATTAGGCAGTTATTGAATGATGACAATTTATCACAATGTTTATTGGAGAAAGAATATGCTGCCTGGAAATTTTCCAAGAGATTCGTGGACATTTTTCTTGGAAACAATAAGAGTGAAAACTACAAACAAATTTTTGCTGAATTACTGAAAAATTATCACGAATTGGGGGCACGAATGTCACTCAAAATCCCATTTCTTCAACCGCATTTAGATTTTTTCCACAAAAACTAGGTGCGATGAGCGACGAATAAGGGGTGCGTGCTCATCAAGATTTAATGAAAATTGAAAGAAATTATCAATGCTTTTGGGACAAAAGCATGCTGCGAGACTATTGCTGCACTCTAAAAAGTGTAACCGAACCAACAAAATACAAACGACGTTCAAATAACGCCATTGACTTTTGAAAATTCATAGATTTTTAAATAAACTAATGATTTTTATGTAAAAAACGAATAAAAACATTTTTTTGTATCTCGAAAACCAGACGCGATAGAGATTTACAGATTTGCAATTACAGATTTGAATTCAGCCCACCAAATTACCTTAGGAAAGATATTTGGTTGCTCCAGTCCAAAACCTTGTTGGCTAGTGTAACTTGTTCGTCACTATACCAAAGAATTAAGGTTGAACTAAAATAACTGTGTACCTCTAAAACTTAGCATCGTAAAGCAAAATGGTGGGAATTTTGTCCCGAGCTAAAATTCATAATTGTGCGATTTTTATTTTTAAAATTGCCCCATTTAAAAATAATACAATTTTGCAGAAAAACATAGAATCACCTAAATCTCGAAAACTAATCGAAGAACTCTTCCTAAATAAATTATCTTATATCAAATTATGTTATATTAACATTTTCCAATGATCGCAAAATTTATTTTTGATTAGAAAAAAAAAAAAAATAAAATAAAAATAAAATCAAGTTATCTGTTATAACAATTTTAATATAAACCTATCTTTCCAACAGTTAAAATGCCACCCCGATGCACATAAACATATGCTGAATCATATAAAACTATAACGCTGGATTTATGTAAACATTTAAATGACAAACAATAACAAGCATTGCAAACAATATAATTGTCCAATAAATTTCAACAACTAACAAAGATCATAAAAAGCTAAATAAATAAATAATAAAAAAATAACCTAAAATCATAAAAGTGCACAGAGAAAATTGTGTGTTTAACGAGCTTTATACAAGTGTTGAAAAAACTAACATAATAAAAAGAAATAAACTTTTACTAAAAACTACAACAAAAACATTTATGACTCAATATGTCATTTCCTGGATATATAAAAAATTAACGATAATTACTATAAATGACTTAAAAAATGGCCACTGGCAAAATACTAGTTTATAAAAAAAAAAATTATAAACATATAAAAAAAATTAACATTTAACTACTGCTTGTATAAAATATGTTTTAAAACTGTGCAGGTAAATCAACTTTTAATACCGTGTACACTGCTGTGCAGGGGGTATATATATCTGTTTGTCAATCAGTTTGTTACTTATTGATTAAATTCTGGATACCACATAAACTAGATATATTCTTGATCCATGTAAAGGGATCTGTCTATCAGTTGAAAACATTCTGCTGTCCGCAATAGGCAGAATGAGTCGTACGGAATTTTAAGCTTCTAAGGAAATAGCCGAGGAAAGACGTAAGCAATGTTAAGATACTGCGATAAAATCTATACTTATAGTATAATATATAAAAACTAGCAGATTCCAGCCCTCGAAATTAGAGCGCAAACTCTGGGAAATTTTATTTTTTCATTAAAGACCCTAAAAGTATGCTAATCAATTATAGCCAATTCACAAATCAACACAAAAAGCAAACTCATTTTTATTACAAACACATTAACAAATTTAATAAACACACACGTAGCATCGTATAACACTGTGGAACAAATTCAGGTTAGCAAAAGTTAGGCCGATTCTGAGAGTGATGGGTGAAAATAGAGGCTAAATTAGAAGACCCGTATCGTGGCGTTTGTCTATGTTAGTTCGAATTTTTTTTTTAATCGACCTTCGAACTTTGCAGTCAAATGCCGATTTTCAGCATATTGTTTATATGGTTTTTTTGGCTATAACTCGTCGACTAATTGATATTTTTTCAATCTGTAAAAGCCAAATTATTGCTAAAGACAATTAAAATTTTTTTAAAAAATTGATGTAGAAAATTTTTGTGGTGCTTATGAAGCAAAATGCCAGAAAAATTATTTTTTTTTCATGCTTTTTGAAAATATTTTCCATAAAACTAAGTCTTTTTCGCTTTCTGTTTGATCTATAATATGCTTCTTAGTTTCCTCAATAAATTTCATTTGAAAAGAAAATGGTCTTAGTCGATAATTTGCGTTATAAGTTCCAAAACCATCAAATAAATAGCGATTTAGGTAGAAGTAATTAAAAAGGGAAGTTCCAAGAATTAGGAATTAGTAAAACAACTTTTTTGTTTTCAACCACCGCAAAGGTAGCGATTTTTTTAACCCTATCGTCTCCATTAACTTTTCAATATCGTTGCAATAAGCGAAATTTTTTGCATCATTCACATTGAAGAACTTTTCTAACTCTTTTTGTCGTTTTCGATATGCTGTTACTTTGGTACCTTTCGCCAGCAAATTATTTCCTTTCAAAAATGAAGCCAGTATTTGTCAAACACAAATTTGCAACAATTCCATCCAATTGGTTTTGTGTGACTAGGATTGGGTCCTTTGATGTTTCATAGGATGTACCTTCACCAGGGTCGTATTCTGAGAAGAACTCCATGGATGTAGCAGCGGCGGTTGTAGTACTGATATCTGTTTGAAGATCAACACTTCGGTATGTTGGTACTGCAACGAATTCTGAGTGCGGTAGTGGTAATTGGACACTTGGCACTGCTACATAAGTTTTATTCTTTGCTTTCCTTCTATTCAAAGTTTAATGGTTGTTGATGCATCCATAGCAATTTTCTTCTTGATGCGGGCTGTTGTCTAACCACATCATTGGTATATCAAAAGGCATAGCCTTCTTCTTTTCACTTTTCCACTGCATAAGAGTTGAATAGCAATTTAAGCAAACTTTTTTAGGGGCATAGTTTACGTCAGTGATAAACTCTTGCGAGAAATATTGTTTATGGGCTTCCAAAAAAAAATTACTCGCATTGCCACATTTTTCATCGCTTGCTATGAAACATCCACAAACATTACAGAAATGATCCATTTTACATTTTGGTTCCGACATTTTTAATTCAATATATATTATACAATGTTTTTTTTTTTTTTTGTTATTTTTATGAAACCGATGTACTTAACTTAAATCACTCACAAAATGAAATAAGTTCCAAAAAAATTATTAGCGAATTTTATCACGACCGAGCGAAAATTAAAAGACATCAGCTTCGGCTGAGTTTCGAGTCTTAACTGAATCTTCATTTTTGAATTTAGTTCGCTTATACGAAATAAAAAAAAATCGCTACCTTTGCGGTGTTTTAGTAATTCCTAATTCTTGGAACTTCCCTTTTAATTACTTCTACCTAAATCGCTATTTATTTAATGGTTTTGGGATTTTTAACGCAAATTATCGACTAAGACCATTTTCTTTTCAAATGAAATTTATTGAAGAAATTGAGAAGCATAATATAGATCAAACAGAAATCAAAAAAGACTCAGTTTTGTGGAAAATATTTTCAAAAAGCATAAAAAAATTATTTTTCCAACATTTTGCTTCATAAGCACCATAAAAATTTTCGAAATCAATTTTTTTTAAAACTTTAATTGTTGCACAGGTCTCTAGCAATAATTTGGATTTTACCAATTGAAAAAAATATCAATTAGTCGACGAGTTATAGCCAAAAAACCATATAAACCATATGCTGAAAATCGGCATTTGACTGCAAAGTTCGAAGGTCGATTAAAAAAAAATTCGAACTAACATAAACTAACGCCGCGATACGACGTTATTTTCACCCCTCACTCTCAGGATCGACCTAACTTTTGCTAACCTCAATTTGTTCCACAGTGTAATTTTATGTATGTATTGGTAGCAATTTAAAATGCATTTTACTCAAATTAAAGAAAAAAATTATAAAATCTGTAAATCTGCAAATCGGCTAAAAAGAAATACCGTTCAAATAATATACGTTTGGTCAAAATCGGGATAAAACGGTAGAACAAAACATCAGTCACAAGAAATAGTCTAGCCTATTAATATTATAGATATATATATTATATATATTATTTAAAAATCAAATGCTGTGTCTTAGTCTCGCTAAAATCCGAGAAATGCTGGACCAATTTGTATGATTTTTTTTTGTTGTGTTCATCTAATCATGGAGAAGGTCCAAAAAAAGTTCAGAAAAGCAAAAAAAAAAAATCCAAAAAAACCAAAAATTGTTTTTTATATGCAAATTAGTAAGCACCATTAATTACTGTGACTTAGTCTGCTTAAGCTCGATAATTGCTTGGCCGATCTGAATGATAGTGTTTTTTTTTTTTTTTGTTTTCGTCTTATCACGGCGATGGTTTGGAAAAAATAACATTTAGAAAAGCCAAAAAGAAAATTCGTAAAATCTAAATTTTTGTTTTGTATACAAATCTGATTCAATACCACCAATAAGAATTTTATTTCTTTCGCTGGCAGCTGCACAGAGACAAACTGATTTTCATTTTCAATCATCAAGTTCGTTGGTTTGATAAAATAAACCAATGAACAATACTGTCACATGAATCAAGCATCATATTTAAGTTAACAGGGCTTATAGTTACTTAGTTTCCAAAAAATTAATTAAGTTGTTATTGTAAAATATATATTCTTAAATATATATAATAATCTAACCCATAAAAACAAAGTTTTTGTTAAAACTCTTTCTTTGCTTATGCATATGAGTTTTGAATATCTCCGTGACTGTGCATGGCTGTGTGTGACTATGTTAAAATTAATCTTTGGCCACAAGAAGTCTATGGACAAAGTTTCTGATCCATCGGGTGAGGGGAAGTGGGGTTTTAATCCCTCCGTGACTGTGCGTGTCTATGTCAAATTTAATCTTTTTTCACAGCAAGTCTATCGTCCAAGTTTTAGATCGATCGGATAAGGGAAAATGGGTTTTAAATCACTCCGTAACTGTGCGTGACTATGCGTGACTGCGCGTGATTATGTCGAAGTTAATCTTTCTTTACAGCAAGTATATCGACCAAGTTTCAGATCGGCCGGATGAGGGTAAATGATATTAATATCACTCCGTGACTGTGCGTGACCATGCGTGACTGTGCGTGACTAAGTCAAAGTTAATCTTTTTTTCACAGCAACTGTATGGACCAAGCTTCAGGTCGATCGGATGAGAGGAAATGACATTTAGATCACTCCGTGACTTGCGTGACCATGCGTGACTGCGCGCGACTATTTCAAAGTTAATATTTATTTCACAGCAAGTGTATGGACCAAGTTTCAGATCGATCGGATGAGGGGAAATGATATTTAGATCACTCCGTGAATGTGCGTGACCATGCGTGACTGTGCTTGACTAAGTCAGAGGACTAAGTCGGAGTTAATCTTTTTTTCACAGCAAGTGTATGGACCAAGTTTCAGATCGATCCGATGTGGGGAAATGAAATTTAGATCACTCCGTGACTGTGCGTGACCATGCGTGACTGCGCGTGACTAAGCCAAAGTTAATCGCTTTTTCACAGCAACTGTACGGGCCAAGTTTGAGATCGATTGGATGAGGGGAAATTACATTTTGATCACTCCGTGACTGTGCGTGAACACGCGTGACTGTGCGTGACTGTACGTGACTAAGCCAAAGGCAATCTTTTTTTCACAGCAAGTGTATGGATCAAGTTTGAGAGCGATCGGATGAAGGGAAAAGATATTTAGATCACTCCGTGACTGTGCGTGACCACGCGTGACTGTGCGTGACTACCCCAAAATTAATCTGTGGTCACGACAAGAGTTTCAGATCAATTGGATAAGGGGGAATGGGGTCCACCCATGGCAGACAGACGGACAGACAGACAGACAGACAGACAGAGAGTATGAGTTAAAAGTAAGAGTTTAAAAATAAGTTGTAATATATTCGTCATTTTATAACACGAGAACCACTCAACCGATTTACAAACCAATACAAATGGAAAATGTCTACGCACATAATGTGTATGATGTGTATGATGTGTTTTTCCATATAATATGTGTGAATTCATTTACATATTTCTTATAAGAAATACATTTTATCGGTATCGGTATACAACAGAAAGGCTCTGCATGCTCGCGTCCTTTGACTTATTTAATTTCTGTGTGTTAATTGGTTTGTCATTTCAGGTTAAATTCTGAACATTGATGTTTTTTTAATAATGCTTTGTAATTATTCAGTTAATATTAAATTAAAAAAATAAAGAGAATTTCTCATGTTAACAGAGCAAAATTATTCAGCAATGCCGCGACGAAGGCGTACAAAAATTTGCCGACGGACAAGCAGCAGTAGTCATATACACTTGTTGACATACTGTTAAGTTTCTCCTGCTATATATATTTCTGATTAAAAAAATGACGTTCCGTTATTGTTGATTCATTCAAATTTTTTCAAATATGTAGTACTGTTATGATTCTTTGAAAATATAAAAAAAATTTAACTTTTCAATGGTTTGTTTAGGACACAGTCTGTATTTTTTTTAACACATCGCCGAAGTTAAGTGGACAAATAACTAAGTCATTACGATTATCAAAGGTAAATATTTACATTAAGAAAACTCTACGGTAACCAAAAGGGTTTCATTGGTCTTTCGAAATGTGCTAGCACCTTTTGATGTAGTAAATTATGGCTAAAAATAAGGGAGATCATTTGGAATTGCTTCCAAAATGTTGGTTCGATTGATGAAGTGGTGAAAATATTATCATTATGCGGGGAAAGGTTGTCAACGCCATTAAACATTATCAAAAATTTAAGACTTTCGATAATTTGCAAAGACATAAACAACGCAAAATGACACATGCGGAGGATATGCTTATGGCCAGGATAAGTCAAATTGAAACATTCCTCACATCAACTCAAATTCGATCGTGCCTTGAATCATAACATGGCATTAAAATATCGGCAAGGACCGGCGTTGTGAACAAGTAAGGAAATTATAGTCCTACGTGATAGCCCGGTTTTTAAATGTCATTTAATTGTCATTTAATTATAACGGCAAAATATTTTGTATAGAGAAGTAACATAAATCAAATTTGAGTGGCATTGTTATTAATTTGTAGCCTGCAGATATGAAAAACTTCATATAGTATTCCATTTTTATCTGGGGACCGATGACGATCGCATTTAATGAAGTCACTAATTTTTCTCAAAAACAAAAACAAACCAAATTTGCCTAAACTATATGTGCAATAATATTGCTTTTTGACATAAATAAGTGAAGGTTGGGAAAAAGCTTTATATGGGGACTAGGCCTAACAATGGTCATGCAAGCTAATATGTTGGACAACTAATTAATGGATATTAAAAACACTTAAATACCCAATTTCACCGATACCCATATGGCATTATATTGGAACTAGGTCTAAACATTCACTATTTTTTTCAACAAAATCTGAAAGCGATAATCCGAAAAATATTCATATACAAAATTGCATCAAATTGCGATGTCCAGTTTAGACTACAACGTCAGCATGGGCACATAGACAGACGGACGGACGGACATCGCTAGATTGTCCCAGAAAGTCATTAAGAGTCGATCGTTTTTTTTTAACACTAATATTGTAAATCAGTGCTAGGTGATATATTTTATTTGTCTTAATAAAAAAATTAATTGCAGAATAATAATGGTAGCCATAAAAATATTATAGAGACATGGAAAAATTAACACTTTTAAACATTTTCGAGGCCATTGTCTGGGAGGGTGGGAAATTCCAAGTCAGGCTGAAATTATTAGGCCAATACAGAAAAAAACGTTTAAGTGTTTGGCGTTCTCTGACCAATTTTTTTTAATGACCTTTTATATATTTTCCCTATCTCCATATTTATTGTCTTAGTTTTCAGCTGTTACTCAAGAACCATTGATGAGTTCTCATTTCATGCTACCCTGACTTGGAATTTATCAAGTTCCAGAATGGCTGTTGCACTGTGTAATTCTTTAAAATTCAACTTGTTATAAAATCCACAAGCTACATATAAAAATTAATTAATATTTATATAATAAAGAGAACCGAAAATCTTAAATCGTTTTTATATATTTTTGGTTTGAAATAACTATCTAAATATTCAAGCATCAAACTATCCTAAACAAATTTAAGTTTTAAAATTCTATAACAAAATATTGTACTCAAAAATTTAACTAATCCCTTTTTGTTGTTGTTGTTGTCCTTCTCTATGACACTTTATATTTATGGAAAACTTTTTAGAATCTTGTCGCCAGACATATAAATATTTTATAAATATTTAAATGTTCTTTCTTTTGGAAAAAAAGAAAAAATTTGCATTTCTTGTTTTTTTTTTTTTTGTTTTAAAATTTTTATTTTTTTCTTGAATTAACATTGATGGGATTAAGAACATACATACGCAACTATGTAACTATGTATGTGTGTATAATATAATAAGAAGAAAACAAAATAAGTTCATTAAAAAACTTGATTAGTAATTGAGTTCTTAAGGAATATGCAAATTTTTGAATATTTAATAAAAAGTATTTTAGTGATTAAGAATAAATCGTGGAACACAAGATTTAATATTTACGATGAGACAAATTTCGGGGAAAAAACATTGAATTTAAAAAGGAAAAATCATAACTGCTTTATAGATCTGGAGAAAGCTTTCGATGCGGTCAATAGCAACAATAGCTTCAGAAACGGGATATTCACAACATATTTATAAGACGAATTAAAAGCGTTTATGAAATATGGCGAAATCCGAAGAATTTATTACGACACAAGGTGTGCGACAAGGCGATATATCTGTTTATAATACTGTTGGACGACGTTACTGAATCTTACAGGGATTCATTTATCACAATGACGGTAGGAAATTGAAACATACAACCAGTGAATGTTTCAATGTTCAATGTTAAAACAAGATGAGACAGAATACGAAACGACACTATACCAGCAAGCTTAAATACAGAACGGCTGAACAAAAAATCGAACGCAATAACCTACGATAGTTTGGACATGTTGTTAGATATGAGTATCAGAAGCAAGACCGAGTCGTACGAGAATCAGAGGAAGCAGAAAAAAAACTTTGCAGGACACTATCAATGATATTCTGACAGAACAAAGAGTCGAGTCTAGAACAGCCAACACAGCGGCACAAGATAGATGGAAGTGGAGAAGTCTTTGCAAAGGCCTCTACACTGCAAGGAAGAAAGAGGTCTGGTATTTAAGAATAGATAATTGAAATGCGAGAATATTTCATTTAATTTAAGAAAATGGATTTTGGATTTGAAAATTTATTTGAAACACTTAGGACTATAGTCACCGATATTATTTTAGTAGGCTATGGAGAAATAATTTAATTCAATTTCGACACCGTACCTTGGTATCTTAATGAAAGTTCTTCATATATGCAGTAGGTCTTTGGAACGGTTTAACTTCTACAATTAAAGGAATCAGTAACGGATCATTTTTCAAAAAAAAAAAAATAAAAAATCCAACAATACATAAATTTTTTTTTGGTTTTTGGAATACATATCTACTAATTCTCTATACAATTTTTGTAATTCCGAGAATGTTAAATGTTAATTTTTTTTAACATTTTTTCAAGTCTCAGAAAATACACACATGAAACACACAATGTTCTGTTCTAAAGCAGCTAACCATATTTTTATTTTCATATCAATTATGTGTGTTTCTAAATTTTTTACGGTGCCCAACACAATCATGGCTGTGATTCGTTTTAATATCTCGTTATCTACACGAACATTTTTCTATCAAGTATTTTTTGTTTCGAACACACATAAACCACACAGATTCGAGTGTAGCTTTATTTTAAGTTCGTGCTCTGGAACGTGTACTGCAAAAAAAGAGAACATGAACAAAGAACAGGTTCGAGTTCAGTTATATTTTAAGTTCGTGTTCTGGTACATTTACTTCAAAAAAACTGAACATGAACAATAAATAGGTTCGAGTTCAGTTATATATTAAGTTCGTGTTCTGGCTCGAGTACTGCGAAAAAAGAGAACATGAATTATAAACAGGTTTGAGTTCAGTTATATTTTAAGTTCGTGTTTGTGCATTGGCACTAATTCGTTCGCAAATTAAGGGTGGATGATTGTGTTAATGGATGCAAAACATCCTAACAAGCAGCAAGTGTTTTTTATGATGCAAAATTGTGTTTGTGTCTAAAGTTATTTGTTACAAAAAAAATTATTTTTGCAAAAGATCCTAACAACCAACAAATGTGTCTTTTATACCGCAAAATTGGGTTTGTCGTCTACGACATGAAATGAGAGTTACGAGAAAAAAAGCAATTGTAAACAATTGCAATGAAAATCATAAAAAAAGATCATTGAAATTTGGGGAAAAAAATCCATGAAGCCTTAACTTAAAAAAATTATTGTAGATCTTATTTCTATTGACACTCATTGGTTTGCAAAATAACAGAGGGGGATTTGTGCTAATGTATGCAAAACATCGCAAAAACAGTATGTAATTTTAGAAAAAGATTGTAATTTTTTTTGTAATAGGCTTCATAAAATACTTTTGTGAAGAAAGTTACCAAGTGTAATATTTATGTTGCTAAATTGTGTTTTTATTTTAAATGGTTTGTTACGAATTTAAAACACAAACAAGGGCAAAAACAATTATTTAGTACATCATAAAAAATCGTTAATATAATTTCACAATTAATTAAATTGACACTAATTGGTTGCGAAAATAGGGGTAAGTATTGTAAAAAAACCTAACAACCAACAAGTGAAACTTTTGTGATGCTAAATAGTGTTTGCGTCTTAAGTCTTTTATTACCATCTTTTAGTAAAATGCAAACCAGTCAATAAAAACAATTGTAAACAATTTCAACGTAAATCATAAAAAAAGGTGAATATAATTTGAAAATATTTGACGATTGTAAGAATTTCAAATTAAGACATAAAAAAGGGTCAATAAAATTTGAACAAATTCGATCGAAACAATTGTCGTCGTTTTTATTGGAGTGTATCAGAACTCGAATTGATGTTTTAATTTTTCGCAGTACACGAGCCAGAACATGAACTTAAAATATAACTGAACTCGAACCTGATTATTATTCATGTTCTGTTTTTTCGCAGTACACGTACCAGAATACGAGCTTAAAATATAACTGAACTCGAACCTGTTTTTTGTTCATGTTCTGTTTTTTCGCAGTACACGTGCAAGAACAGGAATTCAAAATAAAGCTACACTCGAATCTGTGTAGTTTATTGTGTTCTAAACAAAAAATACATGACAGAAAAATGTTCATGTAGATAACGAAATATTAAAACGTAACACAGTCATGATTGTGTTCGGTACCGTACAAAATTTAGAAACACACATAATTGATATGAAAATAAAAATATGTGTTTGTTGGTATGAACCATGTTTGTTTACATATATGTACCAGTTTTTCATTCAGTGTGTGTTTTTTCTGAACTCTGCATTTTATTATAAAACGTCAACATTTTTATTGCAGGTTATGTCAGTTGTTATTGTGAGAAAATTTTCCTGAAAACTGCGAACACAATGATCTTACGAAATCTTTATAGCAACGAGGGCTGTAGTATCGGAATTGGAGCCTTGGAAAGAGAGTCGGAGACAATAGTTATTTTGCTTGTTGGGAGTAGCTTTTTTTACGTTGAGTCCGACTCCGACTCCTAAAAATATTTTTTTTTTATTATATGTATGTAATGCCTTGTTGGGCAATACAATAATATATATTTAAGTCTGTGTATTACAAATTAAATGTTCTAGAAAGAATTGACATTTTTTGAAAAATATGTATAAAAAATATAATTTTTTTAAAGCGAAATATTGAAACAGAAACACAGCAACACAAAAGTGTAAGTAAAACGCATATGCGTAGACATCATTCAGCCATCAATGAAATTAGACCTTTCCAACGAATGTGTTGGTTTATAAATCGACTCAGTGATTCTTGAGATATAAAATGACGAACATAGGATAATTTATTTGTGTAGATATATCTGTGGACTTCTGACAAAAGAACCTAAGTCGACATAAGAAAATTTTCCAGATTTTTTATAATAGATGTAAATTTTTAAAGCGTTTCTTTTAGTCTAATTGCCATATTTCTACGTTATTTAGTTACGAATTTATTACATACAACAACTCATGGTATAATGACTTTGTGCTGCTGTTTGTAACAATCAAAAATATCTGACCTAGACCCATCTTTAATTATACCGTTCGAATCAGAATCACTTTCTGAGTTGATTTAACAATGTCCGTCCGTCCGTCCGTCCGTCGGTCCGTCCGTCTGTGTGACCATGTAAAGCTTGTAATCAAACTGCAGGTCGCAGATATGAATATATTTTGATGAACTTTGGAATATAAGCTTTTATCGGCCGTGGGATGAACGCTGTTGAAATTGGTGGGAATCGGTCCATGTTCAGACCTAGCCCCCATACAAATTACCCATATGAAATCGACATAAATTTCCATAAGATCCAAATTGTCATATAGATCTTACTCAAATTGGATTTGTATGCGTTCATTACATCCACTAATGAGTAGTCCAAAAATGATCCCTTTGACCCCATATAGAGCTGCTTCCCGATCTTCATTTAAATCTATTAAAATACAAAAATATTGCACTGATTCTTCTCAAATTTTGTTTGTATATATTTTTCCAAAATACAAGAGACTTTACCAAACATGATCAGGATCGGTCCATTTTTGGACCTAGTCCCTTTATAGATATAGCTTCCGATATGAACTTTTTCATATCTGCAGCCAAAAAAATTAATAAAAAACCCACTCAAATTTGGTTTCTGCTTATTTTCAATGTCCAGTTACTTGGGCCTAAGAGATAGGGTTGCTAAACGCATTATTATAGGGTATCGTATAGTCGGTCTAGACCGACTATAATTTTCTTACTTGTTAATATTGCATTTTTCATTTTCCATTTTTATACCCTATACCACTATGTGGTTTGGGTATGATGACTTTGTGCTGCTGTTTGTAACAACCAAAAATATTTGAACTACACCCATCTTTAATTATACCGATCGAATCAGAATCACTATCTGATTCGATTTAACGATGTCCGTCCGTCTGTGTGTCTATGTAAAGCTTGTAATCAAACTGCAGGTCGCAAATATGAATATATTTTGATGAAATTTGGTATTTGATCTTTTATCGGCCATGGGATGAACGCTATTGAAATTAGTGAGAATCGGTCCATGTTCAGACCTAGCCCCCATACAAATGACTCCTATGAAATCAACATATATTGCCATAAGATCCAAATTATCATACAAATCTTAGTCAAATTGGGTTTGTATGTATATATTACATCCATTAATCAGTAGTCCAAAAATAATCCCTATTGGACAACTCTTAGTCAAATTCCCCATATAGAGCTGCTTCCCGATCTTCACTTAAATCTATAAAAAAACAAAAATATTGCACTGATTCTTCTCAAATTTTGTTTGTATATATTTTTGCAAAATACAAGAGACTTTACCAAACATGGTCAGGATCGGTCCATTTTTGGACCTAGTCCCTTTATAGATATAGCATCCGATATGAAATTTTTCATATCTGCAGCCGAAAAAATTAATAAAAATCCCACTCAAATTTGGTTTATGATTATTTTCTATATCCAGTTAGTTGGGCCTGAGAGATAGGGTCTCTAAACGCATGGTATAGGGTATCGCATAGTCGGTCTAGACCGACTATAATTTTCTTACTTGTTTTATTTCTCGTTTTTCTTTTTTCATTTTTATTTAATTTTTCATTTTCCATTTTTTATTTTTATTTTTCATTTTCTATTTTTCATTATTTATTTTTCGTGTTTAATTTTTTTTTTTTTTTTGATTTTTTATTTCTTATTTTTCATTTTCTATTTTTTATTTTTCGTTTTTTATTTTATATTTTTCTTTTTTTATTTTTCATTTTATATTTTTCATTTTTTATTTTTCATTTTTAATTTTTTATTTTCCATTTTTCATTTTTAATTTTTCGTTTTTTATTTTTTATTTTTCATTTTGAATTTTTAATTTTTCATGTTTCATTTTTCATTTTTAATTTTTCGTTTTTCATTTTTTATTTTTCATTTTTCATTTTTTATTTTTCATTTTAATTTTTTATTTTTAATTTTTCATTTTGTTATTCATTTTTCACTTTTAGTTTTTCATTTTTCATTTTTCATTTTTAATTTTTCAATTTTTAATTTTCATTTTCAAACAGGTTATTATATATCATAATTTTTCACCAATACAATCATAAGTCACACGGATTTTGTCTTACGCTTACATGCTACGCTGTTTCTGTGATTGTATTGTGAAATAGAAATTTACCCCATTGCACGTATAGATGTTTGCACATCAAAAAATGTGGTTTTAAAATTACTAGCAGATTCCAGCGCTCGAAATTCGAGTGCAAATTCTAGGAAATTTTATTTTTTCATTTAATAAAGACCCTAAAGGTATTTTTCAATATTCAACTCATTTTAAGTGAAGAAAACAAACTCAACACATTAACACAAACACATTAACAAACTTAATAAACACACACATAGCATTATATAATTTTATGTATATGTAAGTAGCAACTTTAAGAGATCATAACTCCAAAAAAATGTTCAAGACGATTATAATCTGTATATCTGGAAAACAGCTAAAAAGAAATACATTTCAAATGATAAATTTTTTGTCAAAATCGGGGTAAAACTGTGAAACTTACATCGGTCACAAGAAATCGCCGTGCCTATTAATATTATAAAAAAAATTTAATTTAATATACATTTTTTTTATTTTCCTTACGCAGTATGAAATGTGTTCTGCTAAGATTACTAAATCGTTTTAAACAAAAACTTAATTTTTTTTAAAGAAATAATTAAAGAAATAATGCTTGTCTATTTATTTTTGACTCGTGTGAAAGTGATGTTTTTTTCATATTTCTCTCATAAAGAACTAAAAATTAGCTAAGTGACTTATGTTTTTAATCAATATATAAGAAAATAATTACAAAACTGTAAAAATAAGTAAATTGAAAATATGGACTGTTCCATTTACCGCTATTAAAAGCAAAACAAAAATTAACAGTTTGTTTACTTATATATGACAGCCACTCTGTATGGAAATAAGTTGATTTTTGATGTCACTATGCGCTGAACTTTCATTGAGACAAGACATCTTAAAAAATATATATACCCTATACCACTATGTGGTCAGGGTATAATGACTTTGTGTGGATGTTTGTAAAATATTTTAGCTAACCCACCTTTGATTCTGAGTCGATTTCGCGATGTCCTTCTGTCCGTCTGTGCGTCCATTTAAACCTTGTAATCAAAGTACAGGTCGCAAATGTAAACATTGGGCTGACCCTTCATTATATGGAGGGAAAAAAAGTGTTCAAACTCTCGGTCTCACCCCCCCCCCCCCCCCCGAAATATGCGAATAGCAAAAAAACTGAGAAACGCAAAATTTTGGGCCAATCAAAAACATTTAGTCGTGCCTCAACGCCATTGAAAATTTCAAGTGTGTTTATATGGGAATAATATGACTTTTTTTTAGATTTTACAAAAAGTTCGTTCTATACTTTAATTTTTCCGACAAGTTGTTTTATAATTTGGGATTAGTATTAACTTATGCCTCCAAAAAGTTTTAAAACTTCAAAATAGAATAAAAACTCGCCAAGAAATAGCAAAATGCCCCAAACCACTTTTGTGCTTAAAAAAAAAATAGCTCATGAAATTTGATGGCATTTATTTCAACTTTGAGAAATTTATTAAAGCCATAATATTTTTTGGTCTCTATACTTGTAATGACTCAGGTATGAAGTATTATTTCATAACCACGTGTTAACCTATCGCGCATTGAGACCGAAATTAGGAAATTTTTTGATAAAATTTGAAAACTCCTTTTTCAAGTTTTAAAAAATTTTCTTAAACGAAATTTCAAAGACTGGATCTAAAGCTTTAAGATTTTGTTAAATACATATTACAGATTAACTGTGTAAATTTTTAAGTAAATCCCTATGCCAGAATTTTTTTTGACAACGATTTTATTTTTGCGGATTTCGAGAAAAATTGGATTTTTGTGATATATCCTGTATATGTTATCTTTCTAAATTCTTTATATCAACAATTAGTCAGGTCTCTACTTTTAAATGCTATATTTTATCTTAATAGCCCAGGGTTTCGGAAAAAATAATATGACCCCACTAACCCTTTTGGAATTGGAGTCGCATATGACCCCAAACTAATTAAATACAATTTATTTAAAAAATCAAATATTTTATAAGTGCTGCTAATTTTTAGATGCGATGCTTAAAATATATCAACCGAATGTGTAGAACTTCCGCTCCTAAGATTTGGGATAAATCCGAGAACGTTAACCCATTATTTGCCAAGGCCAGCTTTTGATTTTAAGCTATTTCTAAATAAAAATTACCGAAAACGAGTTTTTCTATTAAACTCGATGAAACCACTATTTAGAATTTAAGAAAAATAATTCGGTTTATTTTTATTTATTTAACCCCTCACTGCTCCTGGGATAAAAATAATCCATTGTGATATATCTATATATAAACAACTTTTAACCAATTTTTTTATTAAATTGTTTTATGTATAAAAACTATATTTATATCTATATTTTTCAAAACAAAATAAGAAGACCCAGATACTCACTTAAATATATCAAAAAACAAATTTACTGCACAGATTGTTCTCAAATTTGGTTTGTAAATTTTATTGCAAAAAATAGGTGACCTTACCAAATATTGTCAGGATCGGTCCATTATTCGACCTAGTACCCATATACCCTAGTACCCATATAGCATCCGCATACATTCAAAAGCAAACAAAATTAATAACAATGCCACTCAAATTTGATCTATGCTTATTTTGTATATCCAATGAGTTGGGCCTAAGTTAAGAAGTTTCAATAATTTATTGTACTTTACGGATTCTATTTATTTTTGAATGAAAAACAAAAAAAGAAAAACTTTTTACTTTTTTTTTTTCTTTATACAATTTCATGCTAGTGGTAATTTTATGTACCCCTAACATAAAATCTAACACTTAAAATATAAAATGCGAAAAGTATTTGCCAAAATACATCTTTCCATGAGTTCTAGACAGGACAACAACACTTCAACAACTTTTAACAAAGAAAATGTCAACAGCTTTTTAAGTAGTATTTTGACTTTCAACTCGCATAGAATACATTTTTGTTTTAAGTCCTTTTAAAGTTGTTGTAGCTTAAGTTGTAATTTGAAAATTACTATATAAAATATTTAAAGAGAATTTCTTGAAGGCAAAAGATTATCTAAAAAAAAAAAAGGAATTTATTAAGGCACTAAGTGTTTAATAATTCCATAGGGAGAACTCTGTAATTTATAGTGATAAGCATAGATGATTAAGTTTTATCCCTTATTTATTTTTAAGCTTACTATGTTCTTTACCCATTAAAAGCCAACAGTCTTTAGAATTAAAAATTATTAATTCTGTTTATTTAGTATAAATGAAAGGAACATAAAGAACTTAAACAAGTAAGAGTGTTAAATTCGGCTGTGCCGAATCTTTGATACCCTCCACCTCGGTTTGAGTATTGATAATAAATGTAAACAAAATATTGGAAAAAGTAAACAATTTGTTAAACTTAATACCAAATTATTTCAGAAAATTCTTTGGGTTGGTTTTCGTCTTTTCTATTATTTCGGATTTATTTCGGTGTTTGCTTTTTGGTCATCGTAGTTGCTGATCGGCATGCATTTAGGTTATATACCTATATGCATGCGTTTCCGGTTATATGACATAACTTCTCGTTTAATTTAGTTTTTGCTAATTAAATAGCTCGCCCTAACCTCCATTGCAAAGGTAATGGTTGTGTAGTGTGGCTATATGCATTAAATCGTGCTAATTGGAGATGGCTGTATAGTTTCTTTTAACTGGCCAAATATTTCTTCATTGTGGCCATATAGGTCGGATGGAGTAACAAAATAATAACCAAAAAAAAGCTCTCTCAACGTTTTTATTAAAATATTGCCATATTGGGAAAACATAGAGAATAAATTTATAATAATAATAAATAATCAAATTAGGGATGCCAAACGCAAAAACCAAATGTCCCAAACATTTTAAATAAAATAATTTGTTTTCTTTATTTTCTGAAAAACTTCAAATTTTCATCCAAAAAAAATTGTGAAAATTTATATATAAAAAATAACATTCTCATCAAATTGCGTTTATTTATGTAACAGTTTTTATGTTCGCAATTCTTAAATAGCATTTGACGTTTTCTAAAATTCATTGAATTTAAATCAATGTTTTCTGTAGTCCGATTCTGTAAATTTCAACGATCCGATAATCGCAAAATATATAGACACTATAGTTGTTTGCACTAAGGATTAAGTGATTCACTAAGTACAGACATCTTAACGACAGTCAACATCTCTATTTTTCTATTTATTTAAACTGTAAACAAGTGGCATCTCTGTCAAAATAAGCGAAAAACACAAAGAAGAATAGAAAAAAACAAATTACTTCGTGTTTGACAAGATGATTTTATGTTTATGTTTAATATTTTTATTTTTTTACTAATATTTCTGTTTATTTATTTGAAAATATGCAATTGAATATGCAATTTAATTTTTTTATTTATATAAAAAATTTTTTTAATAGAAGCAAAATATTTTCACTATTTTATGATTTTTATTTATGTATGACGACATTTCAACCTTAAAGTTTTTATCGATTGAATAAACAACACAAAAATGGTTGTCGTTTAGATAACAACAACAGGTGACTTTAACAATAGCTAATATCGTTTAAAAATTTTACTGATAATCTTGCTATTTTCTTTTTTTAACGATTCGACAATCGTTAAAAGAAGTTTTTGAATCGCGATACTGAACGCTATTAATTTCTCCTGAATGTCAATATTTTTTTTTATATGTGATAATTTTTTAAATGTAAACATAGGTATTTGGTGTTTTTTTTTTTTTTGGAATTTCAATTTGTGTTCAACGAATAAAATTTATATATTAAAGATGCAATTGGTGTCTTCTAAATTTAAAATTTTTTTTCCGACGTTTTGATATGATTTTCTGAAATTCAATTAATTGTAATTTATAATTGGAAATTTTTAATTCCAGTTTTTAGAATTAATATTTTCTTAAATTTGAATGGAAAATTTAAAAAGTGCAATTTTGTATTTATGTGAATAATAGTGCTTTAGTAATTATAAACAATTTTTAAAAATTATATGTAATCGCAATCAGATATTTTGTAGGTAAAGCAGAATAATAATTCTATATAACCATGTAGAACTGTTTTGAGAGCAAAAAACTCATTGATAAACTCGGTAACTATTTTATAAAGACAACAAAAAGTTAATATGCCAAACATATGTTCATATTTGTTAAAGAATAATGAAAAAACGTATGAAATAAAAGACCAGCTCGTGTATACTCTTAACATTGTTCTATATGATATCTAGTTGAAAATATTGACATTCATGTTAAAATAGAAATAACTATTGCAAAGCTAATTAGAACAAACAAAAATTGTGGCGCCATCTACTGCGGCATAGTCACGCTGAGCAAAATGAAGCGACACTCTGTTAATGCAAAATAAATGTATTTTTCCCACAACAAAATATTGCAGAATTTTATGTTAATAAAATAATATACCGATTTATATCTAACATGCAGTTGTTATGGATTTACATATATAGAATACATATATAGAATATATGTATATTATTTGTATTATTTGATATGTTTATGTAAATATTACACACAAAAAATACAACATCAAACGTTATTTTTTTGCTTTTCTCTTTAAATAAATTTATATATAAAATTTTTTTTTGTTAAATTTACATTGTTTTTTTTTATTAACAACTAGGTATTTTAGTATTACTTGCTTTAGATGTTGGTGAATTTTTACTCCCTTTATATTAGCTCGTAGTGTCTGCTTTTCGAAAAAATTTTTGATCGATTTTAACCCCTTTCCCGTGACCCATTCGATCTGGAATTTCGCAGGCAGGCTCGCGGTAATGGCAGAAATGACCTAACAAATTTTTTTAGTGATGCCAAAACAAAGGAAACTTTTAAATTTTTCTACCAGAGTTAATAAAAAAATGTACAAAGGGTTAGTTTTTATTATATTATTACCCCAACGACCACAAAAACAACAAGTCCAGCTATGACAACAATACAACATTTAGAATAAAACAAAAACAATATAGAAACATCATATTTTTAATTTTTTTTTTTTAATTTTTCAGAGATTTCCCTGGACCTGTTCCACCGATTTCAATGATTTTTGATACAGAAATCTTCCCATGAATTTGGTGAATCATTCTCATTAAAAATGATCACTGTAGCTGCACCATTGAAGGCGTGATCGTGACAAGAACAACATAGAAAATTATATTTTTTCAAGACTTTTTTTAGTTCTTCATTCAAATCTCGGGCCCTAATGGACCGATTTAGACGATTTTCAATAGCAAACTTTTCAGGATGTTATTGAATCATTTTTTATGCCAACGAACACCCTAGCTACCCGATTGATGCTTTCACCGTGATTTCCACAGACGGACAGATGGACAGACGGACATCGCTATATCAACTCCGGTTGTTATAAGGATCACAAATATATATATTTTATGGGGTCCAAAATTTTTTTTCTAATTATTACAAACGGAATGACAAACTTATATATACCCTCTGCACACTGGAGTGAAGGTTATAATAAAGAGAAGTGTATTTTGAAGGTTTTTGAGGCTGCACCCAACCACTTACAATGGCTCAATGCATGTATTCATATATGCTTATTTTTTGTAGAAAAATTATTGAAGCACTCCTTTTCTATGCAAGCAGCTACGTCAAATAGTCAACAATAGTCCCGGCTTCCTTTCACAACTTCCATACGCTGGCGACGATTGAACTCATCATTGCAATGAAAAGCGGCCACCACCATTTCTTTCCATGAAATTTTATCCTGTAAGTATTTAGTGCTTGACTATGAAAGTCAACGCCACTAATACTTGAATTGTATGAACTGTGTCGAGCACCAGCGACTCACGGGATTCATTCATTCAATAACTTGAAAGTTTGATCCGACGGTTACAGCGCTATTGTCATACCACTTTACAAAATGAATTTCATTAGCCATATTGTATCTGTAATCATAGAAACCTCTGTGGTCTTTTTTGAATTCAGCTCACGATTTCAGCGGATATTTCTTTGCTCTTGAATCGCCTGTAGTAACAATAGTTCGAAATAATTTTTGTTGAAGCAGAATCAGCACATAATGAGAAATAACAAATTATCAAAGAAAACAACGTGATCGGTTAGAATAGGAACACTGTCCACCAAATCCAAAATGACTCATGATCCGAGTAGCAGTTTTAATTTTTCCGTAGAGACATTTTGGCTCCAAAATATGTACGAAATTAGTACAAGCACAGTGGCTGAAAATTGTATTTCATTGGCCAAAATTCTGTAACTTTTGAACCTATCGAAATATTTTAATAATTCTTTTTATAGGGGAGATATTTAGTTGAACTTGAATCTGTTTTAATTTCATTAAAAATGATTGAGTACTTTTTTAAAATTCTAGGTCAGCGTTGAACTTTTCTTTTTTTCACTTTTAGCGTGAAATATGGCTTTTTTATTTTTATTAATAATGGGATTTTCTAATGTTTACACCCAAAAAAATTTTCACACTGAAAAAAAAAGGAAAATCAACTGGAAATTTTGCTATTACTACTGAAGAGTTAAAAATTTTTTGCTGTCAAACTTGCAAATTTGTTTACACTCAAAGAATATTTCTACTTAATCTATAATATTAATAGGCTAGGCGTTTGCTTGTGACCAATGTTTTGTTCTACCGCTTTATCCCAATTTTGACCAAACGTATATTATTTGAAAGGTATTTCTTTTTAGCCGTTCTGCAGATTTAAAGTTTTTTAATTTTTTTTCTATATTTTGAGTAAAATGCATTTAAAGTCGCAACTAACACATACTTAAAATTATACGTATGCTGTGTGTTTTATTAAATTTGTTAATGTGTATATTAATGAGTTTGTTATCTTCACTCACAACAATAATAAACCGTAAAAGTGTTGGTTTGTGAATTGGCTAAGTTGAAAAATAAAGCTGCCCAGAAATTGCACTCGAATTTCGAGCGCTGGAATCTGCTAGACTTACCTAATAGTCTTGCTATTACTACAGAAAAATTTTTCATTTGCTGTCAAATTTATAAATTTTTGCAAAATAAATCTGCTGAACATTAGCGCAATGATTCTGATTTTGATATGAAAATAAGTTTTTATTTTTTGAAACTTTCTTATCTATTAAAATATTTCATATATATGTGGGTAAAAAAAAAACCTTTTTGAAATAAGAAAGTTATAGTCGGTCTATACCGACTATACGATACCATATACCATGCATTTAGAGACCCTACCTCTTAAGTCCAACTAATTGGATATAGAAAATAAGTATAAACCAAATTTGAGTGGCATTTTTATTATTTTTTTGCCTGCAGATATAAAAAAACTTCATATTGGATGCTATATTTATATAGAGACTAGGTCGAAAAATGTACCGATCCTGACCATATTTGGTAGTCACTTATATTTTGAAAAATTATATACAAACGAAATTTAAAAAAAAATCTGTGCAATATTTTTCGATTTTTGATAGATTTAAGTAAAGATCGGGAAGCAGCTCTCTATGGGCCCTATGACTAAGATTTGTCCTGTACGGATTTTTTGTGTGTTACTAATTAACAGATGTAATAAATATAAATATATACAAACCCACTTTGACTGAGATCTATATGATAATTTGGATCTTATGGCAATTTATGTCGATTTCATAGGAGTCGTTTGTATGGGGACTTGGTCTGAACATGAACCTCTTCCCATCAATTTCAACAGCGTTTATCCTGTGGCCGATAAAGGCGTACATACCAAATTTCATCAAAATATATTCATATTTGCGACCTGTAGTTTGATTACAAGGTTTACATGGGCACACAGACGGACGGACGGACATTGCTAAATCGACTCAAAAAGTGATTCAGAGTCGATCGGTATACTTGTATTGTATACTGATAGGGCTGTTTAAGTTACCGTAATTTGAAATTTTATACATACATAGGGTTAAAGAGGACACTTTCTCCTTTCTCTGGGTGGTACATGTTTCTTGTTTCCTTTTATTCCCTAGAAGTTTTATTCCACTAAAGTTGAAATTTGGCACAAATATAGTAGTTTAATAAATATTTCAGAACACCCCTAATGTTAAACGGTAGGGTTGTGACCACTTACAACTAAAGACTACAATCCCCCGCACCTTGTAAAGAAGACCGCAGGTTATTATCGATGATAACTTGCGAGTAGTAGCCATTTATTTTTGATAAAAAAAAACAAAAAAAATCACATTTTTCTGAAATTAAAATAACAGTTGAGTTTCACAGCATGCCACGCCCACAATTACGAATAGTTTAAACTAATTTTTTGGCCACATTGATTTGGATATATTAGCTACAAAATCGCGTTAAAATTTTAAAATTCGGTGACAAAAAAAAATTGGACTTTTGGCCAATGAAATCAAAATTTCAGCCAGAACTGCTCGTCAGCATCCCTTCTCTTTTGTAGCCTTTTTCAAAAATTCTAAAGCGCTGTCTATATTATTAAATCTTCTGCCATAAAATATTGATGGGTTCATGTTTTCAAACACCACGTGAACTCGAATAATATCTAGAAAAATATATACGTTATCAGCCATTCTACCGAAGCAAGTACACTGTATTTCAAACTTATCTTTCGCTTGGAAATCCACTTTTTTAGAATTTTTTTTTTCAAATTAGAAAAAAACAAGTCCTTTTATTCGTAAATCAAGCGCAAACTTTGTTATTTATTAAGCGACATACTTTTGACAGAGACAACCGATCAGTGAGTCTCCAAAAAGCTCAAACCTGGAAAAGGCTAAGAAAAATAAAGCAAAATTCGAAGTACTGTTATTTTCTGCAGCTATTTTGTCAATGTAGTCTTATTAAGCAGAACACACATAACACAAAATCAAAACAAACAATGAAAAAACTAATTTCTTATTGGATTTATGACATTTCAGATTTGATTGTTTTTCTGTAACAAACAAAAATGTTACAGTAACTATAAGCGGAAATTAAAAGAATACATCTACTATATAGAGTATATATTAAATTCTAAAGAATTCGAAGAATTTCGAAAACAAATCTTTCTTAAGAATAAGCTAAAGTTTTCTTAAGAATTTGCCTTTGAAAAGCATTAATAAATAACTTCTTAAATATACTTAGCTAAACCATAAATACCAACAATTGTATTGGGGAACAAAAAAAAAAAAAAAGTCAAGCGGAAATTACCACGTTGTTATTGTTGTTACCAAAGTATAAAAAGCTATAATAACATTTGAAGCAATTTTCAAAGAAGTTAATATACAAAACTATAAAAACCGATTTTCGGTGCAGTCATTTTTTACACGACGATGTAAAATAGACCGCTTATAAACTTTCTAGTATAAGTTCTGTAACAATTTACGCAGAGCGGTATATATGATTGTTCCCGTTTTCGTCACAATATCAGATAGAATAAATATAAGGCCGACCAAACGATAGCCTATACCAGCGATGGCGAACCTATGACCCACGGGTCACACACTGACCCACGCAACAATTTTAAGTGGCCCACGAGTTGTTTTGTTTTTTCAAACCAATTCTAAGTTTTTTCAAACCATATTTTTAAATTCTAAGTTTTTTCAAACTGAGATATTGTTATACTCAATTAACAAATTGTGGAATTGTAGATGTACGAAGAAAACTGTGAAAATTTTGTATTAGGCTTTGTTAAAATAACACATAAAATGCAAGCAAGAAATTTTTGTGTCTTTTTCTGTGGAAAAAAAAAATGAAAAAAATTATGTGGAAAAATATGGAATTTAAAAAAAAATTAATTCCATATTTTTCCACATAATTTGTTTCTATTTCTAATAATTTGTTTCTATTTCAATTCAAATTTAACATTTTCAAATTATAAATATTAACCCTTTAGATATATTAGCGGTTGAGAAACTTAACATGAATGATAAAAGTTCAAGGCCATATCAAACAGAATGGTTTGGAAAATACGGAGCTGTTGAGATAGATAAGAAAATTATTTGCTTAATTTTCAAGGAAAATTGTACGTCTCGTGCTTACAATGTAAAACGACATTTTGAAAAGATACATGCAAATCTTGCTTCCTTAACAGAAGAAGAAAAAAAAGAATTATTTTCTCAAAAGCTAGAAGAATATCTGTGGTTTTCTGGAATAACCGCGTATGTCCATTGTTGTCAGTTTGGAGTTAACGATGCCAAATATATTAATTTTTAATGCTCTTTACATGTGTTAAATTTTTTAAAAAACAATATTGACCATTTCTGAATTTTTTCTTTAAATAACGACGTAACTTAAATGTTAATTAAATTAATTTGCAGCACTAACGACGTATGTCAACCTACGTTTGATATCGCTGACAAATTATTTTCTCAGAAAACGACACATAGCGACATACGTTGTTATTAATGAAAAAAAAGCAAAATAATTTTGGATTAGTTTTCAGTTTTTAACCACTTATAAAAACTTGTGTGTTTATTTCTGTTATTTCTTGTCGCTATTATTCTTGACACGTTGTTATATTCTCATCCTAATTCCCGTTAACTTTTTGTTGACGAACAAAAAAATTTTTTTTTTCAAGCAACTAATGTCTACATGTGTATTTGCATTGGTAGTTATGTTTTTCAAAGAAAACGACGTTTGTCGACATAAGTTGTTTTCTCTGCATACACTTTAAGTGTAATTTACATATTGTTTTTTCGTCCTTCTCTAGGATCTATTCCTCTGAAAATTATTGACCCAAAATTTTATACAAAGTATTTATTGCCCATATCTACAGGACTGTTAAATAAAAAGCTCTAAAATTTTTATATCGAGCCCATAATTTCAAATATAACGTTTTTGGCTCCCCTGAGCATTTTGATTTTATGACATACGCGGTTATTCTAGAAAACCACAGATATAAATCACAAGCTAATGTATTTAAAACATTTCTACTTTCTCAAAACAACATTACAGCTGCTAGTTTGCATGTAGCACATTGTATCGCACGACATGGAAAACCTCTTTCGGAAGGTGAGTTTTTAAAAGAAGCGTTTTTGAATGTAGTGCTGCCCTATTTGCTGATTTTAAAGAAAAAGATTTGATAATAAAGCGCATTAATGAGTTGCCTATAAGCCAAAATACAATTAAAGAACGAATATTAAGATTAGATGAAAATACTTGTTCTCAAATAAATTACGATTTAAAATGTGCCGAAATGTATTCAATTGCTTTAGATGAGAGCACGGACATAAGTGGTTACGCACAACTTGCAGTTTTTGCTAGGTATAAATACGGAATTATAGTGATGGAAGAACTGGTCAAGTTAATAACATTGACAGGAAAAACTACTGGTCTTTATGTTTTTAAGGGATTCGCTGATACATTTATGAAAATGAATATTGATTTACAGAAAATTATTTCTGTAACAACTGATGGTGCTCCTAGCATGATTGGCAAAACTATTAGTTTTATTCAGCAACTTAATTGAATTTCACTGCCTCATTCATCAAGAAGTCTTAAGTGCAAAACAAGGATTGAAAATATTTTCCAACGTAGTGCCAGTTGTAACAAAAATAGTCAATTTTATAAATGCAAGAGCTCTAAATAAGCGAGAATTTGCCTAATTATTAGAGGAAATTGATTCTCAATACTCTGGACTTTTAATGTACAATAATGTTCGATGGCTCAGCCGTGGTCAAGTTTTAAATAGGTTTGTAGATTTATTAGAAGAAATAAAACTATTTTTGCATGAAAAAGTAATGTTTTTGACGAATTATCAAATACAGAATGGCTAAATGATCTAATGTTTTGCTGTATCACTCAGCATTTTTTAAATAAAAAACTCCAAGGACCTGGTCAAGTTGTATTAGTCATGTTTGAAAATATTAAAACGTTTATGACAAAACTTGATATATTTAGTACTGATTTGATAATAAAAATATTGAAATATTTTCCATATCTGCAAAACATTTCCAAGCAACTGAAAACTTTGAAAATAGTAATATTACACAGGATCATACAATTAAAAAATATTTAACTGTTATTGAGGAAATAAAACATGCGTTTCTGGATAGATTTAATTAATTTAAGGATTTAGAAAAAACATACAGTTTATATTGTATCCACACAAAATAGAATTTAATAAATTGGAATTAACCGTGTTCACTTGGTTAGGTATTGAAATTTTGGAAATGGAATTAGCAGAATTTTAAAACAGTTTTATGTGGAAAAATAAATTTGAAAATTTAATTACAAATTTGCAAAAACAGGATTTAAAAAATATTTCTGACAATAAGAAAAAGGGTATTCGAACAAAGAACTGATAATATAATATTAAAAGAATGGGACTCTTTACCAGATACATTTAATACAATGAAAAAACTGACAATGCTCTTTTAACAATGATTGGTTCAACACATGTATGCGAAATTTTATTTTCATCAATGAATTTTATAAAATCCACGCAAAGAAATAGACTTGGTAATGAAATGACTGCCGCATGTGTAAAAGTAATGAACTCCAAGTATGAACCAAATATACATCAATTATCTGAAAAAAACAACAACAAGTTTCACATTAAATGTGTGTATATGTATAATTTTTTTGATATTAAATTTTCTTTATTTTTTTATTATAAAATAATAATCATATATATAATATGTTCGAATAGTAAAAAATAAAATCATATTTACATGTATTTTTGTTAAATCTTTAATTACTAAAATAATACTTGACCCGTTGGTTGATATTACAAAAAAATAAATTCAATTTTGACTCACTTGTCAAAAAGGTTCGCCATCGCTGGCCTATACCAACGATGCGGTAATATATTACCATCTCTGTTATCACTATTCCCGCTATTTCGTAAGTGTCATAAATTGAAACAGCTATTAAGTCATACTAGCAGATTCCAGCGCTCGAGAATCGAGTGCAATTTCTAAGCAATTTTATTTCTCAACTTAACCAATTCACAAACCAACAATTTTTTTGGTTTATTATTATTGTGAAAGATAACAAACTCATTAACATTAGTAGCAACTTTAAATGCAATTTATTCAAAATAAAGGAAAAAATTAAAAAATCTGTAAATCTGGTGAACAGCTGAAAAGAAATACCTTTTAAACAATATACGTTTGGTCCAAATCGGGATTAAATGGTAGAACAAAACATCGGTAACAAGAAATCACCTAGCCTGTTAATATTATAGATTGTTTTAGATTTAAGTGTCATAAATAGAAGCAGTTGTTAAAACATATTGGTAGGATTAAGTATTGTAAACAAAACATAGATTTAATTTACCGTTAGTTTAGTTTATAAGAAAGAAGATTTTGTAAAAAAAAGTTA
The DNA here is from genome assembly GCA_963682025.1 of Cordilura impudica. NCBI lineage: Eukaryota > Metazoa > Arthropoda > Insecta > Diptera > Scathophagidae > Cordilura > Cordilura impudica. The sequence goes on from OY821521.1 coordinate 62,856,380, forward strand.
AGTTCAAAAAAGATACTACAGCCGAGGATTTAGCTTCTGTTTCAAATTTATTTTTAATTCAAAACTCTAGCACTAATTAAGTGCTTTGCCTTTGGCACTTTTTAGTGCAGTCTAAAATACAGAAAGAGCTAGTGGCATTTTTAAATACCTTTTCTTTTTTCTTATTATTATAAACCTACAAAATACAACAACATCACAATGCACAGCGTACGGCTCGGGGGCCAGTTGCGGTCCTTTATAATATTTATATGGCCCTTTGGATATAATTATGTATATTCATTTAAAAAAAAAAGTCACCTTTTAAGAACTTTTTTTTCTAAGTTTTAATAATTCGTGATTTAACGCATCAATGAACTGAAAATGCTTCTGTTGTTTTCTTTGAAATCAATTAAAACATAACAATTTTATCACAATGTTCAATAAATCGCTGATGAAGGCTGAAATGCCAGAAACCGGTCCGATTAAGAATACAGTGCAGTTATGAATTTTTGAAATATATGCTTTCTTCTTCTTTACCACGCACCATTTAAACAAAATTAAAATTGCATATTAATTACAGTAGTAATTGCAATATGTCTGAAAAATGACGATAAATCTAACAAACAAAATTTTTTATACTGGTACATTCCGATATTTCTTGGTAGATTTAAATGCAGGAATTAGTCTGCCATGTTTCTATTTGTAAAGGAAAGTGCTTGGGTTTATAATAGAGTTAAATAAACTTGTTAGAAAAGACAAGAGTAAGGGCAGCAATATTTTCACAAATACTGGATGAATATTATACTGTCCAATTGTCTTTGGCTTAGCACCAGTAATACTAAGATAAATATCTGCATGAGTTACACACAAAAATTCAAAACAATTAAGGATTGAGTATTCTGACCATATTTGGTAAGGTCACTTATTTTTTGCGAAAACATATACAAACCAAATTTGAGACAAATCTTGACAATGTTTGTGTTTTTTGATAGACTTAAGTGAAGATCGGGAATCAGCTTCATATCGGGGCTATGAATTGCCTTATAGGGTTTTTTTTAACTACTTATAAATGGATGTCATAGATATACACAAACCCAATTTGACCGAGATTTGCATGATAATTTGGATATTATGGCAATTAAATCGATCTCATATGGGTCATTTGTATGGGGACTAGGTCTGAAAATGAACCGATTTTCACAAATTTTAATGGCGTTCATACTCTATACCGCCCATATATTTATTCCAAACAATAAATATAACGGTTTTGAAATGGAATGATAAAAGAGATATCTTAATGGTTTCCACCAACTTCAAAAAGAGGAAAGGAAATAGTGATAGCAAAAGTAAATATCGATTATAATATAAAAATGCCAGGTATCGATGGAAATGACCAAATTATTGCACATTTGATTGTTATATTTTAAGAGTGACATCTAAAATATTTGGATTTTTTAACTAAATTGTCTTTTATTTGCTTGGGGTCATATGTGACCCCAAATGTAAAAGGGTTGATGGGGCCATATTATGTTTTTTCTGAAACCCTAGGCTATTAAGATAAAATATAATATTTAAAAGTAGAAAAATGATTAATTTTTGATACAAATTATTTAGAATGAGTACATTTACCGAATATTTCACAAAAATCTCACTTTTTTCGATATGCTCAAAAGAAACTCCTTGTAAAAAATTCTGAGCAAGGAATTTACTTAAAAACTCCCACAGTTAATCGTTAACATGCATTTACCAGAACCCTGAAGTGCCAGATCCATTTTTTAAAATTTTGTTTAAGAAATTTTTTTTTTAAATAGCGCCCCGGTAGGTGCGTAGGTAGCGTGCTCGCTTATCATGCGGGGGTCGTGGGTTCGATTCCCACCAGAGGCTTTGGTCTGTCGCTGCAAAAACCATCCAAATGGTCTTTGTCACCTGGACCCAAAATTTGAATTCAAATTTACTTTGCATTGTAATTAATATAAATAAATTTTTTTAAACTTAAAAAAGGTGTTTTCAAAATTTTATCAAAAAATTTTTCAATATTTGGTCTCATTGCGCAAAACGTTTGGCAACGTGGTAATAAAAGAATACTTCATGTCTGAGTGCTTATAGGTATAGAGGCAAAAAAAAAATATGGCTTTGATTAATTTCTTGAAGTTGAAATAATTTCCGTCAAATTTCACTACCTTTTGTTTTTGATATCAATTTGTATAACAACTTCTCGAAAAAATTTAACTGTAGAACGAAATTTTCGTAAAATCTAAAAAAACGTCATATTTTCCCCATATAAACACACTTGCAATTTTCGATCGATTTCCGGCAGGACTTTTTAAAGCTTACTTACTGGGTATCTTAAAATGTTTTTTATACAATGAATTATATTTCCTTACCGAATAGATATAAAAACAATAAAAAAAGGACTAAATGTGTGTTTTTTATAATATCGGGTATTTTGGGCCCCACTATGCACCAGAAGGCGCTGTCGGATCGAGCTGAAAAATTGAGATCGCAGTTATGACAGCAAACCTCAAATTTTAGACACTGCATATATATAGGATGTTATAAGTCAATGAACAATTTAAAATATTTAATATTGGTAATATTTATTTAAATTATAAATTTATATTTTTTAAAAGACACCAATATTATATTGAATCAATTATATATTTTTTTTTTGACAAATTTTTCTTAAAGTCAAAATTAGTGACAAATACTGACAAAAGAATCAAAACTAACAAAACTGTTATTTTATAAACATTTGGGAGGTATCCACATTACCCCCCTTCTAAGTGAAATTATATAATTGAGAATTTAACTCTGATTGAAATTCTCAATAAAAGCTGGCTTAAGCCTATAAATTGATATGTTTTTGGATTTGTCATTACTTGGAATAGTATAATATTTGTTGAATCTTGAAAGGTCCTTGATATGGTGGTTCTAGCGTAGGGTGAATGGTATCCGTACGTACAAAAACATGAGTTGAGTTAAGCAAATCTTTACATATAAAAGGTTTATTAACTGAATGATTTGTTCCTGATACAGGCTTTAACATCCTGAATTTGGCCTTAAGGTTGTACATGAATTCCGAATGCGATAACTTTAACGATATATGGTTGAAAAATTGACCAGGTAAATTAAGATTTGTTCCATAGACTAATTCAGCGCTACTTAAACCAATATCTTCCTTTAAAGTAGTTCTTAAACCAAAAAGAATTGTTGGAATCGAGTCTACCCAGTTTTCATTTGCATGGCATCTAATCGCAGTTTTTAAGCTTCTGTTGAACCACTCTACCATTCCGTTTGACGAAGGATGATAAGGAGTCGTCCGAATGTGTTTGAAACCGAGAAACTTGGATAATTCCTTGAAAAGTTTGCATTCAAATTGCTTGCCCTGATCTGTAGTTACTTTTAACGGAACACCAAATCTACATATCCAGTTTTCATAAAGAGCTTTTGCAACAGTGTCAGCTTTTGAATCCTTTAAATAAATTACTTCCGGCCATCTTGAGAATCTATCTATACAGTTAAGACAATAAATAAAACCGTGTGATGGTGGTAATGGGCCTATCAAATCGATATGAATATGTTCAAAACGGGATGCAGGATCATCAAAACAACAAATAGGAGATTTGTTATGTCTTTGAGTTTTAGCTTTCTGACAATTTAAGCAATTCCTTGACCATAATCGAATATCTTTATTTATTCCAGGTCAAACTACTTTAGAATTGACTAATTTTGTAGTCGCTCGAATTCCTGGGTGAGATAAGTTATGAAAATTTTCGAAAACTTTTCTGCGAAGACTTTGTGGAATATAAGGTCTGACTAATCCATGTGAATTGTCGCAATTAACAGAGGCTGATTGGTTTGGAAATCTGATCCTTCTAAGTTGAAGAGACCTGGGTAACGGCAATAGAACATGAAACTCTGTATCCAAATGTTGTTGTTCTTGAAGATCTTCTAGTGTAATATTTGACAGAATAAACTATCAGCCACAATATTATTTGATCTTGATATGTGACAAATTGTTGTAGAGAATTGACTTATATAGTCGATATATCGAAATTGTCTTGGAGTACATGAATCAATTTTCTTTTGAAATAGAAAGGTTAATGGTTTATGGTCAGTCATTATTGTAAATTGTCTCCCTTCTAGCATATATCGAAAATGTTTGATGCCTTCATAAATTGCCAAAAGTTCTCTATTGTAAGCACGGTATTTACTTTGAGGTGAAGAGAGCTTCTTTGTGAAAAAGGCTAAGGGTTTCTCTGAATGATTTATGGGTTCTCTTTGTTGCAGAACAGCACCAACAGCAGTGTTGGAAGCATCCACATATAAATAAAGTTCATTTTCAAGAGATGGATGACATAAAAGTGTTGCATTCGAAAGAGCATTTTTCAAATCTGCAAAAGCAAAAAAGGAAATTTATGTTTTACCGAATTCACATTTCTCTGGATTTATCACAACCCCGTATTCATTTAAGCGAGTAAATAGTTGTTTTAGATGATGCTTGTGTTCTTCCAAATTTGATGAGGCGATCAGAAAATCATCTATGTACGGAAAAACAAAATCCAAACCTTCAACAACCTGATGAGCAAAGCGCTGACATGTTTGAGCGGCATTTCGGAGACCAAATGGCATTTGAAGATACTCGAAGAGTCCAAATGGTGTTATTATTGCGGTTTTTTTAACGTCTTCAGGAGTAACTGCAATCTGATGAAAAGCCTTAACAAGATCAATTTTCGAAAATATTTTTCTGCCAGTAAGACTTGTTTCAAAATCCCTTAAATTTGGTATTGGGTATTTATCAGCGACAGTGTGGTTGTTAAGAAATCGGATATATGAATATTTGTTGTATTATTAACCGAATTCTTCAAAAAGCCGAAATATTTTGGTAACGCTAAATTGCTAATAACAAGCTAGATTTTACAGAAAGGGTTAGTTAGACTCAAATAGTTGGATATTGGAAACATACAAAAACCAGATTGGGGTGGGATTTTTTTTTATCAATTTGTCGCCCGCAGATATGAAAAAGTTCATATTGGAAACTATTTTCGGATGGGGACTAGGGCGAAAAAGGGACCTATTTATATTCTTATATTTCGCACGAACATATACAATCCGAATTTGTGCTCAATCTATGCAATGTTTTTGTTTTTTTTTTGTAGATCTATGAGTAAGTGTGGTACTAAAGTTTTAATTTTTGGAGTACTGATTAGAGCGTATAATGGAAATACGTACTCCAAATAATATGCATTGTATATGTATGTATATGTGATAATCAAGATCTTGCGACCATTTTTGTCAGTCTGATTGGGGTTATTTTCATGGGCGCTAGGTCTGAACATGGACTAATATGTGGTTTAATTACATAGTTTTGCATGGAAATATAGACAGACGGACATCGCCAAATTGACTCAGAAAGTGACTCAAGGTCGCTCGGTTGGTATAAGTCAAATATTTTTGGTAGTTAAAAACGTCAGCACAAACTGAGTACACCCTGACCACAGAGTGGTAAAGGGTATACACATTTTGTATACTAAATAAATATTTTTTAAGAAGCAAAATTTACGAGATTTTTTCAGTGATATAGTTAAGTCAAAAAAATAAAAAAACAGTCATGTGAGTCCGATGACAGGAGAGATGTGTAAGCGTCTAGTAATTAAAGATTTTTTGTTGCACTCTTTTAAAATCAAACAGAAAGTGTCATCTATGTATCACCTATAGCAAGCAACTTCAGGGGCTCTGCTAATATAAAAATATTTATTATTTATTACTTCAACTAGTTAATTTTTAATTTTTTATTTTTTACTTTTCTTTTTTAATATGTTAGATTTATAGTCATTTTTCAGACATATTGCAATTATTACTGTAATTAATATGCAAATTTTAATTTTGTTTAAATTTTGCGTGGTAAAGAAGAAGAAAGCATATATATGTCAAAAATTCATAAGTGCACCGTATTACACAAATCCCATTTTTCTCGTAATCGGCATAAATAAAATCGTTGTCAAACAAGTTCTGGTATAGAGTTTTACTTAAAAATTAATACACTTAATCTGCAACATGTATTTAACAAAACCTTAAAGTGCCAGATCCATTTTTTTTTAAGGTTTGTTTAAGGAAATTTTGTAAAACTTGAAAATGGAGTTCTCAAAATTTTATCAAAAAAATTTCCCATTTTCGGTCCAATGCGCAATAGGTTAACAACGTGATAATAAAACAATACTTCATATCTGATTATTTATAAGTATAGAGACAAAAAAAATTATGACGATTGTCGCCAAACTTCACATTTATTAGTTTTATATTGAAAGGTAACAAACCGGATCCCGCCTATCCAAAATCGCAATCTGAAAAATGTCCATATAACGTAGGACCACTCTAATGGACACACATGCAAAAATGCAAAAAATTCATCATGTTTGTTGTAATAGTTTGTTAGTAAATTTATCATATGCCTTTTTATATGAAAGAACGTATTGGAAGTGTGAATGTTCTTGTTTCCTAACTCGATGAAATTTAGTCACTTGCTAATAACTTTTGCTTATGATAATTCCTTCCATTTTTGTTAAATATGTGTCTTAGAAAAATTATCCGACACATTTTCTAAATTAAGCTAGGGTTCGTTATAAGAAAAGTTTTTTTTTATCCAGGATTAAACAAAAACTAAAAACTTACTCAGGTCTTGATAGCTTTAGATACCTTTGAAGTATTAATTGGGACCCATTTGACTTAGAAACACTTTACTAGTGGATGCTTATATTTGTTGGAACTGCAATTTATATCAATAATTATATTTTCGGATTAATTGATTATAGATGGATAACAAGATTTATATCTACCCATAGAGAGACCGAAAAGGTCAAGTATCATTTGTAGCTAAAAAATTTAACGCATATTGAGAACAAACAATCGTTATTTTTGAATTTTTGAATATTTTTGCATTTATGCTTCTAATTTCCACTATTCTCAGTTTTCGTAAGAGTTGTCATATGTGGTGAACGATTTTTTACATACCTACATATGCACTTTACATATATTTGCGATGACGCTTTGAAGCGAATAAATTTTTTGTTTGTTAGATTTATAGTCATTTTTCAGACATATTGCAATTACTACTGTAATTTTCTTTTTTAATTTTTCGTTTTTCAATTTTCATTTCTCTTTTTTAATTTTTAATTTTTTATTTTTCATTATTAATTTTTTCTGTTTCATTTTTCATATATTATTTTTTATTTTCAATTATACATTTTTCACTTTTCGTTTTTCATTTTTCATTTCTAATTTTTCCTTCCTTTATATTTAACTTTTTCTTTTTTATTTTTTATTTTTTATACTTAATTTTTCATTTTTATACCCTATACCACTATGTGATTTTAGTATAATGACTTTGTGCTGCTGTTTGTAACTACCAAAAATATTTGACCTAGACCCATCTTTTATTATACCGATCGATTTAACGATGTCCGTCCGTCCGTCCGTCCGTTCGTCTGTGTGTCCATGTAAACTTTGTAATCAAACTGCAGGTCGCAAATATGAATATATTTCGATGAAATATACGCTGTTGAAATTGGCGGGAATCGGTCCATTTTCAGACCTAGTCCCCATACAAATGACCTTTATGAAATCGAAATAAATTGCCATAAGATCAAAATTATTATATAGATCTCAGTCGAATTGTGTTTGTATGTGTTTATTACATTCATTAATCAGTAGTCCAAAAATAATACCTATAGGGCAATTCTTAGTCATAGGCCCCATATAGAGGCGTTTCCCAGTCTTCACTTAAATCTATCAAAAAACAAAAATATTGCATAGATTTTTCTCAAAGTTGGTTTGTATATATTTTTTCAAAGTATAAGTGACTTTGCCAAATATGGTCAGGATCGGTTCATTTTTCGACCTAGTTCCCATATAAATATAGCACCCGATATAAACTTTTTCATATCTGTAGCCAAAAAAATTAATAACAATGCCACTCAAATTTGCTTTATGGTATAGGGTATCGAAGAGTCGGTCTAGACCGACTATAATTTTCTAACTTGTTCATTTTTTGTTTTTCATTTTTCATTTTTAATTTTTCATTTTTAATTTTTTTTATTTTTAATTTTTTAATTTTTCATTTTTCGTTTTTCATTTTTAATTTTTTATTTTTCCCTTTAAATTTTTTATTTTTCTTTTTCATTTTTAATTTTTTTTTATTTTTAATTTTTCATTTTTCATTTTTTATTTTTAATTTATTATTTCTAATTATTTATTTTTCCTCTTTCACTTTTTTATTTTTAATTTATTATTTCTAATTTTTTATTTAAAATTTTTTATTTTCTATTTTTAATTTTTTATTTTTCATTTCTATTTTTCGTTTTTAATTTTTGATTTTTGGTTTTTCATTTGTATTTTTGTGGCGTCCCCACATGGGCGCCAAGTTCCACTTGGCTTTTTAACCATACGTAAAGTACTTGCCCATGGACTTTTAGATCGTTGCACTATACCAAATTGTAAAAGTTGTTCGAATTCTTGTTTGGCCTGTTGAAGTTTGACAGGATCTAATCTACGAACTTTACAAGTTATTGGAGGGCAATTTGTTATGATTTGGTGTTGAATGTTTGATTTTTTATTAAATTTGACATTGAAGGTTCTAGTTACATTTGGAAATTCGATTAAAATTTGATGAAAAGGATCATTTACGTTAAAAGTTTTGATTGTGTTTAAATCAAAATATTTCACAATGCCTTTAATTTTAATATTTGTCTCAGGGTCGATTAAGGAATTCTTTTTAATATCAATTACTAAACCAAAATGTTCCAAAAAATCGTTGCCTAATATTGGGGTATCAACATCAGCCAAAATAAATGTCCATAAGAATTTCTTTTGTAGATTAAGATTTAATTGAAGCAATTTTGAACCAAACGTTTGAATTTTAGAACCAGTTGCAGCAAATAGAGGAATGGAATATGAATCATTAGTTGTTGTTGTATATTTAGGAAGAATTGAAACATCAGCCCCAGAGTCTATTAAAAAATTTAATTTAGAAAACGGGTCATAAACAATTAATCGACGACTTTTTGTAAGATTCCCATAATCACTAGTCGTCATTAGTGTTGGGAAAATGTGTTTTCCGAACTAGAATTAAATGCGCAAGGAGGAATACACTTATTAGCTCGTTCTTTATAACGTCGATGATAAAAACAAAGATCCTGATTAGACGAAGAACGCTGTCTGTTTCTTGAGGATGATATAAAATTGGGTTGAGAAGATTGTAAATTTTTACTTATAACATCAATTAAATTCTCAAGTTTCTTGTTCAATTCATAAAAACTAGAATCTTCTTTAATTGATACAATATTAGATTTGGGACATTCAAGCATACCATCTGCAACTTCTAACAAATTTGTTAAGGGTGAAATTTTGTTTAAACCTCTGAGATTTTGTTCACATTCTTTAGGAAGTTTTTTAACCCAAATAGAGAACAGGATATCATCAGAAATTCTATTACAAGCAAGATTTCTAATTTCATTGAAAAGTTGACTTGATTTCTCATCTCCCAGATGTAAATCATTAAAAATACGATTGAACTTACATTCTTGACTTTCTTCAAACATTGCAGTAAGTTGAATTTTGAGTGAGTTGTATTTGTTTTCTTGTGGTGGATTTCGAATAAAGCTTGAAATTTTTGTGATGGTAGAAAAATCTAGAAATTCAATAACTTTGGAATATTTTAAGTTATCAGAATAAATACTGAAAATTTGAAATTTCTGTTCGGTGCTTAAGAACCAAAGTTCTGGATCTTGAGTCCAAAAAGGTTGAAGTAAGAGTGATTTCGAATTTTGGAGCTCCTCGCTTGAATAATTTTGTGTAACTGTTGGTATGGTTGTGTTAGAATTTTGCATCTTGAATTCTTCGAAGCGTTTCTCCATTCCTTCCATAAAACTTTGCATATTTTGTAAAATAACATTCAAGTCGGAAGATGAACCAGATGGAGTAATCTCAGAATCTGCTAATTCCAACTCAAAATCATATTCTTCTAGATCACTAACTTGAAGATCCTTAAGGTATGATTCCAATCGCATAATTTTATCAGGTTTCCGTCCACTCAATGGTAAATTCCATTTTCTTAGTAAAGCGGAGATTTCTTCCGAAGATAAATCAGCTAATTTTTTTTGGCATTCTTTCACAGGGGTCACCAATTATAGAATGTTATAAGTCAATGAACAATTTAAAATATTTAATATTGGTAATATTTATTTAAATTATAAAATTCTATTTTTTAAAAGACACCAATATTATATTGAATCAATTATATATTTTTTTTTTTTGACAAATTTTTCTTAAAGTGAAAATTATTGACAAATACTGACAAAAGAATCAAAACTGATATTTTATAAACATTTGGGAGGTATCCATATATATATCAATTAAAGAAAAAATTTTTTGCGACCAATTTAGTGTGGTCAAAGAAGGTAAAGTAATTGGATTACGCCCACTTCTATGTTTTAATCTTTGACATACCAAATAAAATTTGTATTAATTATAAATTTATAATAAATTATAATTATTAAATTTTGTTATTTATACTTTATTTTAAATATATTGTGTCACATATTTGTGACACTAATCCACTCAAAACTCAATTTACATATAAGTAACTTGGATATATGGCACAAATATGTGATATGCAGTTTCTCGCAGAAAAACTGATTCAAACATTCATGTCACATATATGTTTTGCTCTTGAGTTTCTGCAGGTAACTGAAAAACAGCGTGAGGGGTGAACGTGTTAAATAGTATTTGAACTTAAAAGTTAAGTAACTATATTAAAATGGTCACCGTACTCAATATTGGTTATAATATTGACACAGTTGGAAGGTATCAAAGATTCGGATTTAATTTATTTTAATTATCTTTTGTATTGCTAAACAAAAATAGTTCTAAAATTTTAATATATTCCTATTAAAAAGCAAAACTGATAAACAAAAATTAAATCGAAAATTCTGTACAATCTTTTTGTTTTATGATTGATTTAGGTGAAGACCGGGAAGCAGCTTTATATGGGGGCTGTGACTGCGAGGTTTCCTACATGGTTTAGGACGTAATACACATACAGAAAAAATAAAATTAGACTGAGATCTATATGATAATCTGAATTTTAAAGCAATTTAAGGTGATCATTAGGGGGACTATGTCTGAATGTGCATCGATTTTGGTCAATTTCTATAGCGGCATTGCCTTTATCAATTCGTTCAAGGCATGTTATAATTTGTTGCGCACGATAGTTGAAAATGAAATGTTCTATAACGACGATACAATGGAAAAAGTCGTTAACGGCCAGCTGGGAGAAAACTTTCTCAGATGGTCATGTATCAGATTCCGCTGGTGACAAATTCAACGACAAAAAAATGTATTGTCATGTTTAAAGGCCGCCCATTGACAATAGCAGCGAAAACGTCTTGTATTTGTCGTCCATCGAACCCTGTTAACGATAATTTAAGCGACAAAGTCGTTAAAGACCGATTGGATGACAAATAACTTATATAGTTATTTGCCACATTCTATTGACGACATATGAAGTGACAATTTCATAAATTATATTAGGGCAGATTATATGGACACAAGGGTGGCCCTTCATCATATGGAGGGGAAAAAAGTGTTCAAATTTAAAGCCTCACCGCTTATCAACATGCGAATGGCAAAAAAAACTGAGAAATACAAAGTTTCGGATAAATAAAAAAACTAAAGGTGCCTCAACGCAACTGATACACACAGAAAACGGATTCGTTGTGACAACCGAATTTGTTGCCAATCGAATTTTTGTAGTCATGTGTACTATCACATTATTCTGTTGTGATTACTGAATTATATTGTCCAAACAATCGTAGAATCGACTGTGTGAATTGTCAAATTAAGTTGATACTATGGAATTAATAATTTTTTTATTGATTGTGACAACAACTTATTTGGGAAACCAATTTCAAAACTGCGGTAACTGCAGTAAATATAAAAGCACAAAAATGATTCTATTTAAAATTTATTAATTTTTCTATACTTGATTTACATAATACAACAAATTTACATGATAAATATAAATTTACAAGTCACATATTTTTGATATTGATTAATATATTTAAGAAAGTTCTGATTTTTTAACATTTAAAGAACTTAGAAATTTAGTAATGCGAATACTACCAAAATAGTTCAAAATTATGTTTTGTCCGCGTAGTTCGATTGTGTTAATTGTTGTTAATTCTTACTTCATTTATTAAAATTACCTTCCATACACTTATATTAATATATTTTGCAATTTTAAACAACATATCTTAATCCATAGAAAGTGACGAAAAGTAAATTTCCTTTTCGGATTTACCGGTAGATTTTTGAGCTGTATTCCTGGTATGCTAATTTGAAAACGGTTTTACTGGCTGCCAGGTAGGATTTTTTAAAATAATCTTGACAACTTTAGTAGGTTTGACAAGCATTTCACATTGGCTCCTCAAAGTGCTGACGGTCTTTTTTCTGACAATATGAAAAGCATGGTCGATACTTTCGTGATCGGGCGACACTGCTCTGGCATTTGAACAATAGGCTATTCAATTTCTCTTTACATTATTTGCATACATTATCCACACAGAATAAATCCTAAAAGAGTAAACTTTGCTAAATTGACATTGATTGAAATTTTGTATATTTGCCAATTGTTGCACCAATATTTGTTAACAATGTAACTTCTCTGGTATAACTAACAAAACGAAAAAAAGCTATGTTCGTACAGAATTTGTAGAAACATTGCTTCAAATATTTATTACAAAAATATAACAATAATAAATAAGATTGTCCATATGATAATGAACTTACCCAATCGTAGAGTCTGCTTTAGTGAACTTTATATACGAAAGTTTTAAAAACAAATAAATGTTTCAAATATATGTGTAATTTTTTTTACATTTATTTTCTCAAAATGTCAAATAAATTGACAATTCGGTTGCTTTAAACATATCGCTAATGTGATTTGATGTTTTCAACAGATTTTGATTTTCCTTTTGGCTACAAATGCCAAAACAAGCAAAAAGATTGTAGTTCGTATGCCATATCAGAAAAATGATTTAAAATTCAAAATCAATTTTATTATATTAACCAAAAAATTTTCACAATATCTAATTTTACATATTCTGCTTGTTCTAACATAATTATTAGTTGTAATTCCCAATATTTAGGAATGAAGCATTTTATACTGATTTCAATATAGTTGCGTAAATCGAATTAGTTTCATTGAATTGTATAAAGAGACTGATTGGTAAACTGAACTGATTTTGATATCGAAGGCACTTTTATTTTAAAAGAAATACATTTCTAAAGTTGTTAGTACAGAAAATATATAGAATTTTAAAATTTTTAAGAATTACAATTGAAATTCTTATTGCGTAATTAAAATTCTCTAGATGTAATCGAATTCTGACCAATTCTTTTTCTGTGTGTAATTTCAAGTGTGTTTATATGGGGCAAATATGTTTTTCTTAAGATTTTACGAAAATTTCGTTCTATGGTCTAATTTTTTCGACAAGTTTTTATATAAATCAATATCACTACTAAATTATATTTTAAAAAAGCTGTATAACTTCAAAATCGAATAAAAACTCGCCAAGAAATAACAAATGCCCCAGACCATTTTTGTGCCAAAAAAAATTCTAGGTCATGAAATGTGATGAACATTTTTTCAACTTTAACAAATTGATTAAAGACATAATTTTTTTTTGGTCTATATACCAATAAGTATTCAGATATGAAGTATTATTTTATTACTACGTTGCAAACCAATTGCGAAATAAAACCAAATGTGAAAAATTTTGTTGATAATATTTTGAAAACTCTTTTTTAAGTTTTAAAAAATTTTCTTTACGAAAATTTCAAAAAAATGGACCTGGCGCTCCAAGGTATAGTAAAATATATGTTAAAGATTAACTTTGTGAATTTTTAAGTAAATTTCTCTGTCAGAATTTTTTTTTTTACAAAGATTTTTTTTACGGCTTTCGAGAAAAATTACTTTTTTGTGAAATATTTAGTAAATGTACTCTTTCTAAATATTTTGTATCAAAAATTTATCAGTTTGCTACTTTTACATGTTGCATTTCATCTTAATAGCCTACGGTTTCGGGAAACATAATATGGCTCCAAAGACCCTTCTCGACTTGGGGTCGTATAGGACCCCAAGCTAATGAAAGACAATTTATTTAAAAAAATCTAATATTTTGTAAGTTCTATTGAATTTTTATGTGCGACGCTTAGAATATGATAACAAAATGTGCGGGTCTTCCATGCTAAAAATTTGGATTAAATCGAACAACGTTAACCCACTCCTGGGTTGGGAAATAAAATTGTGCTATATTTTACGAAAACCTAATCTTATGTGCTCCTAGGGTTAAAATGATCCAATAATAATATGTGAGCATTGGCAGATATCTCACCACAGAGTTGTATAGGTTATAAACAAAATATTATTTCAACAAATTTACATATTTATTATCTTATTTTCAAGATCTCGTACCAAAATTTTATTAAACAACACCAGCAATTCTTATACCTATGGGTCTTATACAGTATAAGATAGGCCTTGCAAATACCTTTTATATGATATCCAATTTGTACATTGTTTCTTTGGATCAGCTATGAAAAATTTGTAAAAACTAAAGAACAGGCATTTTTTTATTTGGTACCTTCTTTTAAACCCCAAATAAGGGATTGGGCAGCAAAAAATAATACTTGTTTTTTTCGTGTTCTATTCCATATCCATATTTCATCACTATCTGCGTTTGCCCCAAATGAGACCCTCCTTGCTAGTTAGCATGTACTTGACAAGATATTTAAAAAAAAGAAACTTTCCTTTTATGTTTAGACCATGTTAAACTTCTTGCTTGCCAACTTTCACCACTGCCGTCTGCCAACAACAGCATATATTCTCTTTTGTGAATGTTGTTTTTTTTTTGGGATATTTATGGCCTTGACTCAAATTATGTATTTCAAATACACTAATCTTTACTTGGGGCATTAATTTTACATTTATGTTTCCTCTATTATATTTAAGTATGCACATTAGGGCTAAAACCAAATTTTGGCCCTAGCAACATGCGATGTAGAATGTTGTGTTATATACGAAACAAAATTTGTCTGGTCATTTGGAAATAAAACTTTATTAATAAAGTAAAATCGTAAAGTGAAAGATTTTGATAATATGTACATATATTAAGAGACATAAACTTTTTGTATAATGGAAAAATAACCCTGTACGACTTGAATCACATTCTGTGGTATTGGAATTATTGAAACTTCTTTAGCTTAGTGTCTTTTAAACCATGCCAGCCCGTTTTTAAATCGTGTGAAGGATTGTTCTAAAGCTGCGAAATTTTCTTCACTAAAACAACGATTCATATGTTCCACATATGAATTCACATGTTGGGGTCTCGGTATTTCGGGATAAGGACCTATGCTGGAATGGCAAGAATTGTTCTTTAGTTACTGGCGGTATGGCTTTATATTTTATATAAGGAAATTTTTTGTTCCTTTGATCGTATTTAAGTGCAGAACCAAGTTCATACAAGTATTACATGTCGTCACGCCATTTAATGTTTTCCACTTTTATGTATTCCTCATTCTGTATATAGTTCTGTTTCTGATACCCGTAGTTATTTACTAATTCCGGAAATAAATTATACGAGATATTAGCAAATGTTGTTTTTCCATCAAATAACTGACACATAGAACAGTTCAGATCAGTTCTAAAATATGAGGTTGACAACCAACATATGCTGGTGGAGGAAGGTCAATTGATTTGTAATAGTTCTTTAGCAGCTTAACAATATCGTTTTTGTGGTCAGTATTTACACTTGTTGTATCATCTATGATAATTTTTTGTCGATATCCAGAAACCAAATTTGTGTAATGTTTCATTTATGTCAATAAATATTGTGAGGGATTTTCCATTTTCCAAAACAAGAACTGAATTAATTAATGTCCTTATATTAATTTCCCAAACTATTACCTGAAGTTCTTTAAACTCATTTTTTATATTTGTTATTTAATATTTTAAGCTTTAATAAAATTAATGTTACACTCAAAATATTTCATGACTAGAAATACAAAATGTTCTTTTGTAATTTTTTTTTTGTATATTGAACAAAATTTTTGTATTTGGATGACGCAAAACAATTTTGTTAAAATACAAAATTTGTGAAATAAACGAAATTGATTTTGTAGCAAAGGAAAAACTACAACCAATAACATTTTACAAAATTTTTGTACTCAAATATTTCATGACTAGAAATACAAATTTTTTTTGTACATTGAACAAAATTTTTGTACATATTACAAAATTTTTGTATTTAGATGACCAAGTTCTAGAAGCTTTATTATTCTCTTTGCTTGTTTGTTTTTTCCCTCACGTGCTCTCACAGGTTATTCATTTTTTAACTTTATCTTAAAAAGGAACGCGAAAAAGTCAGTCGAAATAAGAATTGGAAGTGGCAACATTGAATCATTCCGTCGCGAGTGTTAAATATTAATTGTTAGTAAAAGTAATAAATTGTATAAAAATGAATTGCTATTTATGTAATTTATATTTGCCAAACGAATCATTTGTCTCAAAACATTTTAAACTTTTCCACAACAAAAAAGAAAGTGGTGTTTACAAATGCACTTTTGAGAATTGTGAACAATATGTTGCAAACATGCGTCATTTCAAAAAACATTTCCAAAATCATTTATCAATTGCACCATCTTTATTGACACCAACAACTTCGTCAGCTGCTGTGTCCTCTGTGGCTGAGCAAACCGTCGAAGCAACAATACAAAATAGTGAATCTGTATCAATTTCAAGTGATAAGCCTTGCGAAACCTTGTCGTTAGCTTTAAGTGTGCAGGAATCTTGTCCATTAACATTATCATCAAATGATGGTGCAAAATTTTTATTGTCTTGTCATAATAAATCAAATTTGACTAGAAAAGACGTCACCGACATTCAAAATAATGTTGTTAGCACTATATTTCCTTCAATATTAAAAGAAATTGATCAATTTGTGAATCAAAATAATTTGAAAGAAAATTTATTAGTTCATTTAAATGTTATGGCTCTGAAAACCAATATCTCAAATATTTTTTCTGCTTGCAATAGTGAAATTAAAATGAAAAATTGGCTAACTTCACACGATCTTCTAAACAATTTTAAAGAATTTGTGATCAATAAGGAGTTAGAACAAGTATCTTCCAAAGGAGAAACTACATTTGAAACGAACATCATTACGGGAATACTTATGCCCCTTTCTTTTCAATTTAGAAAAATATTTGAAAAAGAGGACATGTTACTGAAGGTATTGGATGATATTAAAAACTCAGTTATTCAAACTAAATTCATTGACGGTCATTTGCGGAAACAAAAAAAAAAAGAATGGTTTTCCGATTCTGAAGCAATTGTTCTACCTTTCTTTTCATATCTTGATGACGCCGAAATAAATAATCATTTAGGAACACATTGCGATCCAATAACTTTTGTGTATTATTCATTTCCAGTAATACAAAACTGTGAAGTTTTTTTAGCTTCAATATTCCAGGGTAAAGATTATAAGAAATATGGCAACGAAAATTGTTTATTGGATCTAGTTCGGGAAATCGAAATATTGGAAAAAGATGGTATTAATATTAATACAACAAAAGGCGCTAAAAGAGTATGTTTTGTTCTAGGTCTAATTATTGGAGATAATTTAGCCCTCAACTTAATACTTGGTTTCACTTCATCATTTAGTCACAACTATTTTTGTAGATTTTGTAAGATGGATAAGCCATCAAGTGGCAAAATGTATCAATTAGACCAAAATTTAATTAGAAACAAATCCAATTACAATGACGATATACTGATTAATGACTCTGGTTTAACAGGCATACGGTCAAACTGCATCTTTAATTCTGTTTCAAGTTTCCATTGTACGACTAATTACTCCATAGATATTATGCATGATATCTTTGAAGGTGTTTGCCATTATGATATGTGTCACATTATAAAAAATTTAATAGAAAAAAAATATTTTACATTAGAAATATTAAACTATAGGAAAAATGCATTTAATTACGGAGAATTGGAAATAGGAAACGTATCACCAAATATAACTTCAAAAACATTAAAAAAGATGCATTTAAAAATGTCGGCAAGGGAAATGATGACATTTGTTCATCATTTTTCCTTAATGGTTGGTGACCTAGTTCCTCAGGATGAAGAAATATGGTTATTTTTTCTAAATTTGTTAGAAATTATCGAAATTTTATTGTTATCCAATATATCACAGGATCTGACAAACCATTTAGATAATTTGATAAAATTCCACCATAAAGAATATGCTCGTTTTTGTGCTGACAATTTAAAACCAAAACATCATTTAATGCTGCACTACAAAGAAATAATTACAAAATCTGGAGCACCACGATTTTATTGGAGCTTTAGATATGAGGCTAAGCATCGTGAGTTCAAGGCATATGCTAAAAACATAACCTCTAGAAATAACATTTGCAAGACTCTGAACTGCAATGCGCGCACTTTTTAGTTAATGAATCACCTTCAAAATATCAAGTAAATATATTCTAATCATATAATTTTATCGAAATTCCAGAATGAAACAAAAGAATTCTGTCAAAAATACTATCCTAATGTGGAGTACACATGTTATTCGCAGTGCAGATATGAATCTAAAAAATATAAAATTGGATTTTATATAACACGATATTTTGATACATTTATTGGATATGCAAAAATATTAAAAATTTCCGAAATTTGTATACTTCCAACACTAAATAAAATTTTCTTAATCTGCATGACAATGAAAATTAAAAACTATGTGAAGCATTACAAAGCATTTGAAATTGATTTAGACGATGTAATCAAAAGTGATCCAATTTTTCTATTAATAGATCACGTAGCAGGGCCACCAACAAATTTTCATAAAACTTGCCAAGGACAAATTTTTATTCGACCAAAACAATATTAAAGTAAGTATAAGAAATCTTAGACAATATGAATATATTTGCTGACACTCCACCTGAATGCAGTGAAATCGTATTTCAAACCCCGAGCATTGTAAGCAGTGCACATATTGAGCACACCTATAGCAATAAAGATGAATTAAAGAAACTTTTAGCAGAAAGGAATATGGAAGATTTAGTAAACTATTTTATGGATAAGTAAAGAAAATATTACTCTGTTATTAAGTATAAAAAATAACTTTTAATTATCTACATTTTCAGAACAACAACTTTACGTAGGTGTCCTTCAACATTTGGATGAACAAATGGCAAAAACAATTTTTTCGAAAACCAATCTTTCCCTTGGAATACAAGTTGAGTTTTATTACCAATGGTCAAAATGGTCAAAAGCTTCTGAAGTTTGTAGTGCAGAGATACATTATCCGTCCACCTCAAAAGAGACACTTAGTAGCTTCAGTTTATTCACTATTTTGAATTCCAATCCTTACGGTCAAAGCGTTATCCAAGCCTATAAAAAGGAATCATCGTTGAATGAGCATACCCGGAAGCTTTTGTGTGAATCAACCATTCACTATTGAATAGATAAAGAACATTCTTTGACAATAAATGACTGTGAAACTTTAGCAAAGGATATTGTTCTTGCATTTAAAGGCGAAGAAATGGTAAGTATAAGATATAATAAATCTTTATCTGAAACAATCCATTAAAATTCGGAAAACTTCAATTAATATTTTCCTAAAACAATTATAAAAAGAAATAACAGATTTTTTTTTAGGCATATTATTTTGTAAACCGACAAAATGCAGGACCATTAGGAAAACTTTATTACAAGTATAGAAATTTGAAGGCCAGTATATCCAAAAAAACTAAAGCCAGTGATAAACACAGTTTACAAATGCCTACGATGGCATCTACGACACCAACTGAAGACGAGGAGGGCCACATAAGAATTCTAAAACACGGTTTTCTTGTTGGCCAATTTTTATTATAGAAAACAATGATCCTTAAAAAGAATTAATTACTATTTGAAAAAATTCCATTATTTTTCCTTTACTAGAGTAGACAACCCCTAAGTACTTCATAGAACACCAATGAAATTCATTATTCAATGCAGCCGGCATCATAATAATACCGAAAAGTTGATCCTAATAAGCCTGTTTTGAGACCTTAGAAGTCATACGATAATTCAAAAAAAAAAAGTCGAATTATTTTTGGCTACAAATTAGTAGTATTAAAAAAAAAGGAAATTTTATAATAATTTTATTTAAGAAAAAAAAAAATAAAAATATAGAGTAAAACTAAAATTGTAATTTTCAATTTTTAATTTTAAAATTTAAAATTTAAAATTTTAAATTTAAAATTTATATAAATTTTATATTTTAAATTTTCAATATGAAATTTAAAATTTAAATTTTATATAAATTTTAAATTTAAAATTTAAAATTTTAAATTTTAAATTTTAAATTTTAAAAAAAATTTTAAAAATTTAAATTTTAAATTTAAAAAAAAAATTTAAAATTTAAAATTTAAAATTTAAAATTTAAAATTTAAAATTTAAAATTTAAAATTTGAAATTTAAAATTTAAAATTTGAAATTTAAAATTTAAAATTTAAAATTTAAATTTAAAATTTAAAATTTATTTTCATTTTTCAATTTTCATTTTCCGCATTCCATTTTTCATTTTTCGTTTCTCATTTTTCACTTTTCGTTTTTCATTTTTCATTTTTCATTTTTCGTTTTTCGTTTTCATTTTCCATTTTTCAAATTTAATTTTTCAATTTCTATTTTCCATTTTTAATTTTTCAATTTTCATTTTGCATTTTTCATTATTCATTTTAAATTTTTCTTTTTTCAATTTTCGTTTTTCATTTCCATTTTCCATTTTTCCTTTTGCTTTTTTCATTTTCCAGTTTGCATTTTGCATTTTTCATTATTCATTTTCCATTTTCCATTTTTGATTTTACACTTTTAATTTTTCATTTTCCATTTTCAATTTTTCATTTTTCATTTTTCGTTTTTTATTTTTCATTTCTCATTTCTCAATTTTCGTTTTTCATATTCCATTTTTCTTTTTTTATTTTCCATTTTCCATTTTTAATTTTTAATATTTTAATTTTATTTTTAATCTTTACTATTTAATTCTAACGATAAAAACTATATGGTAATACTTGTTTAGGCCAATGTGACACGTGCAGTATTAACATACACACAACTGCAATGACTTCAAGAATAAGAGGTATTTCAACATATATAACATATCTTAAGAAAAACAACAAACACACTGAAAAATTTAGTATTTTCAAGAGTTTTTTCAAAGTTTCATTCATATCTCATGACCCCTTTAACCGATTTCGATGATTTGAAACAGAAACTCTTTTGGGATGTTAATAAACGATTTTATATAAAAACGAATGGTCTAGCTGTGATATTGGCGGCGTGATAGGGATTTAAACAGACAGATGGACAGACGGACAGACGGTCATCGCTAAATCAACTTCCCTTGTTATAATGATCAAGAAAATATATGGCTTTTGGTTCTCCGGAATTTATTTCGATGTGTTACAAACGGAACGAGAAATCTATATATACGCTCTGTCACTAAGGTGTTGAGGGTATAAAAATGAAAAATGAGAAATAAAAAATGAAAAATAAAAAATGAAAAATTTACCGGTTGAAATAATAAATAATAAAACATATATTTATATTAGCAGAGCGCCTACAGCTGATTGCTATAAGTGCTACATAGCTGTCGCTTTCTGTTTGATTTTAAAAAAGTTCCATAAAAAAATCTTTAATTACTAGATGTTTACACATATCCCCTGTGCTCGGACTCGTATGATTTTTATGTCACAATTTGTATTATTTAAATTTTTTTATTATTATTTTAATTTAATTATTTATTTTTACACACATATATATTTGGTAAATATATTTTTTTCTGTAATTTTTATATTTTTCATAATTTTTAATATTTATAATTAATAATTTTAATAATTTTGGTTATGATTTCATTCAACTTAATTTGGCAAAACATGTTTCTATACTATTAAAATCCTGTTTAATAGTTATAAAACTTAGCCTTGTTATACAGGAAATTATTAAGTTAAATAAATTAATAAACGATAATAAATAAATTTTCTTTAATGCCATCGATGCCAGTTTCAGTTTTCCTTCTTTACGCTCGGCTGACTTGATTACAGTTTTATAAATAGTTGAGTGTGACTAATTCCTTAAAAATTTATAATTTTGCAACTAGTCCAACCGATGAATTAATTTATTTAATTTTATATTTTCCTTGGGCTTGCAATTAGATTCGTCGAATGAGTATTAGTTTTCATACTCGTTCACTGATGCTTAATTTTCATCAGACATAACTGCTTTCAAGCTACTTAATTCGGGCTGATAAAGCGTCCGTATTTTCATTAGAAACGTTGAAAACAAATCCAAATTATAATCATGTTCTGTTTGTAAAGTTTTATCGTATACTCGAATAAATTTCCAAACTATTGTATTTATAGTAATATAGATTAAGAAGAGAATATTACAATAAAGTAATATAAGATAAACAAGAATTAATGAAATAATAGCATATTATTATTTATTTTATTAGTACTAAGTATAGATATAAGAAAATTAAATGCATATAAATATGTACATAATTTACATTAATTATCTATATTAGGGATAACATATATTGTTTGTTGTAAACCTGATTGGCAATGTGCTAATTATTTTTGATTTAATCAATTCAATATTTTTAACTTTTACAGAATTACAAATTTAAGTATATAACAAAGAAATATTTGCTAATAATCAAATTCATTCATTATAAGATTTATATAACTTGAACACACTTCAATGTATTTATATAGTAGGTACTAGAAATTACAGCCATTTAAAATATCAATTATACCGAAATAATTTCGTCTAAATTAATTAAGCATTAGACACACTACAGTAAAGTGGAAAGTATTCTCAGCTACTTGAACATAGTCCAATTGAGTTGTTTCTGAAAGACCTGGCATTTAAGTTAAGCAATCCACATCCCACTTTAATCTATAACATTAATAGGCAAAGCGATTTCTTGTGACCGATGTTTTGTTCTACAGATTTATCTCGATTTTGGCCAAACGTATATTATTAGAAAAGTAGTTCTTTTTAGCCGTTTTGCAGTCTTACAGATTTTTAAATTTTTTCCTTTATTTTGGGTAAATTGCATAAAATTACACAATGCTAATAAAAATAAAAATATAATAAATATTTGTTTGTTTTTGTGTTGATTTGTGAATTGACTATAATTGATTAGCATACCTTTAGGGTCTTTATTTAATAAAAAAATAAAATTTCCTAGCATTTGCACTCGAATTTTGAGGGCTGGTTATAATTAATAATTATTAAACTGGTGATGCGTGATGATAAATTAGCACAAAGTTGAAATTAAGTTGTAAATAAAGGTTATGATGTTAGGATTTGGCTGCATTTAACTTATAATTTTCACATTCACATTTGTTTTAGGAAGTTAAAAATTGATTTCCAATGGACGCATAAAGGTTTGTTAGTATCAGTTGGCATAAATAGGAGAAGTTTACAGAGCACAGTGCGACATTTGGCCAATCTAAGTGGACAAAAATCTAATCTAAACGATACTGACTTAAAATTTAGTTTGGTGATAACGTAGGACATAACCAATATTGAAACAATAGTTAGAAGAATTGAACAACTGCCAGCCCCATTTGTAGAAAATGGTATACAATAACTTCTAAGATAATTATAAATGGGCGGTGTAAGAAACTGTTACGCCCACTTCTTTATAACAGATATTTAAACTGTGTGTGGATAACCCTGGGCTAGATTTAATTTTATGACTTTACCGTAGTCCTACCTTGGTTTGGAAAACTACATTTTTTTTCAAAAATCTCTAAAACTGTTAAAGTTTGGTTACCCATTTTTCTTGACTTTTTTACACAATGTACACGAACCGAAATAGATTACTTTTAAGATTTTAAATCAAACATGGATCGTTATTTTTCGAAAACTACAATTTGGTATGCTTGGTGTAGTTTTTTACTCGGCATAGGAAAGTTGTATTAAAATAATACCTTGCACCAAAGATATATCACAATGGATTACTTTGATCTTAGGAGCACTGAAGGGTTAAACAAATAAAAATTAACCGAATTATTTTTCTTAAATTTTAATAGTAGTTTCATCGAGTTTAATAGAACAACTCGTTTTCGGTAATTTTTATTTCAAAATATCTTAAAATCCAAAGCTGCCCTTGGCAAATAATGGGTTAACGTTCTCGGATTTATAAAAAATTTTCTGAACGGAGGTTCTACCCATTTGGTTATTATTGTATTCTCAGCATCGCATCTAAAAATTCAATAGCACTTACAAAATATTTGAATTTTTTTAATAAATTGTGTTTTATTAGTTTGGGGTCATATGTGACCCCAATTACAAAAGGGTTAATGGCGCCATATTAACTTTTTCCCAAACCCTAGGCTAGTAGGATCAAATATAATATTTAAAAGTAGAAAAATAATGAATTTTTGATGCAAAGTATTTAGAAAGAGTACATTTACAGAATATTTTTCTCCAAATCCACAAAAATAAAGTCCTTGTCAAAAAAATTATGGCATAGGGATTTAATTAAAAATTCACAGTTAATCTGTAGCATCTACTTAAAAAAACTTTAAAGTGCTGGATCCATTTTTTTAAATTTTGTTTAAGAAAATTTTTTAAAACTTGAAAAGGAGTTTTCAAAATTTTAACAAGAAAATTTCCCATTTTCCTTCTCAATGCGCAAAAGGTTAGCACGTGATGATAAACCAATACTTCATATCAGAGTACGTATAATAATTGTCCAGTTGACCACACAACGCATTACGGCGAGAATTCGTTTATCAGTCGAACTAGCCGTATGTGGAATAAACTCAACGCAGAGGTATTTCCTGACAGCTATAATTTAATAAAATTTAAGTCAAATATCCACAAACACTACTTCCTCTTTCCTCCTTCCCATAACCTATTTTCCTGAGATCAACAGAATGCACTGCATATGTAGGGGCATCCCCTGAGTGTTGGTTAATAAATAAAAAAATAAAAAAATTATGGATTTAATCAATTTCTCAAAATTTCAAAAAATTCCATCAAATTTCATGGCCTAATTTTTTTTTGACACAAAAGTGATCTGGGGGGATTTGCTATTTCTTGGCGAGGTTTTATTCGATTTTTAAGTTTTATAGTTTTTTGAAAAGATAATTTAAAACTTCTCGCGAATTATATAACAATTTGTCGGAAAAATTAAACCATAGAACGAAATTTTAGTAAAATCTGAAAAAAGTCATATTTTCCCCATATAAACACACTCGCAATTTTCAATCGCGTTGAGCCAACTCTAAATGTTTTTTGATTGACCCAAAATTTTGTATTTCTCAATTTTTTTGCTATTCACATATTTATAGAGTGTGCCACCGAGATAGTGAATATTCGTTTTCCCTCCATATAATGAAGGGCCACCCTAATGAACATCCAAATTTAAGAATATGAGGTAAATAATGCAGAAAGTTGGTATCCAAAACCTGTTCACTTGAAAGCCTTTCATTTAAATCGCGAAATATGCAGACGTTTGTAGAATTTTGTCCCTGGAAAAATTCATAAAATTTTTCTATTTCCGAGTTCAAATTAAATATCTGGGGATTAAACTGAAAACGCATTTATCTAGTTTAGCAGTTAAAATTGACATTTGCTTCACAGCATCATCTCAAATATATAGTAAAAGTGCTATAATGTGACCCTAAACATCCATTTTTTTTTTGAATTTCCAGACGGGGTCGGATTATTGTGACACTCGATCTAAAACTTTAGTGCGCAAAATTTGAGCCAATTCGGACAATGCTTTCTGGACGCGCATTGAGTTCAAAGTTAAAAAAAAATAATTTTTCACAAAAATTTTGATATTTATAATTGCATTTCAATTAATTTAATTAATAAACCATAATCTAGAGTAAATTATCTTTCTAATAAAATAACAAAATCTGCAGCATACTATGTTTTGGAATAATAAAAATATTATTTACAAGTTTTATCGAAATCCTTCCACCTATATATATTCGATATTTTGTTTTAAAAAAATTTTAATATCCTTAAATTTGACTTTTGACCTTAAAGGGCGACAATTTATACTGTTTCAATTTGACCTTAATTTCCAGGATTGAGAACTTATATCAAGTAGTATAATATTCAAACAAAATATATTTGAAATATGAAAACACCAAAAAGATGTAGCCTAACAGTTGAAAAAGTATGAAAAATCACATTTTTCTTTAAATCCGCTGAAATAAAAACGCTGCCCTCGCCAAAGTAAGAACAGGATACCTACAATATTTAGCATTTTTGATCAGATATATCTTTCTAATAAGACCTTAAAGTCCAATCGTTGATTCCGTAAAATTTCTTGAACAAAATTTTTTTTAAAGTAAAATTGGACATTTTGAAATAGTGCTAAAAAATACATACCGCTTTGATATTAATTTAGAACGGCATAACAACAGACGAGATGCCAAATGCTTTACGTAAGATCATTTTGTGATCAGGAGAACGCCAAACAATTGTTGTTGTAAATTATTTCAATACCCTTAAAATGTGAGCTCGATTTTCTTAATCAAATGGACTGCCACGGATTTATTGCCTGGGGAACTTGATATAACTTGCCTGGTTTTCAACCGATAACAGATTTTGTTATTCTATTAGAAATATAATTTACTCTAAATTATGGGTTATTAATGAACTTAATAGAAAAGCAATTTTTAATATCAAAATTTTTGTGAAAAATTATTTTTTTTGATAATTTTTACATATAAATTCATACTTTAACTTTGAACTCAATGCGCGTTCAGAAAGCATTTTCCGATTTGGCTCAAATTTTGCGCACTAAAATTTTAGATCCAGTGTCACAATAATCCGACCCGCAGACCTCAAAATTCGACCAAAAATTTGTTTTCATTCAAACCGTTCTCACACTAATGTAGTATGTACAAACCGTACACCGCATATGGCAACTCTGACGAAACTGAAAATTGTGGAACTTAGAAGTATAAATGCAAAAATATTAAAAAAATTTAAAAATAACGATTGTTTATTTGTACAGAGTTGTATCTTCTGAAATTAATAGAAAGTAAAAGCTGTATGGTATGAAAACTGATTCTTAACCACACTGCTCGTAGGCCTGACTTTAGGTGAGTGTGTTAAAGTGCTGACCAAAAAGTGCACATACGAATGTATATGAGGTAGACATAGGTTCAAACCTCACGGCCGCCCGTGTTTATTGTTTCATATAGAAACAATATATTAAATTATAACATAACGATTATCACAATATTCAATAAGCTGATGAAGGCTAAAATGCCAGAAACCGGTCCGATTAAAAATGCAGTGTAGATATGAATTTTTGATATATATGATTTCTACTTCTTTACCACGCACCATTGAAACAAAATTGGACTATTGTTTACAGTTAGAAATTTGATTTAAATATGTTATGGTTTTTTCTAAATTTGATACACTGTAAGATAATAGATTGAAGAAATTGAATTACTACTGGGTTGAAGACGTTTCCATAGTAAATCAATTTTGCCGTCCCTAACAAAAACATCGATAGTATAATTCCACTCTCTGCTAAAGTATTATTCAAATTTTTCTTTTGACCATGTGCATTTGATATTATATATGAAAATATAAAATTCACTCAGCCTTACCTTCATATTTTTGATTTTCTTTAATTTATTTCCCGTAGATGGTAACACACATTTTACTCTTATTCCATATAATCTTTTTGTGTGTAAACCACTTTACCCTTCTGTTTCTTTTTGGCAGATGTAATGTTGAAAGCCTGCATACAAGAGTTTAAAGTGAAACATGTTGCTTTACCTCTAGGTCGCATTCGTGTAGACATAATATTTATATTTATTTCTAGTACGTCTGAACATAATTTAGTAAATTCATATTTAGCAGCATTTCCTTTATAACTTTCTCGCTCAACAACAATTACACTAAAAGCTCTTGATATGCGATATATGAATTCAAGACGTGAAGTTAATTTTTACACATAATATTTAGCTGTAAATTTAAAAAAAAAAATGCTACCTTATACAACATTCATTTTGAACATATATATACATTAGGCTGGCTTTTTTTTTCATTCCATAAACTGCATAAAACAAATTAATGAAGATCTTAAAAAAGTATCTAGATGGACATCAGTCAACTGACTTTGTTTAAACGCGAAAAAATCAAAATCAAAGATTACACAGTAGCACATTTCTCAACTTCAAAATCTTGAACCAATTGAGACCCCCAAAATCTGAAAGCTTATGATAGTAGAATAAAAACCCTAGCTGGGTTTTGAATTATTAGCTAAGGTTTTTTTAAATTCATTTTTAAATTTTCGACTGGGAGGAGGATTTTAGTACATATTTCAAAGAACAGGTACTGATTCTTAAGTCTATATCTCGTGAACTATTCGAAATATTGCTTTTCTCTCTTCAGAGATCTAAATTAGATCTAAAAGTTATGCTTTGAGATAAAATTAAAAAACAACAACACCTTACTCAAAACAGCAAAACTGTTAAAACACATAAAATTTCGTTATATTTTTCTAAGGTTTTTCACACTTATTTCAGAAATTGCTACGAACTCGACCAGACAAAAGATAGCCAAAAGCAAAACAAACAACTCTTCTTAACAAACCGATTTCATTTGATGACTCCTTCACATAGTTATAGCCCCACAAAGTCACCAAAAATTCAATAAAGGACCAAGAAATCACTTTCAATTGTATGCTTATCGAAATTAAAAATGCTTGCTTTTTTAAATGAAATTGGTACAAAATAGAAATATATAAGGAAATTTTTTATTGAAGACATGTCGCAGCGACATATGCACCGAGTAAGCACCGTCCACATGTCGCAGAGAAATATGTACCATGTAAAAACCGTCCGTTTGAATGATTGTTTGATGCAAAATAACGGCATATTTCAAATGTCAAAAAATTTACATTGTTTTGAATTAAATAAATTTGGGGAAATTAAATATTACGGCATACATTGCAGAAATAAAAAGGTGATATGGAAAAGTGTTGGAAGCTGAACTTGTTTTGCTACGTTTGTGGTATTTATGTGCCCAAACGTTCAATGAAAACGCAGAAAACAAATTTTACTGCTGAATTTTGAAATGGGTACCTCTTATATTATTCTGAACAGTTGGACTTATTCGATTGTTCGTGGACACCAGATGTAGTACGCAGACGTTGTTTTTATTACATATTCAACTGGATAAACAGAAAACCAAGCCCACTGCCTTATGGAACACCAGTAATATGGACGGACACAAAGGCGCATGGTGAAAACACATGCTACGGATGCATAAATTTTAAAAGTGGAATGAATCGAAAAAAGTGTCAAATGTAGTGTACATTCCTGGTCCTCATGCTACTCTCCCGCAAGAATATTCTGAAGCCAACCCACCACCAAGACCACCGAGTCCAGATAGAGCAACTGTATGGACGGCAGAAACGTTTGGCAATGTGCTGGCTATTCCACCGTTCGAGCCCCAAGAAACAATAAACAAGCCTGAGCTCTTAACACAATTCGAAATGAACTATGTTGTCGCCAAGTTAGGTTTGTCAAAGCGCAAATCAGAATTTTTGTCCGCATTCCTTAAACGAAAAAAGCAAACGGACGTTGATGTTAAGACCTCGATACACCGTAACCGTCAAGCGGAATTTCAAAGGTTTTACAGCGTTAACGACGAAAACTCTTACATCTACTGCAACAACATAAAAGGATAAGCCAATGAAATGGGATTAGA
The DNA here is from genome assembly GCA_963682025.1 of Cordilura impudica. Taxonomy (NCBI): domain Eukaryota; kingdom Metazoa; phylum Arthropoda; class Insecta; order Diptera; family Scathophagidae; genus Cordilura; species Cordilura impudica. Next base: position 62,886,234 of record OY821521.1, read on the forward strand.
ATATATTGCTGAAGATTGGCGACTATTCATCGATAGCTCAGTCACTAGCTTAAAAGCAGTGTTACTGCATAAAACGAATCTGAAGCCCTCAATACCTTTAGAATTAGCACAGACTTAAGGGAATGCTATGCAACAATGGAAATTTTGCTAAGAGATCTTAAATACGCAGATCATTTATGGAAAATCTGTTGCGACCTTAAATTTGTCAATATTTTGCAAGGCATAAAGGGTGGATACACGAGCAAAAGTCGATCACTACTCGCACACTTGGGAAAGCGAAAGTGGGGAGTGAAAGATGCCACTTTAGACATGACAGCAAAGCCACTATTTAAAAATATAACGGACATATTGTTGCCACAGCTGCATATTAAGTTGGGCATAATGAAGAAATTTATAGAGACAGTAACGAAAAATAAAGACAACGTATTTCACTGCCTTAAGAAAATTTTTCCTAAAGAAAATTTTTCCAAGACTCAGTGGTCAGAAAATTAAAGCCGGTAATGTGCTTCTTAACTAATCTCTTGAAATTTTTATTTATTTTTTGTGCATTTTTTTTTTTTTTTTTTTGCTTAAAACAGGTCTACTGAATGGACCAGACATTTGAAAGTTGCTAAAAATTGAAGATTTCAATATGGTTTTGCACGGAAACAACTTAATTGCTTGGGATGCACTTAAGGCAGTTATTGAAAGAATCTTAGAAAAAAAATCGAGACGACGAATGGAAAGTTTTAGTAAAAAAAAAGTATGCTTAAGTCATTCCAAGCAATCAGTGTGACATTAAAACTTCACTTTTTAAATAATCATTTGGCAGAGTTCGAAAAACAATTTCCAACAGAATCTGATGAGCAAGGTGAGCGCTTCCATCAAGTAACCATCCCGAAGGAAAAGCGGTTAAAAGGTTTTTTGTTTTGATTTTATCTCAAGTTAAAATTTTTAGATCTGATTAAGAGATAAAAATATGCCAAAGAAGGACAAGCAATATTTCGAATAGTTCATGAGATATACATAGACTTAAGAATCAGTACATGTTTTTTGAAAATTGTACTTAAATCCACCCCCCCCCCCAGTCGAAATCTTCAAAAATTAATTTAAAAAAAAATTTACCTAATAATTCAAAACCCAGCTAGGGTTTTTCTTCTACCATCATAAGGTTTCAGATTTTGGGCGTCTCAATTGGTTCAAGATTTTAGTGCTACACTGTGTTATTGGAAACCCTAACATTTTACATACCACTTTGCCATCATTACTTTTAGATAACTCAACTATTGAGGTTACTGAAACTGCCAAGAACCTCGGGATAATTTTTAACAGAAATCATAACTGGTCTGATCATGTAAATGCGGCCTGTGGTAAAACGCATGGTATGCTAAGAACTCTGTGGATGACACCATTAAATATTCGCATGCTTCTTGCCAAAACCTATCTACTGCCGACACTTTTTTTGGATGCGAGCTATTTGCCAGTTATGATTCAATAAGCAAACAAAAGCTAAAAGTAACTTATAACAATGTTGTCAGATACATATTTGGACGTAAAGCATTTGACGAAATCTCGCAGTTTTCAAAGCGGCTAAACAATGTTTCATTTAAAAATCTGCTTAAATGCCGAACTCTAATATTTCTGCATAAAATAGTTAACACAAAGCAATTAGAATACCTTTACAAAAGGCTACAATTTTCCGGATCGAAAAAAGGGAATGAAATAAACTCTATTCGGTATCAAAAACAGATATCTGAGAGACAGTTTTTTGTGGAAATTATTAAACTTTGGAACTATCTACCTCATAATACACAAACCATTAGCAATACAAAGCTCTTCAAAACAGCACTATTTCTGACAAAAAATGTCGCACTTTATTTGCACTTTTTCGAAAAGTGTATTTTTTGCTATACTTTGAATTAAGAGCAACCTTATCTTTTACATCAATCGAAAGGTCTCAAAGTCCTGTCTTCATGAGATTATTATAAACTTTGAAGTGGGTAAATATTCTCACACCAAGACCTGAAAGGAGTCAATGGCTGTAATTTTTCCGATTTACAAGGGCTAGACTTTGAGACCTTTCGATTGATGTATAAGATATGGTTGCTCTTAATTCAAAATATACAAAATAGTGCACTTTTCGAAAAAAAAGTGCAAATAAAGTGCGCCATTTTTTTTTTTCCAGAAAAGAGTTCTGTGATATTAGTCGTTAAGTTTAAAACTGTGATTTTTTATATTTATTTTGATTATTTATTTTTATTAATTTATTTAATTTTATTAAAATTGTGTCGTGATGTCCAGTTTTTTATCTTTAAATTTATTAAATAATAAGTTAGGATTAATCAAATTAATAATAAAAAAATTTTTATACACTCCTGATGAAGTTGAAAAACCGTCAACGAAACGTAGAGTGGAGATAAAATAAATTTTGTTTTAATTTATTTTATTTAAAACATATAAGCTGACCATCATAGCCCAAAGGAGGTAACATGAAATCGGCTTTAATTTTTTGTGTTGCACTTAAATTTTTTTCATTCACCTTCTTATCAATTTTGAACAAAATTATTTTTTTTTTCAAACTTAAATTATAAAAAATATTTTTTAATTATGTCATATTATATTATTTTTTTATTTTACGTTAAATTAAATAACACCTTCTGTCTTCAATTTATCTTTCCAGAACTGTAATATTAATAAGATCTATTTCTTGTTGTACTGCATTCTTCAAATAAATAATTAATTAAATTAAATTAGTATTATTATATTCCATTTTTGTGATCGATAAAAATATATTTTTTTAAAGGTTTGTTATCAATGTTAAGGTTGCACAATGTAAGAGCTTTAAGTTCAACATTCCTCTCAGTCTGGCAAATTTCAACAGTATGGTGGAAATTTTTATTAATACAAGCAGATTCCAGCGCTCGAAATTCGAGTGCAATTTCTAGGCAGCTTCATTTCTCAACTTAGCCAATTCACAAACCAACACTTTTTTGGTTTATTATTATTGTGAATGAAGATAACAAACTCATTTACAAACACATTAACAAATTCAATAAATACACACATGTGCTAGTAGCAAATTTAAATGAAATTTACTCAAAATAAAGGAAAAAATTAAAAAATATGTAAATCTGCAAAACGGCTAAAAAGAAATACCTTTCGAATAATATACGTTTGGTTAAAATCGGGATAAAACGGTAGAACAAAACATCGGTCACCAGAAATCGCCTAGCCTATTAATATTATAGATACAACGATGTCTCTACAACAGTGCACATTAGCAAAACCATTAGCAAAATTTGAAAAATATTAGCATTAAACCATGTTTCTTGCACCGCAATTACATCTGCTAATTTTGGGAAAACTTACTAACAACAATTTAAACTGATTATGTTTAGATAATTACAATTTAAGCTACAAATATAATTCTTAAAATTTGAAAATTTATTAAAATATTGATTTTTATCATAAAAATTTAATATAGAAAAAGAAAATAAAACAAAATAAATCAAACTAGAAAAGCATGTTTTTCGCAATTGCTTTTGTCTATGTACTCAGGTGATGCCAGATGACATGGACATTTATTAATCATCTGCTTTTTATGGCATACCTTAAGGCCGACTTGTAAGGCAGTGGGACTTTGTAGCACTTTTTACTTTAATGGAAGTAAGCAGCCAATTTTGATGCAATGATGGCGCCAGATGATGATACAACAAATACAACCAACAGGTGCAATAGCAAATTAAATAATTATAAAACAAAAAACGTCTCACCGCAAGACACCAACAGGAAACAATGATGCGGTTAACGACATTCGTTTGTACACATTCAGTGATAAGTTTAAGCTCTTCCACTAAACAATTTACTAAAATTTTACGTGTGACACCAATTGCCAAAAAAAAAAAAAAACAAGCAACAGAAGGGTTCACAACGTAAGTTTAGCAAAACTCCTACAACAACGACTCTCCAGCAAAACCACCAGCCAGTAGATATTTCGTATTAAACAAAATTTTAATTGTTTTTAAGAATCTCTATTAAGCAGAATAAAAGAATATACTTTCTGACACTTTAAGTACAGGGTTGCCAATCAAATAATAGTATATAAGGCATGGTAGAAAGTATATCCGTAAAAAAAAAAATTAAATTAATAATATTCTTCGTATATTAAAAACAATGAAGTTACATAAAGTTTTTTTTTAAATGTTCCATTCTGCTTACTAAATATTTACACATGTAATTATATCAAGGACTTAACTATCAAAAGTTTCATGACGAATTCCTTAAGCCCTAATTATTTCAAAGCAATTTTTTTCTTCTTACTTCATAATTATGATTTTATAAGAAATATTAATTTTCTGAAATGATAATAATTATGTATAAGAAAAAACTATATTTGTTATTGATGACTATTATTTTTTGATAAATATTAAGAAATGTTTTTAATAGTTACCATAAAAAGTAAATTATAAAATTGCTCATAATAATTACACTTTAATAATTATTTCTAACAACTGTATAAAAAATATTTTTAATTTTTGGCCCACCTAACTGTGTTTTGACTTTGTTAAAACGAATTTAACCATCCTATGTTTTAAAGAAGCTCAATTTAGTAATATGTATACTAGGGAGACAGCGCTTTGTATGAAAAAAAATTGTTGGCCGAATTTTGAGGTGTGCGGGTGGGATTATTGTGACACTGGATCTAACACTTTAGAGCACAAATTTTGAGTCAAATCGGACAACGCTTTCTGCACGCGCATTGAGTTCAAAGTTCAAATATGAATTTATATGTAAAAATTATCAAAAAAAATCGTTTTTCACTAAAATTTTGATATTAATAATTGCGTTTGAATTAAATTAATTAATAGACCATAATGTAGAGTAAACAGTCTTTCTAACAATGCAACAAAATCTATCATCGGTTAAGAAACAGCCAAGTTATATCAAATTCCCCAGGCAATAAATGCGCCACAGACCACTTGATTAAGAAAATCGAGCTCACATGTCTAAAGACATTGAAATAATTTACAAGAACAAAACTTTTGCATTACTCTGATCCCAAAATGATCTTACGTAAAGTATTTTCTACTTTTTAAAAAATTATGTTCAAGAAATTTTCCGAAATCAACGATTGGACTTTAAAGTCTTATTAACAAAATATATGTGATTAAAAATGGCAAATATTGTAGGTAGCCTGCTCCTAATTTGGCGAGGGCACCGTTTTTATTTCAGCGGATTTGAAGAAAAATGTGATTTTTCACACTTTGTAAACTTTTAGGCTGCATCTTTTTCTCAATCTTGTAAATTAAGGTTAAATTGAAACACTACAAATTGTCCCCCTTTAAGGTCATAAGTCAAATTTAAGGATATTTAAATCTTTTTTAAAACAAAATATATAAATAATATATATTTGTGAAAGGATTTCGATAAAACTTCTCGATAATATTTTAATATTTCTAAAAAATAATATTCTGGTCTTATTTTCTGAAAATAAACCGTGGGGTACTCTTGATGACAAATTGACTCTATATGAAAATCTATAAATATTTTCTTCATCAGGATGTTTTTTTGATAAAATAAATTTAGTGTAGACATAAACTTTCTCAAATTTATTCGTTATTTTTCGAAAATATGTAGATTACTTAGTTTTAATATTTAATACTATAAAAAAATTTGTATATCGAGGGCTTAAATTCAAAAAGTGCTATCTGCATTAATAATTATATTAAAGAAAGCGTGTAAAACCAATGTATTATTAATCTGAAAGTATTTATAAACTGATTTGCCACAATGTCTATTAAGGTTAAAGATTTGGCTCAAGTTTTGCACACTAAAGTTTTAGATCCTGTGTCACAATAATCCGACCCGCACGTCTTGGAATTCCGAAAAAAAAAATGGCTGTCACCCTAATGTATACACATATTTATGTAAACTAGCAAATTCCAGCCCTCGAAATTCGAGTGAAAATTCTAGGAAATTTTATTTTTTCTATAAATAAAGACCCTAAAGGTATGCTAATCAATTACAGCCAATTTGCAAAACAACACAAAAAACAAACTCCTTTGTATTACAACCACATTAACAAATTTAATAAACACACACATAGCATTGTATAATTTTATGTATGTGTTAGTAGCAATTTTAAATGCAATTAACTCAAAATAAACGAAAAAATTTAAAAATCTCTAAATCTGCAAAACGGCTAAGAAGAATTACCTTTCATGTAATATACGTTCGGTCAAAATCGGGATAAAATGGTAGAACAAAACAGCGGTCACAAGAAATCGCCTAGCCTATTAATGTTATAGATAACAAAAGCTGTTTATTAAATTTTTTTAAGTTAGCAATAATAAGAAAATTTATACCCAAAAATGGTAAATCAAAACTCAAATAAAAGACTTTTGATTTAATTTTACAAATATTATTGTTGCTAATTTATCGTCAGTTAAATTACATCTCTGGTCATTCAAAATTTGACGAAAGCTGAAAACGCTCTTTCAACGGTTACTTGAGTCGCCGGAACAGCATGAACAATTGATGCCAATTGCTTTAAAAACAGAAGGATGAATTTTTTGTTCCATTTTCAATTTTAAATTCTCAATTCAGCATAAGCGGCCATACTTTCACAACAACTATCGTTATCTGACTCATCTTCTAAAGAAGCATCTTGTAGATCCATTTATTGGCATAAATGGTATCGAGGACGATAGGCCATTGCTTTCAATTGAGTGCTCGTGCTGAAAAGTGGATAAATGAGTTATAAATTTATACCTAACAGACAACGGTTGTGGCTAGTTGCTGAGTCCACTTTTATAGAAACTATATTTGCTTTTGTCATTTTTCATATCCTGATATCTGTTATTTGATAATTCGCTAATATTTTGAGATGTCAGCGGTTCCATAGAAGGGCCTTCGAAAATTTGCTTCGCGTTGGGCTCAAAAAATACCAAAGGCTGCGACAATTCCAGTTAAGCATTCTTCATGATATTTTTCGACGTTTTAATACTAAGTATTTGTTCTTCTTCTTTTAGCAATAGTACCTTCTTCTTGCACTTCAATTTTATATAACTCATAAAGAGATGTAACCATATTGCAACTTAAATACAAAAGAGTCACAACTCAAAATTTACCAAAATTGACTTTTTTTCCATAAATTAATTCACGCTACACATTTCTATCTACTGCAAAAATTTATTTCTCATAACTATCTTCTTTAACAGGAAAAATGCTGTTATATCTGGGGCACAACTTGAGATAATATCACTAGTCAAATGAAAAAATTTCAGTCAGAGAGTCATAACTCAAAATTATATTTTATTTCCACAAATAGAATACAAATTAAAAAAAAGTATAGCAAAACTTTCCTCAAAATGTTTGTTTTTCACAATGAAACTTCATTTTTTAAATAATACAATCATTTTTACATAAACTGCAGTAAAGACTGTTTTGCATTTAAAGTGCGATATGTCTTCTCTTTCTTACAAATTGACACATCTGCTTTTTTATCAATGTTAAAAAACCAACATGTAAGAATACCAGCCAGATCTGCGACACTGAAGAGTTTAAAATTTAAAATTACGCTTTTGTTTGTACATTACATTTATCGTTACACATTACATTACACACTGGTTTTCATTATGTTATAAAAAAAAAAAAAAAAAAACGTTTCAGTCAAAATACACTCCATCTTTACTTTTAACACCTTTGTGAAGTATTTTTAATTTTTGTATCAACCGAAAACAACAATAAAAAAATAACGCCATACAGTGATTTTTATCAAAAAATTGATTGCAAAAAAGTTCCGATAATAGTTGTTCTTGAAAAATTGACTTAACTATTAAAATCCAATTTTTAAAAAATTCATTACAAAATAATAGTTATGCATAAGATTTTTCCTATTTATTGTTCATAACTATTATAGAACAATAACAAATATACTAATTAGATAATAATAGTTATGCTCTAATTATTATTTTCTAACTTGTTCATAATAATTATGAATCAATTTTTATTAATAATTATTAAAAATGGCCAATTTATTCGCATCTTAAAATTTTGGTAATCGTAATATTGTGTCCCTGCATTACATATAAAGTTTAAAAAATGGAAATATCCCCCATATTTATAACCAATACCACTATGTGGTTAGGGTATAACGACTTTGTGCTGATGTTTGTAACTACCAAAAATATTTGACCTAGAATCACTTTCTGAGTCGATTTTGCGATGTCAGTCTGTCCGTCCGTCCGTCTATGAGTTCACGTAAACCTTGTAATCAAACTACGGTTCGCAAATATGAATACATTTTGCTGACATTCAGTATGTAAGCTTCCATCGGACGTAGAATGACCGCTCTTGAAATTTATGAAAATCGTTTCATGTTCAGACCTACTCCCCAAACAAAAGATCGACTTAAATTGCCATAAGATCCACATATAGATCTCGGTCAAATTGGCTTTATGTATATTTATTACACCAATTTATCGGTAGTCTAAGAATAAACGTTATAGGACAATTCTTAGTCGTAGGTCCCATATGAAGCTGGTTCCCGACCTCCACTTAAATCTATCAAAAAATAAACATATTGCACAGATTTTTCGCAAATTTGGGTTGTATATGTTTTCAGAAAAAAAGTGATTTTACCATATGTGGTCAGGATCGGTCCATTTTTCGACCTAGGCCCCATATAAATATAGCATCCGATATGAAATTTTTCATATCCGAAGGCAAAAAAAACTTAATAACAAAGCCACCCCAATTTCCTTTATGCTTATATGTAAGAGATGGGGTCTCTAAACGCATGGTATAGGGTATCGTATAGTGGCCAAGACAGACAATAATTTTCTTACATATTTTATTTTCTTATGTTTTAATTTTTATTACTTTTCTAATATTTTTTTTATATTATACCAGCGGATTGTTTCCCTTTACTGCAAATTTAAAATTCAGCTTGGAGCCAGGTAACGTTTTTGGGATAATTAAATATACAAAAAATTGTTAAAAAGCTTTCCGTGAAAAAGTAATACCATTTTTTTTAAAGTAATTTTCAATGGCCTATTCGCCTATTGGCAAAAAATGTAAAAAACCTATAGCCCTAATGTACATAGGTATATATAATTATTTGTTTTTATTTTATATTAATAAAGTTTTCTTTGTTTATCTAACTCTGCCTTATATGGTTGAAAGATTTCACTGTTAGCTAACTCAAATTTTATGTTTTTTTTTTATACGCATCAGATAGTTTGTGTGGTATGATGTTTATATTTCTGTTATCTTTGTAATGTTATACGTTTAACCTAAACAACCTAAATGTAGACATTTTTTTTAAGAGGTTGTACCTTTTAAACTGTGAATATGAATATAATGTTTTTAAATTACTCGAGGCGTATGAGTAATTAATGAATGATATAAATTTCTATAGGTAAGTACCACTTATACGCAACGATGAATTTTCTATGAATTTATGTTTAATATAACAAAAACAAAAATATAAAACTTTGTTTAGATTAAATTGTATGATTTCATAAAAGATTTAAATTATTTAAATTAAATAAACAAAATTGGCTAAATCTTTCCCAACTGAATAAATTTACAGGCCGTATATTTTTAGACCTTGAGACCAAAGCAGAAGTCTTTGGACGCTGACATCATTATTTAGTAGTCTATTTGCATATTTCGCTAAGCAAAAAAATAATACAAATTTTGTATAAGCTGCCATTTTATTTGTTTCTTAAAACGCCTCTCTAAGCCTTTATCAATCTCCATCAAGGCTCAGTAAGTTCTTGTTAAATATTCAATGCATCTGCTAAAAAAAATTTACAAAAATTTATTGCAGAGACGAAAAAACTCAAAAACGGAATACTTAACCCTTGAAAAAACGATACTTTAATAAAGTGCTATGAAAACAGGAATAAACTTTATAAAAACTGGTTATTAAATAAATGCAATAAAATATTTCACAACAACACAAAAAGTAGATAAATATGCTTACCAAAAAAAATTTAATTATGTCAAAAGCAACTATTACAAAACTAAGTTTTTTGAAAACAGAAATAATATTCATGTAACATGTTAATTAATAAATGAAATTTTAAGCAAATTTTATATGTAAAACATAAAAAACAATATAAAAAAATGTTATTCAGTTGCAGTCAATTTTAAACCAAACGTCAAACGGTAAATTTTAAACAAAAAGTGCAGGTGGTAATGGTATTAGGCCTATTGATATGAAAAATAATTCTCATGTGATGGCTCCAGTTATAACTAAATTAATAAATCTAACCACCGCAACAGTTCCATATACAGAAATGGATGCAAAACTGATTTTAATAAATATCCACCCATAGCAATATTTTCTGTCCTTGAAAAGATTATGGAGGAAACAATAGTTAAAGCTTTAAATAAATTTACAAAACGAATAAATTTATCAAGAGAATACAAAGTTATACTTACTTTTTTCTTCAATTCATTACAATAGTTATTCCTACATTCTAATAACGAATTATTAAGCAAAAAACCCGTTTGCCGGAAATCTGATTATCGATTTTTAGGTATGACAAAAATAATTAGAAATTAAATACAAAATTTGTTGTAACGAATGAAGTTGAAAACTATCGTTCAATACAAACTCTTCCAACTATCGACAAAATTTTAGAAAAAAATATATTTGAACAACTTTCAACTTTCTTGGAGTTAATAATATTTTATTTGATCGGCAGTGTTGACTCAAAAAACATTGTGGAACTGAAGGAGCCGTTATAGATGTTGTTGAACACGTGGAGGCATGTTTTTTGATCTGTCAAAAGCATTTGACTCGATAGATCATGATATTTTGATAAAAAAAAAGTAAACTTTTAAAGGCTGTTCTCAAGAGGCAACATCTCTAATAAGGGTTCATTTAATAAACAGGAGACAATTTGTGCAAGTTGGTGAGTTGAGGTGTAACGAGCTGGATGTGATGTGTGGAGTTCCCCAACGCAGCGTTCTTCTTCCATTGTTATTTAAATCTATAATATTAATAGGCTAGGCGATTTCTTGTCACCGATGTTTTCTTCTACCGTTTTATCCCGATTTTGACCAAGCTAATATTATTTGAAAGGTATTTAATTTTAGCCATTTTGCAGATTTACAGATTTTTAAATTTTTCCCCTATTTTGAGTAAATTGCATTTAAATTTGCTTCTAACACATACATAAAATTATACAATGCTATGTGCGTGTTTATTAAATTTGTTAACATGTTTGTAATAAAAATAAGTTTGTTTTTTTGTGTTGATTTGTGAATTGTCTATAATTGATTAGTATACATTTAGGGTCTTTATTTAATGAAAAAATAAAATTTCCTAGAATTTGCACTCGAATTTCGAGAGCTGGAATTTTCTAGTTTATATGAATGATATAAAAAATATAAATTTTTATGGAAAATTATTTTTATATGCAGATGATATTTGTCTATTACACAATTAAACTGGTCTACATATAATAAAAAAATTGAATGCAAAACGAAGCATGTTTTTTAACTAATTTGGGTGAGCTGAATTCGAGCTTGGCATAAAAATTAGGCTATTACATCTTGTTCATTTTTTATCGCATGCTGGCAATACTCTAAAACAGTCAATACTGACACTACGGTTCACTGATTCAAGCTATTTTTGCTTTGTGTGTGCTGAATATTTGGTTGGGAAAAAATGGTATGCAATATCAGAATTAAAATAAATATGCATAATTACATTATTTTGGTTTTGCTGTCAGAAACTTGGATAAAGCGTGGACACCGACAATGTTTTGCAATAGTTGCAGAACTGTTTTATACAAGTGGTCAAATGGCAAAAAGATCTATTTTGATTTTTCAATTCCAGCACTTTGGAGAGAGTCAAGTAACCACCAAACCGATTGTTATTTCTGTTTAACAAAAGTTGCTGGATTAAATATGAAAAATCGAAAAACTATTACTTACGTGAATATCCCATCGGTTTTTAACCAGTTAAACGTCCACCAAATGATCCATTACCAGTCACTCTTAGTGCTACGAGCAGTGAGTCTGAAACATCTTTCGCCAGCAGTGGTAGTTTGTAAGAGGTTGATGATGAACGTCATTTAGTGACTCAAGCTGAGCTGAATGATCTAATTCGGGATTTACATTTAACGAAGCATGCAGCAAGGAAACATCTTGCAGTTGGGATAAAACAAACAATCTATAGACACAGAACTTGGAATTGGCTGGATATTTTGGAAAGAGACACTCTATTCTATAATGTAATAATGTTGATGGTTTATTTTAAAAAATGAACCAGCCATATGACAAAACTGAATGGAAATTATTTATTGATGGCTCTCAGTACAGCTTAAAGGCTCTTCTTTTGCATAATGGGAATAAAAAACCATCGGTACCAATTGTCCATGCCATTTATACAAAGGAAAATTACGAATCAATGACTGAAATTTTGACATTACTCAAATACAACGATCATAGCTGGAAGATCTGTGGTGACCTTAAGGTGTCTGATTTAAATTTCTTTGTACATATATTATATACCATCGTAAATAATTGTAAATTAATCTGTCATTGGTTTGTTGACTGGTATGCAAGGATGTTTCACAAAATACTATTGCTTCTTTTGTCTTAGGATAGTCGCGCTACATGTCATCATTAGGTCAGGAAAACCAGGAAAACAAAACATTTCAAATAAACTATTAATTGATCCAAATGACGTTCTTCTTCTACCGGTGTACATAAAATTGGGCCTTTTTAAGGACTTTGTTAAAGCTCTGGACAAAGATGGTGCAGCATTTAAAAAACTGTTAGAGGTATTTCCTAAAATTTCATATGCTAAAATCAAAGAAGGCATATTTGTTGGCCCTCAGATCAGGAAGCTATTGAATAATGACAATTTTTCACAATGTTTATTGGAGAAAGAATATGCGGCCTGGGGAGTGGGGAGCGGTCTTGCAAACAATAAGAGTGAAAACTACAAATTTTTGCTGAATTATTGAAAAATTATCAGGAATTAGGTGCTCCAATATCACTCAAAATGCATTTTCTGCATTCGCATTTAAATTTTTTCCACAAAACCAAGGTGCGCTGAGCGACGAATAAGAGGAGTGTGCTCACTAAGATTAAATGAAAATTGAAAATTGGTTTGCTCCAATCCAATGTTATGAATATAAGAGAGTTCTAAAAACACAAATTGAATATGATCCTGAAACATTGTCAGAATATATAAGACTGAGTAAATTAAAACTCGATTCAAAAAAAAAAATAAAAACCGAAATTCATTAGATTTAAACCATATAGCGTAATCAGTGATGAGCTTATGAGTATATACATTGAGGGAAATGCAATAAATGAAGTAGATAGTGTTAAATATCTTGGAATAAATTTAAACTATAACCTTATATGGGAAAACCACATTAATCATGCAAAATTAAAAGTAACATCAGGAATTGGTATATTATACAAATTTAAGCAGATTTTTAATATTGCAACATATATTATACTTTATCAATCGCTAGTTCACTCATATCTAACCTATCTTCCCATACTTTATGGTGGCAAAATGACATCATCTTTAAAATCATCACAATCGGCACAGAACAAGGCACTCAAAGCTTCAATTTTTTTTATTTGTTTTTTTCTTTTTCTATATATTGTGAAATTTGTTTTAATTTTCTATATTTGTTTTCAATTAAATTCAAATTTTCTTTACATAACATTAGGAAAAAATTTACATTAACCAATATATAGTATACCAAAGAGTTCAGGCAAAAAATAGACCTTTTCTTCTTAGAAATATTTACAATTAATAGGATCATTAATACTGTATATATAATATTTATATATTACAAGGCAAAAAGTAACAAAAGTAAGCTGCAAAAAAAAAGTTTTTCTGTTAAGATAAAACCTAAGACTACATCAACAACGTCAGTTGGATAATGTGATTATATTCAGACATTTAAAATCTAAGATAATAAATGAACAAATATATGTGTATTATCAGTCTCCGACTAAACCTTGCAGCGTACGGTTGTGTTCTTCTAATCTAGCGGTGTTCTTTACTCAATTACCTTTTTTAATATAGTGAACAAAAAAATTATTCGTATACTAGTGCCGGTTTAGTTAATATCGTTATCGGTTAGTGGATATGTCCGGTCCACCAAACTTAGGGGACAACCGCTTTTCGCTACTAGCGGATAGTGGCCCCCGTTCAAAAAAAAAAACGAACAATCCAAAACTGTCTTGACGTATTCCCAGAACTTCCAGTAATACAAAAACCTGACCCCAAATATGTCGTGATCTCTGCTACTAGTGGCGACAAAACCCTCCAACAACATTCATGTTTTTCGGTCCACCGATCTTTAAAACTTATCTGCTCCGACATAGTGTCTGTTTCAGAGTTAAGAGATGGAAACCTACTTCTTCTTATTGGTAACAAATCAAACGCCGATAAATTAATAGCCACAAAAAACCTTCCAGGAATTTGCAACATTAAATCTGAATATCACTCCAACTTAAACTTTTCCAAAGGAACTATCTATGCTCCATATCTTAATAATTTACCTGAATCCGAGAGCGTAAGTGAACTTAAGTCCCAAGGTGTAGTTGAAGTCTACAAGTTCCAAAGAAAAAATGCTGATGATATACTAGCTCCATGCGGAGTCATACTAGTGACATTCGATAGATATTCCACACCAGAAAAACTGGATATATCATGGCATAGAGTTAAAGTCAGACCATATTACCCTAATCCCATGCGTTGCAAAACTTGTCAACTACTTGGGCACACTAAAAAATGGTGCAAAAACAGCCCACTTTGTGAGAATTGCGCTCTACCGCCCCACAAACCAACTGATTGTACACGCACTTATTGCATTAACTGTGCAGAAGATCACCCCTCCAACTCTAGAGACTGCAAAATTTTTAAACAACAAAAAGAAATACTTAAAATTAAAACAAACGAAAAATGTTCAATAAAAATAGCAAAACAAAAATATCAAGCTCAACTAACAACACAACCACTAATGCAATCTTTCTCTAATGTCACAAACAATAATAATGTTAGCAAAAACGAAATTATTAACAACAAAACAGTCAGTTCCAATAATGAAATAGAAAAAAATATTGAAAAAACCAATAGCAACAACCACAAAAATATTAGCATAAACGCCGAAGCAGAAAAAAATAAAAACTTGAGTATTTTAAAAACAACAAAATCTCTTCCATCAAAGAACAAAACCGAACCAACAAAAAACATACATGACAATTCATTTGCATCAACAAAAACTACTACACAAGAAACAAAATTACAAAAATCAACAACTATACACAACCAACCTACAATAACAACACGATCTATGGCTAAAGCTACATTAAATAATTCAACAACAACAAACCATAAAAATAATAAAGAAACACTCAACTTAACGAAAAACGAAAATCTCTCTTTTCCAAAAAATACAACAATACATACCCACAACACCTCCTATGAACCAGATGAAATAATGTTTGTAGATGAAGAATAAATTGTTTGCTATTTTCCCAATATGGATTTAAAAATTATACAGTGGAACATTAATGGTCTAATAAACAATTACCATGAACTACAACTTCTAATAAAAGATCATAACCCAGACATTATATCCATTCAAGAGACACATATACCATTTAAACGTAAGATTATATATCCTAAACAATACAATCTCTTTTCACACAACTTACCTTGCAACAAAACTGCAAAGCAAGGTATTGGAATCCTGGTAAAAAAATCTATACCTCACAAATTAATATATACCGACAATGTTATTGCAGCTATTGCTGTCCAAATATTCACCAGCTTCAAATTCACTATAATGTGTACATATATCCCCCCTCAACAAAGCATCCCAGAAAACAGATTAATTTCTCTAATAAACCATATTGATACTCCTATTATTATTACTGGCGACTTCAACTCATGGAGCACACTCTGGGGTTCTACAACAACCAACTCTCGTGGCAAAATACTAGAAAACTTTATTTTAAATGAAGACTTAATAATACTTAACGACGGAGCCCCAACCCATTTCTCAACACACAACACGTTTACAAATGTTGATATCTCGCTGTGTTCTACATAACTTGCACCTCTTTGCTCTTGGAAAACTCTTCCCCACCTCCACGGCAGTGACCATTATCCAATCTTGATAACAATAAAAAAAAATTGCTCTCAAACTGATACCAAACCAAGACCTAAATACAAAACAGATTATGCAAACTGGACTTTATACCAAGAAAAATGTAACGAGAACATGTCTAATACTAAAACCACTTCGAATGTTAACCAAATGGCAGCATCTTTAATAAAATGCATAAAATCTGCAGCAAACATTAGTATACCACAAACGAGAGGCAAGATACATAACTCCCGAGTGATATGGTGGAATTCCAAACTAGACTTATTACGACATCAAAAACAGAGCCTTTGGCACAATTTTAAACGTGTTAGGAGTGACGCTAATTTAATTTTATATAAAAAACACAACGCCATATTCAGAAGAGCGGTAAAAGAAAGCAAAGCACTATGTTTAAATAACTTTACGTCAAAAATCAACCCAAACTCCTCCGCCCGAAAGATGTGGAACGATATCAAACGTATAACGGGAGCAACCAGTTCCAATGTCATAAATCACCTACAATCAGGTTCAACTACAATTTCATCTTCAGTCGATATTGCAAACTGTTTTGCCAAACACTGGTCAGCACAATCGGAAGACTCGAATTTCACGTCAAGCTTTCAACAACACAAATCCAATTCCATGAACTACCACTACAATCAACAAACATGCAATAAATATGCCAACAAAATAGAAACCCCAATCAATGCTATAGAGATTGAAATCGCTTTAAATTCAACGGCAGGTAAAACACCTGGCGATGACCGCATTTCATATCCGATGTTGAAAAATCTACCTCTCTCAACAAAAAATTATATCTGCTCACTTTTCAACTACATTTTTTCATCCAAAGTCTTTCCTCAAGCTTGGAAAACCGCGACGGTCATACCAATACCAAAACCTAATAAAGACCATCACTCCGCTGCAGGTTATCGACCAATTTCACTTTTGCCATGTATTAGCAAAATTCTAGAAAAAATAATTGCTAAACGTCTAATGTGGTTCGTAAAAACAAATAATTTAATCACACCCAACCAAGTCGCCTTTATGAGGAAACAAGGTACTGATGACGTCCTTCTTTATCTCCAACACTTTACCTCAAAAGCCTTATCTAATAAAAATCACGTTAGCATACTTTCCACCGACTTCGAAAGAGCTTTCGACCGGATTGGTATTCACGTTATCCTAAAACAATTAACAGATTGGAAAATAGGAAAAAATATGTATCACATAATCAAAAATTTCTTAATTAACAGAAAATTCAAAGTGAGAATTAATAATCAAATTTCAGAAACATTTCCTCTACACAATGGTATCCCACAAGGATCACCACTCTCCGTAGTACTCTTTGTTATAGCCTTTAACGAATTTAGTAAAATTCTCTCAACCGAAAAACACATTGAACATGCCATTTATGCTGATGATGCTGTTATATTTACAAAACATAGCGACAATAATAAGGTAAAAGAGATTTTCTCTAACACCCTAAGAAAAATAATAGAGTGGGGCTTAATATCAGGTGCAAAGCTATCTATAGAAAAATGCAGTCTACTTCACATTTGCAAAAAACACCACTGCAATAACTTTGATATTGAATATAACAACTTTACAATAAAAAAAGTCCAACATTTACGCATTTTAGGAGTAATCTTTGACAAAAGCTTTACATTTAAAGAACATTGTTTATCTCTGAAAAAAAGCTTAAACTCAAGATTAAGTATCATAAAATACCTAACAACAAAAAACTTTATGATCCACATTTCCACAATGATAAATATAACCAGGTCAATTATACTCTCAAAAATTGATTACGCACTCCCAATATATGGATGGTGTTCACCTTCCAATGTCAAACTAATTGAAGGACCATATCATGCAGCAGTACGTCGTAGCATCGGGGCTTTCAGGACAAGCCCCACAGTTAACATCCTAACTGAAGCTGGAATGTCGTCTATTAACTACCGAACTACATACCTTACCTATAAACTAATACCTAAACTTTTTATTAGTCGGAACAAACTATTATTCCAGGAAGTTAGAAAAGCTATAAATTGTATTAGGATACCAAGGTTGCAATCTACTATAATCAGATGTATTAACCTCTCGAACAACCTCGACCTTGATATAAATCCCATTTATATCAAGTATCCATCGGAACCCCCTTGGCTTTTAAAAAAATCAACTTTTATTTTATCTATGAACAACCTTCCAAAAACAACAACACCACCTGTTGTATATCAACAAACCTTTAAAAACTTAACCGATCACTTCTCGGGGCACAACTGGAATTTTCTATATACGGATGGGTCTAAATCAAGTGACTTTACTACGTTTGCTACTGTGGATCAAGACGGTAGCCTGATTAACTCAGGATTTATCAATAACTACTGCTCCAATTATACAGCCGAAGCTCTAGCGATATTCCTTGCTGCCGAATTCGCCTCAAAAGCTGATACAAAATATATCATCTGTACGGACAGCCTATCATCTATTCTCGCTATACAAAATTCCTCGTACGACTCACCACTTATAAATCAAATTAGAAATCTCTGCATCCAACATTTTAATAAAATCAAAATTATGTGGGTTCCATCTCACGTCGGTATACCAGGAAATGAATACGCCGACTTAGCTGCCGAAGAAGCAAAACATAGACCACTACTAAAACACCAAACCTGGGAAGCTCGTGATATAATAAATAACATTTCCTCCTTTTTGAAAATCTCAAACACTCAACGCTGGTCAAACTATGAACACAATTACAAGAATATGAATCCTCTTGGTAACAAACCAATCTACCCAAAAAACTGTTCCAGGAGAGAAACAACTACAATCGTTCGACTAAGAATGGGCCATTGCAATTTCTCACACAAATATCTATTGGAAAAAACAACAGCTCCACTTTGCACTACGTGCAACACGAAACTAACCGTCACCCACATCTTAGACGAGTGTACATCCTACAATCACACTAGGAAAAAGATCTTCGGATCTAAAGTTCCATCTACCCTCTTAAAAAACATATGTTATATTAATATAAAATTAATTTGTAAATTCATAATGGAAACCAGTATACAAACTTATATCTAAAATCATTCAATCTCCGAGTCGAAAGCCACTGCTGCTAGTACTCCTTGTTCTACTTATATTAGTTGCAATAATTGTATTATGTAATTAATAAATAAATAAATAAAATAAATAAATATGTGTATTATTTAAAATTAAACATGTATTATAATAATAGTTGCCTACTACCTAGCCTCCACAATTTTGTAATAAAATATTATTAATATAAAAAAAAGTGAATTAAAGTGAAGAATTGTCCTATAGGGTATACTACTGGTAAATGGATGCAATAACCTTATACAAACCCAATTTGACCAGGATCTGTATGAGAATTTGGATATTATTACAGTTAAAGTCGATCCCATAGGGCTCACTTGTATGGGGACTAGGACTGCACATGAAACGATTTTCATCAATTTCAAGAGCGGTCATCCAATGGCCGATAGAAGCGTACGTGCTAAATTTCATTTAAATATATTCATATTTGCGACCTAAATTTCGACTACAAGATTTACATGGACAAACAGACAGACGGACAGACGGACATCGCTTAATCGACTCAGAAAGTGATTCCTAGTCGATCGGTATAATAAGAGATGGGTGTGGGTCAAATATTTTTGGAAGTTACAAACATCAGCACATAGTGGTATAGGGTATAAAAAGTATACGAGTCTTTTGTCGACTTTAAGGCAGCCTTCAATAAAACTGTGGTGAAAAGGTAAAACTGCTTAAGACTGATTTTGTCGTTTTACAGGAGAGCACTTTCCAAGTTTAAACGTAATTTTTAAAAATGAATGCTGATTCCAGTATAAATGAAAGTCATCCACCAAATCACTGTTAATTAAGGAATAAATTGTTGTACACTTCTACGTTGGTTATTTAATTTAAGGAATTATAGTCAAAAATAGAACTTAACCACTTTTCCAAGCGAGTGTATAAACCACATCGACCATATCTCAAAATAAGCTGATTTTCCAATTTCGTTTTGAATGAAGTTTATTCATATGTGAATATAAGTTGCTTTTCCAAATTACTTTTAATGTAGTTCAATGAACTATAAGAAAAGGAGGCAGCACAAATCAGTGTTATTAACTTTTACTAATACGAAATTAAAACTAATACAAATCAATTAGCAATAAGAGACCTGAATATAATTCAGAGGTGGGATGAACAAAACAAAAACTTCATACCTTAATATGTACATAGTATCATTAATGCATAAACTAAAATATTTAATGTTTAATCATTTTCATTTACTGATTGAGTTTAAAATTATTCAGGCTCAATATCATATGTTTTTACTTTAAATAAAGCAAAAAGCATTGGCACATTTATTTCAAAAATTGAACTATATTCTGCATGACAGGTTATACAGCTGTTTCGGGAAGAGTCACCAATCCCAATCAGTAACAAAAAGCAGTAGATAGTTTGTTTGGTAAAAAGTTAGATTCATATATATTTAATTTAATGTAAAATTATTTAATTATTAAGAATAAAATAACTGTAACTAATAATTTTAAATTTTTCTAATTCAAATCTGTGAGTAAAAAAACACGAAAAATGGTTACGACAATCAATAATTAATTATTCCATTGTATCAACTAAATATCACAATTCATACAACCGAATTTATATATAAATAGAGTAATCATAACAAAATAATATGATAGTACACGGAACTATCAAAATTTGGTTGGCAACAAATTTGGTTGCAACAACAAATCCGTTTTCTGTGTGTATTTCTTATAAGAAAAATGTAAATGCCCAGTATGCATTGAAAAAATATTTCGCCAATATTGAGAAAGGCTAAGTTCTCAAATTGCTGATCAATGTAATTCTCAAGTTGAGTTGAACAATTTTTCTCCATGTTTGCTTTCACCTTGACATCAAGTAGAGAATTAATATTTTTGGAAAAATTCTTTTGCTATCAAGATGAGAATCACAAATTTCTTAATTTGATAACTAGGAAAATCACATATAAAAATGTGTAATCTACAATCGGACTATTGACCAATTGCGAACCATGGTGTTCAGACGATTGTTCTTGTTTCATTTTTACATTTATAATTTTTGTGGATATATTTGAAGATATCCTTCTACACTTTACGTTTCACTGAAAGTAAACTTTTAGTTCCCTTTTTAAGCAATATGCGGGCACGGAGAAGTGTGAAAATTGGCACAGTTATAGTTCATTTGGAGGAGAAACTGAGAATGATAAAATTTATGTTTAATCTGTCTTAAAAATATATCAAATTAAATAAAACAAAATATATATAATAATTCGTTACACCCTGTTAGTGGAGACAAAAATTGAATTTAAAAAAATATATTCCCTAGAATTTGCACTCGAATTTCGAGTGCTGGGCTATACTAGAATATATAAATATGTACTTTTTATTTGTTAAAAGCTTTTATTAATTTTTTTGTACACATTAATTTTTTATTTTTTCTTTTTATATATATTCTTGACTGCTAGATCCGATAAACTGGCGATGATTTTTTATTAAAATCGAAGATGGCAGTAGATTCTGCGTGGTTTGCAACTAGAACCAAAATGAACCAAGTTCTCAAAATCTTGTATGGCGAATTATGTATATTCAATTATGATTGGAGCGCGAACCGTGAATAAGAGAGCTATCCTCGAATCTTGCTGTCCGTCTGAACATAGCATTAGAGATTTGAGAAATGTCGATAGCGAACAAAAGTGTTTATTGGGTGAAATTACACATTTTAATGTCTGCGTAAAACTAATATCCTAAATCATTAGTGAAAGTGGACATTTTCATCGCATGTATTGGTTTGTAAATAGGTTGAGTGGTTCTAGAGTTTTAGCAAGCAAAACACAGCGTCTGATTTTTATATATATGCAGTATAGACTAGCAGAGCCCAGCTCTCGAAATTCGAGTGCTAATTCTAGGAAATTTTATTTTGTCATTCAATTTATTTCTTTCAATGTTTTTAATCTATTTAATTAGTTAAGTTTACTTCATTATAAATATTTGTTGAATGCACAGAAATAAAGGCCACCTTGTATGTCACTTAAGGGTATTCAAATTTTTGGCAATTCACAACTCATCACAGGGTATGTGTCAAGCAATTATTGTAATGAAAGCTGTATGTTAACTTTCATGTTGCATAATGTAAAGTTGGTTGTACATGCATAACTTTCCTCAAGCTCAGCAAATTTAAGCAGTTAATAGCTCAAAAGAAAGAACTCCATTGAGTGTTCTTAGACTTGTGCCAACAGCCTGCGTTAATTAGAACTCTAGTTATAAAGGTTTGAGTGAAGGAAAATATTGAAAAAACTGAATGTAAAGTTGATAGCTCAAAAGAAAGAGCTTGATCCACTGAGTGTTCTGAGAGTGAAAATATCAAGATGCATTCATTGGAAGAGGAGCTATGAGAATTCGAATTGCTTTAGTGAATGTGTCCCATAAGAAATGTACAGGGAAGAATCGCGTTTGAGTATAACTTGAGCAAGGTGGGAGTTAAGTAAATTTCAATGATTGATGACAAATCTGTGTCTAAATAACTTTCATTAAAAAAAAATTTAAGGAATCGGCCAGACGGACTGACTTTAATTTTCATAAATTTTTTGAATATGTAAGATGTAAAAGATTAATGTTATTTATTTATTTATATATGCAAAAATTTAGTTATTACCTAAATGTACATCTTCTTCTTCTTTTATTTGCAAATCCGTTATTCGGATGTAAGCGATAATACAGAATACAATTATACAGTTCTCAATAACATGTATACATACAATAAAAATAAAATAAAATCTTGTAATTTTATAAAACTTCAGATATTCATAAGTTGTCTATTTTTTGCAGCATTTATTAAATTTAGCTCATCACGATATCCTGTCTATTCTTGGATATTTTTCAGCCAGGAAAGTTCTCTTCTTCCTCTTTCGCGTCTTCCTTCAATTTTACTTTGATAATTTTTTGAAGAAATTTATATTTATCGTTCCTCATGATAGTTTTAATTAGTTGTCGAACCTGGTTCATTCTTCTCAGTACTTCATTGTTTGGAACGTGGTCGGTCCATGGTATCTTCACGTCTGTATATCTATATTTCAAAAGCTTCTAATCTTTTTTCGTCCGCTGCTTTAATTGTCCATACTTCTACGGCATATAATAAAATCGACCATAAATAGCACCTGATAAATCGTGATTTTGTTGCAAGACTGATATCATGGCTGGTCAAAACCTTGCTGTATTTAAAAAATGAATCTCTTGCAAAGTGTGTATTGCGTCCAGCAAAAATTATATTTTATAAAATCTTTTTTAATCTAGTGGTTCTCATACCTAAAGTAAGCCACCATAGTTCTAAGAAAATGTGAATTCCTCTAACTGAAGTTTTATTTTAGGAATTTTAATTTAGAGCAATTACTTTAAATAAACTACATATTGAATTTAGAGTAAATTGTCTTCTTTATTCAAAATCCAACGAGAATCAGTAGCGAGGCGGTTTCCTCCGTAACATATACCCTTAAAAAATTTTGCTTTAATTTCTATTCAACTCTTATGCAATGGAAAAGTGAAAAGAAGAAGGCTATGCCTTTTGGTATACCAATGATGTGGTTAGACAACAGCCCGCATCAAGAAGAAAATTGCTATGGATGTATCAACTACCATAAAACTTTGAATAGAAGGAAAGCACAGAATAAAACTTATGTAGCAGTGCCAAGTGTCCAATTATCACTACCGCACTCAGAATTCGTTCCAGTACCAAAACACCAAAGTATTGATCTTCAAACAGATATCAGTACTACAACCGCCGCACATTGGGTTGAATCGTGTTCAAAGTGGCGCTTAATTGATTTTTTAAAACTCAAGTTTTCTTACAATTTTTGGTACCGGGTTACAGTATATTAAGTTGGTAATCGCAGCTGGTACAAATCATTGTTCTAAGTTACATACTTTTTCTACAATGAAGTGCTAAAGTAGAACAATTTTTCGTGTTTTTGCAAGAAGTGGCTTAAGTGGTTAATTTTTTTTTTTTACTTAAAACTTTTAAAAGTAAACATTTTATTATAGAACCATCAACTTCAGGTATTTTAACTTATAGTTACCAAATTTTTGTTGTTTTTTGTTGTTTTTATTCGTAATGTTCCAAATAAAGAGTATTTTTTTATGTTTGATGGAATGGAACTATAAATGTTTTTGCTTGTTTGTTCTTATATTATTTTAGTAAAAAAGTACAACATTCCAGCTTTCATATTCAGGAAAAAATATTTGCGCGTTTTTGCGCATTTTTTAATGTTTTAAGTTTTATGTAAAAATACTTGTGAATTAAAATTTTTATATACAAAAATATTTTGTTTTTTATTTTATTTTCTTTTCTTCTTTATATTTCTTATTTGAGTTACTGTTGTTGTTGTTAGTATGCTAAATTTTATTAGTGATGGTCGCGTGAGTTTCATAAAATTGTGTTCACTCACTTAAATATATTAATAGGTTATTTTTATTACATATAAAGATGATACTTTACTTTAGTTCCATATAAAACCGTTTAAAATCAGATTTATTTACAATTGACGTAACTGTTAATAACTCTAATAAAGTATTTTTATTAATATATCTTTCTCAAACTAGCTTTACGGATCTTGCGTGATTGATAAACAAAAGTCGTCACACATCCCAATTATAAGTTGTTGATAATGTATGCCCTACAAACAAAGTTGTGTTTCGTATGTTTACTGATCTTACACTTTATTACACTTTATTGTGTGCCAATAAATTTATTTTAAAGATATCATTTACAACAATGCAGAGTCGAGTGTTTCAAATTCGGCTTAGTCTAATGACCGAATGTTTTTTTGTTTTGATTGTGATATTTAAGTAATTTGTGTTGTAATGTGTTTTTTGACGTTTTCAAAATTGTCATGTTCTTAATCTTTTGAAAGTGATGTAAGTTGTGTTTGGTAATCGGTATTGGATTAACGAAAAATAATTGAAATTCTTGAATATATTAAAGTTGCAAATTGTTTTTTTAGGAACGAGTCCCAACACTATTTTCATTTCACGGCAGGAGCTCTATAATATTATGGCAAATGCGGATATTCGAAATCAAAAAGATAAATTTAATTTTCTGAGACAAGAAATTATTAGACGAATTAAACCATCTGATATGATCGACTTTGGTTCAAGATTTAATACTTTTGTCCAAGCGTTTAAAACTCGTTGGGAAAAAAGTACTAGGCATGATGAACGCTTTTTATTATATAATAAAAATTGGTTGGATTCATCATTATCGTTTGTTCCTCCACCTTGTAAAACAGGTCGTAGAGAGCTTTCTTTTGAAGAGTACAGCGAAAAAACTAAAGCAAAAAATTTAAGACAGTAAGAGACGATATGCCTTTACCGGTGTTAGTTCATGCTGCACAAATGTCTTTTAGAAAGTGTGGACAAGCCGTAGCGTCCCAAATAATAAAAGAATTTATCGCATCTCCATCAAAAGCTAAAGAATACCAAAAAAGCTTCAGAGTAGTAAAACCACAAAAATTGAACGCTGAAGAAGCCTTTGCTGTATTAATAGAGGGAAGGTTATCAAGACATTCATATAACGTAATTAGAAAGGAAAAATTTCCGTCATATACGATTGTTAAAAAGGCTAGGCTTGAATGCTATCCCAAAAAAGAATATATAACAATTAACGAAATTTATTCACAAGTTAGTTTACAAGGCCTTCTTAACCATACGGTTGAACGTTTAGTTCTTCTCCAGAAATCCATATTTGATTCTTTAGACAACGAAGAAATTTCGAAAATCGTTTTGTATAGTAAGTGGGGATTTGATGGAAGCTCCAGACATAGTTCATATAAGAAAGCATTCCTTGGACCAGCTGCCAGTGATTCTTCGGTTTTTATCACATCTCTTGTACCACTGAAAATGGTTTGCAATAACAAAATTATTTGGCAAAACCCTCGACCCTCATCTACTCAATTTTGCAGACCACTGACAATTGAGTTCACTAAAGAAACTGCTACCGTCTCAAAACAAGAAAAAGCAAGAGTCGAAGAAGAAATAAAAAATTTAGTAGATTCATTTGCATTAGTAGTAGAAAGATCTGTAAGAGTTAGTTTTGTTAGTTAGTGATGATTGATGGGAAAGTATGCAACGTAATAACGGAAACATCATCTACCCAAAGGTGTTACATTTGAAATGCAACAAGTAAGCAATTCAATTTAGTAGAAGATATGATTGCGCGACCGGTAAATACAGAAAATTTGTTCGGTTTATCTGTTCTTCATGGATGGATAAGATTTTTTGAATGCATTCTACACCTGGCATATAAACTCCCAATAAAAAAATATAAATCAATGACAGATGACGACAAGAAAATCGTGGCTGAAACTAAATCACGCATTCAAAAAGAATTTAAGGAGAAAACCGGACTTACTATCGACCAGCCAAAACCTGCTTTGGTAATTCCAATGACGGCAATACCGCCAGGCGCTTCTTCAGAAATGCAGAGCTATCTGCAGAAATAACAAAAATTGACTTGGACTTAATAAAAAAGTTGCTTACAATATTAATTGTTATTTCTTATAGTCAGGAAGTCAACATTGAACGTTTTAGAAAGTTTGCCCACAATTCTGCAAAGTATTTTGAAAAGTATCCTTGATATTATATGCCACCTACATTGCATCAATTTTTTTTTTCCTCTTGCCAATTGGACAACTTTCTGAAGAAGCGCAGGAAGCCAGAAATAAGGACCTTAAAAACTACAGAGAACATTTTTCACGTAAATGCAGTCGAGAAAAGAATAATGAAGATATACTAAATAGATTTCTTCTAAGCTCGGATCCAATTATATCACACATGTCCAAGAAATATGAAAAGAAAAATACACTGTTGCCACAGTCCGCTCTGGATTTATTAATACTTCCCAATAATTATGTTAATGAAAGTGATAATGTTGACGATGATAATGATGATTATAATGATCACGATGATGGATTTGATGATGACGATTATGATGTTGTTGACAGTAATGATTATAGTGAAGGTAATAATTGTTGATCATAATATATTTTTAAAAAAAATAATTCCAATTTATTGAATTTAGTATATATTCTTCCATTTATTAAAAAAAAAAATAAAAAAAAATCTTTATTTTCAAAAGTGGATTTGTTTTTACTTAGAAAGGCATAGATTATCAAAAAAAAATATAAAAAAAATTCTATCGCCATTCCCTGAGTTAAGCGTCACTTTGGACATGATTCAACCCAATGTGCGCCGCTGCTACATCCATGGATTTCTTCTCAGAATACGACCCTGGTGAAGGTACATCCTATGAAATATCAAAGGACCCAATTCTAGTCACACAAAACCAATTGGATGGAATTGTTGTAAATTTGCGTTTGACTCAGAAAAAATCAGAACTACTGCCTTCATTTTTGAAGGGAAATAATTTGCTGGCGAAAGGTACCAAAGTAACAGCATATCGAAAACGCCAAAAAGAGTTAGAAAAGTTCTTCAATGTCAATGATGCAAAAAATTTCGCTTATTGCAATGATATTGAAAAGTTAATGTAGATGATAGGGTTAACCTATAAAAAAGATGATTGGAGTTTATTCATCGATAGTTCACTAATCAGCTTAAAATTGATGACGACCAAGATATTAGAGAGAGCAGTGATGTTGATCCACAGCCGCCTGCTAAACGGCAACTGGCCCAATCATTAATTTAATTTATTTAATTTGTTTACTTAAAACTTTTCATAACTAACATTTCAAAAATATATTTTTTCCGTATTTTTATAATTTCTTTTTCAATGTTTCTTCAAAACCAACACTGAACAAAATTGGTACATAAAAAATGAGAAGTAAATTAATTTTAAGCTGGAAAACGCAAGTTTTGTATTATGATTATTTTCTTTTCAAGTGAAATTTATTGAAGAAACTGAGAAGCTATTTTCAAAAAGAATGAAAAAAAAAATAATTTTTCCAACATTTTGCATCATAAGCACCACAAAAATTTTCTAAATCAATTTTTTTAAAAAATCTTAGTTGTT
Organism: Cordilura impudica; assembly: GCA_963682025.1. Taxonomy (NCBI): domain Eukaryota; kingdom Metazoa; phylum Arthropoda; class Insecta; order Diptera; family Scathophagidae; genus Cordilura; species Cordilura impudica. Next base: position 62,914,454 of record OY821521.1, read on the forward strand.
GCACAGGTCTCTAGCAATAATTTGGCTTTTACAGATTGAAAAAAATCAATCAGTCTACGAGTTATAGCCAAAAAACCATATAAACAATATGCTGAAAATCGGCATTTGACTGCAAAATCAAAAAAAAAAAAATCGAAATAACATAAACAAACGCCGCGATACGGGTCTTCTAATTTAGCCTCTATTTTCACCCCTCATTCACAGAATCGACCTAACTTTTGCTAACCTGAATTTGTTCCACAGTGTTATTCAATAGGCCAGTGTAAAATTAATTCGTATAAATGTCTTATGAAAAATAAATATTGTCATGATTTGCCCAGTTTTTGACATATAGAAACAGCACCCGACATGAACTTTTGTTTTGTTTGTTTGGTTAAGGCTTATTTTTTTTTATCCAATTTTAAGCTTGGATCTAAGGCCCTTTATCGAAACTGGTGGAGATGAAATCCGATCGGCTTTAAATTTCTCAAACAGTGTTTTTATATCTGTTTGAACAGATCCAACTAAAGCCGAAGTTAAATACAAAGAGAAACAACCCCAAACAATATCATTTCAATTAACTTAAGGACCTGTTGCGTAGATTTTTGAAATTTTTTTAATAAAAATGTGCACAGAAGGAACAGTTTCATTGTTGCCATGGAATTTATTGCCAACCCATTAACGATGTTTTTATTAACTGAGTTGTTTTAACATTTTTCGAAGATACAGTTGTAAACCTTTAGAAAAATTTTTGTTGAAAAATTTGATTTCTGTGTTTAATTATATTTGGAGTTGGTCGCGAGTCACTTTAAATGTACCGAGGTAGTCTTAAGAAATTAAACTCACAAATTTTATCACCAACATCTGATTTTTATTAAAAAAAAAATTGATCGGTTTAAACTAAAGAAAATATTTATCGAACCACATTATTAATTTTTGCCCACCGAAAATAAGATGTAATAATTTCTATAAGCTTACTAAACCGGTTGCCTAGATGGTGAATAATTCAACTATAACGCAATGCCCTTTCATTTTTTTTTGTTGTGGAAACTCTATTAAGCCATAAAAAAAGCAAATTAAATTTATTTGTCCTAAAAAATTTATTAAACTTTAATTCATAATAAGCTTTATGAATTACTTTTCATTTGTTACATTTGTATATGTTGCAATCTGTGCAAAATCTCTATGGCAAACTTTATGAATGGCAAATAGTTTTTCTTATTTAGAAACTTACCTTAAACAAATATGCAAAAATGCTAACAATGACGGAATATTTTTGACAAAAACAAATAGCCAGCAGTAGAAAGTTGTGATAATTAGTCACTTAAGGGCTCATTAAGGAAACAAAAATAGATGGAGGAAAAACTTGCACTTAAACAGCGGCGTATAAAAATGAAAAGAACTTTTGAAGTGTGTTATAAGCAGGCAACTTTTTATTATTTCTTTTTTTTTCACAAAGCCCTTACACACTTATGACATTATGCAAATAAGAACTACTTGACAAAAACAAAAGGATTTTATATTTTGTAAATTTTTCCTGAATTAATTTTAAGAATTGCAATTTTTTTAAATAAAATTTTTTTATTTTTTTTTTTATTATTTAAACAAAGACAAGATTTTTTAAGAAATATTTATTTTTAGCAATTTGGAGTTTGTATTAACTTAATTTTGTATATAATATATTTTTTTTTTTCATTTACATAAATCCTTTATGTTGAGGAAAAACTTAGTAAATTGTTTTACTTTCTTTGTGGAAATATTTCTATTTTTTCAAAAATTTAATAAATTGTTTTACTTTTTTTTTTGGAAATATTTCTATTTTTTTAATTTATTTCAAATCCTTTATTTTGAATTATATTTCTTTACAACTTTTTTTTTAAACCGTTTATAACAACCGTAACGCATCACGTATAACATGCGACTAAATGTAGCGTCATTATCAAACTGCCGTTATTTGCGACTACAAACGTACAGCGTAGTGAACAAAATCTTTCATGTTCAAAACAGTTACAAAGCATCACTGAAGTCAACTGTGGTGAAAAGTGAAAACATTATCAAAAAACGAAAACACGATGTTGATAAACAAACGAACGAAATAAAGCATGTTAATGGGCTAGTAGGGAACTGGTGAAAATCCTTAGTAAAACATAGAATATAAACCAAATTATAAGACTATATTTAAAAGTGTTGAGGCAGGTTTAACAAAAATGATAAATTAATATTATTAAAAAAAAATTATAATAATAAAAATAATTATTAAAAATAAAAATTAATTAAAAAAACATTAAAGAAATAAAAAATTATTTAACTGATAATACAAAGTACACAAGAACACAAATTATTTAATTAGTACAAACACAAAATCTATATAAAAACAGTTTTTTTAATAAATACATAAAAGATAAATAACAGTTAAATATAAAATAATTGTTTAGTAATATAGTTTTTTTTAATAATTTTTTTTGATTTATTTATTTATTTATTTATTTGTATAATTTTTTTTTTAATTTTTATACTTAAAATTTTTCTATAAACTTTTTATTGGTTGAGTTTGAAGTTATTCAGGCACAAATGATAAAGATCGAAAATAAGATTTTTATTTTTATAGAAAATAATAAAAATAAATTTAAAATTTAAATTATATTTTTTATATATAGAATATAAATTTTTTGTTATTATTATTATTTTATTTTTGTTTTCGTTAACCAATTCTCTTTAAGAATAACTCAATATTTTGTTTCGTTTTTCCAAAACAAAAAACATCGAAAACATAGAATTTCTCTGACTTGCGCTCTTTTCACTCTCAGTGTTATTCAGGACTGGAAAACCTAGTACTATAGTACCTTAGTATTTAGTACTTTCTTATTATTACCAGTTGACATACATATATGATTTTAAACATTGGAAATGAGAATTTGCTTCCAATATTTGGTTTCAGAATAATAGATTTAAAATCGAATGTTGGCCAAACACTGAACATTTTCCAACGAATTTTTAAAAACCTAACAAGTCTCTTTAAAATTGTAAACGTTGTATCTCGTAAATTAAATGTATTGGTACTAACATACACACACAGAGAGAAATCTAATGAAAACAATGGTAAACTTAATATCAGATAGCCGAGCCATTCTAAAAAAAAAAACAGGCTGTAAGAAATATCAACCTATGAAAAATGGAGACAAACAATGAAAAATGGTCAAATGAAAAATCACCTGAAAAAATTAGAAAGCCCCAAATTTTTCAAAAAAAATATGAAAAATAGCAAAAAAAAAAAATATCCTCAAATATGAAATATGACCCAAAAATATAAAAAAATGTTAAAGAAAAATGCCCAAAAATAAACTAGTATTGTCCATATCAAAATTCATTCAAAATCCAACTAAAATTATGAAAAATTTTATATTAATTTATAAAAAAAAGTTTATTTTCCATTTAAAACGAAAAAAGAGCAAAAAAAAATACGGAAAATAATTCTATAAATCATTCAGGATGTGGTTTTCACCAACTAGAGGCGAGTACGAGAGATTTTTGATACGATAGGCATATAATATGGCTTTCTGATTTCGGTTTTAATTGATCTCAATAGGTTTTCAGAAAGCTGTCCTATAGAACTAAATAAAGACAATCATGTGACAACTTCAAAGAAGTTTTAAGCGTTGTTCCACCGCAATATGGATTTATTGTTGTGCCGTTTTATAACAGCGAATGAAACATAACTCCCTTGCAATGCATATTGGCCAACAAAGTCTTGACCACAATCTTAGGGATGTACGCGGCATAAACGTTATTCATTATCTACAAGTGAGCAAAACAATAGCCGATGAATATTATACCAACTTGTTGGATCGAATCAAGGGCGATTTCAAAAACATTGCATTGTCTTAGAAGAAAGTGCTTTTTCATCAAGTTAATGCATGAGTGCATAGTAGGGTGGCCCTTCATTATATGGAGGGAAAAAAACTGTTCAAACTCTCGGTCTCACCCCCTAGAAATATGCGAACAGCAAAAAACTGAAATAGACAAAGTTTTGGGCCGATCAAAACATTTAGTCGCGCCTCAACGTGATTGAAAATTTCAAGTGTGTTTATATGTGGATAATATGACTCTTTTTCAGATTTTACGAAAATTTCGTTCCACAGTTTACTTTTTGCGACAAGTTGTTATATAATTCGGAATCAATATTAAATTATCCTTTCAAAAAGCTATAAAACTTCAAAATAGAATAAAAACTCGCCTAGAAATAGCAAATGCCTCAGAACACTTTTGCGCAAAGGAAAACTAGGTCATGAAATTTGATGGCAATTTTTTCAACTTTGAGAAATTGATTAAAGCCATAATTCTTTTTGTCTCTATACTGATAAGTACTCAGATATGTAGTATTGTTATATTACCACGTAACTAACCTATTGCGCATTGAGACCGAAAATGGGAAATTTTTTTGAGTTTTCAAGTTTTAAAAAATTTTCTTACACAAAATTTTAAAAAATGGATCTGGCACTTTAAGGTTTTGTTACGTACATGTTACAGACTAAATGTGTGAGTTTTTAAGTAAATCTCTTTGCCATAATTTTTTTGGAAAGGAGTTTATTTTTGCGGATTTCGAGAGAAATGGGATTTTTGTAAAATATTCTGTAAATGTGGTCCTTCTAAATACTTTGTATCAAAAATTCATCACTTTTTTGCTTTTAAATGTTATGTTTTATCTTAATAGCCTAGGGTTTCGGAAAAAGGTAATACGACCCCATTAACCCTTTTGGAATTGGGGTCACATATGACCCCGGACTAATAGACAATTTATTCAAAAAATTCAAATATTTTGTACGCGCTGTTGAATTTTTAGATGCGGCGCTTAAAATATAATAACGAAATGTGTGAAACTTCCGTTCCTAAAATTTGGGATAAATCCGAGAACGTTTAGACATTATTTGCCTAGGCCAGCTTTAGATTTTAAGATATGTTTAAATAAAAATTGCCGAAATCGAGTTTTTCTATTAAACTCGATGAAACCACTATTTAGAAATTAAGAAAAATAATTCGGTTAATTTCTCTTCATTTAACCCTTCAGTGGTGCTGGGATCAAAATAATCCATTGCGATATATCTTTGCTGCAATTATCTGCATATTGCTCGCGAATATAAATTGAAACAACTTTTAAACAATTTTGTTATAAAATTCTATTATGTATAAAAACTATCTATATTTTTTTGAAATAAGTCTTATTTTCCATACAAACACACTTAAAATTTTCAATCACGTTGAGGCACGACTAAATGTTTTTTGATTGGCCAAAAACTTTGTATTTCTCAGTTTTTTTGCTATTCCCATATATCTAGGGGGTGAGACCGAGAGTTTGAACACTTTTTTTATTAAGGGCCACTCTAGTGCAGACGTTGCTACCTCCTCCGCGATATTCTTCAGAGTTAGACCCTCGTAACTATTTCCTATTTTTAAACCTGAAGACTGGCTCGACGCAAAAAGATTAAGCTTCAATTAGGAAATCGACGATTAAACAAATACTTATTTTGACCTACTTCAGAAATCCTCGTTCCAATACAAAATATTTTTGAAAGCCATAGGGCCGTAAATTGGTTCAGAAGACGTTCAGATTTGTTATGCGGTATCAGTCGCAGCCACACTGGGAATTCACTAGGGCGTGTCGATTTGCAGGGAGGCAAAAAATCACTCAAGTGACAAGGAAAATCATATTCTAGGGATCAAAATAAGAAACTTTGACCAAGGAACCATACCTCTAAAACGAATTCTGATGTCCCGACTTTTGACCTATCTGTTTGTCTGCCTGTCTGAAACTTGGCCCATAGTCTTGTTGTGACTACAGATTAATTTTGGGGTAGTCACGCATAGTCACGGAGTGATCTACAAGTTATATACCCTCATCCGATTAATCTTTTTGAATAACATAACATAGTCAAGGCGTATGATTATTATTTATTAGGAGAGCAGAAGATACGTATACGTACGAGTGTAAATTTTAATATTAAATCAAACATAGTCAGCCCAATTCTAAACAAAAAATGGTGATTTTTTGAAATGTTTGTATAGGGAACCCCTCAGGGGGTTCCAGGGGGTGTGCCAATGACATGGGTGGGTCGGTCCTCCAAAGCTTGTGGTGGTCGATCATACATTTGGACTCGATTGGGGCACTCTAAATGGGTCAAAGTGAGACAGACAGACAGACAGGTCAAAAGTCGGGACATCAGAACTCGTTTTACAGGTATGGTTCCTCGGGCAAAGTTTCTTGTTTTGATCCCTAGAATACGATTTTCCTTGTCGCTTGGGCGATTTTTAAATCGACCCGCCCTAGGATTCACGGTATATTTTCTATTACCTGAGAAATATAATAGGAGAAAAATATGCAGGACTGCGAATGTGGTCAATCAATGATATTAAGCGGAAAAATATCTCTAATAAGTAGAAGTGCAAAAGAGATTTCAGAGCTCACGGCTGTGTTCGCAGTTCAGTGGCTGACAGTGAAGTATACAATCATCCTTCCCCTGGTATATCATGGGAAGGTGAAATAGTGTGTCATCTACTTTGATAATGTGCAGCTTTATACAATATGAGCTATAGAAATTTTGGCAGACATTTATCTGTGATATCTCCAAGAGATTTTGGGGATGTTATCTTATCTGAATTTTCCAGGTTGGATCTAGTACTGCCATAATTTTTCTTTCCAAGTGGTTTAGCTTTCACTTAAACCAGCCAACAAGCCAACTTGTATCAACAAGTACATTCAAGAAAATTCATCTCCCATCATGCAAAAAGAAACACAGATGCCCTACAAATTAAAAGATATAATATAGAGCTCGTCTAAGAGCCCCTCTAGGATATCTCGAATGCAACTACGTACTTTACGAAATGCTATAAGCCGATGAAAAAGCACTCATATATTGACTAAGATACCATGGAGCATATACAAGGATGTTCTTTATAGAGTACAGAATATTAAAATAAAAAAAAATAAAAAAATATTTTTAAAATTTTGTGAAAATTAATGTCTGAATATGGTTTAGACCATGTGGCTCGTAAATGGCTCAATCTGGAGCTCCAACTTTCATACATTTTTCGCAGTATTTCCGGCCGTATTTCGCCTATAATTTTTCGAATGTCGACTTCCAGGTATTCAATTGTATGTGTTTTATTGGCGTAGACGAACGACTTTACATAATGACTTCGCCGGATCATAAAGCGCATCAAACAGTAATTTTTTGGGAACGTGATTGTGTTGGACAAATGCTTGTGGATTATCTTCACTCCAAATGCGACTATTCTATTTATCTACGGACCCATTTAACCAGAAATGAGCCTCATCACTGAACAAAATTCTGTACAGGAAATCTCGTGTAAGTCAAACCACGATGAAATAGCTAAGTAAACTAAACAAAAAGCTCGATTTGGCATATCTGAGGTTTAAAATACTTGGCGGATTCATACTTAAGGAAGACGCAACAAAACACTGGCTGTAAAGAACATCATAAAGTTCCTAAATGCTAGAGCCAACTAAAAATTCACGGAAAGACGCAGAATAGAATAAACACTAAACTCTGTTACATCGTAAGTATTTATATCTATTTTAAAAAGGAGTTTTTTTTAACTACATTGGAGGCTTTTTGGGCTAAAGTGTCGCAAAAGAACAGTATGATGGCAAATTAATAAAAAAAATCATAACACACACATGACTTAAACCATTCATTTCGCCCTTGTATTTTACCAATAAATGTATAAATTAATACCAATTTATTGAAGTGGACAGTGTGTTATTAAGTAAGTCAATACGTTTTATTCAAAATCAGTAAGATTTTTGTTTGCGTCTTCTTTTTTTTGTGGCAACAACGGATCTTAAAGTCAGTTTTTAAAGGGAAATAATCCCACCATATGATCCTTCTTGACTTTTTTAATATTACTAATTTTATAAAAAATAACTTTAAAAAAAATTCTTATCTGGCATATCTCATAAATTGCGATTGGTGTGGTAAATTTTTATTTCTAAAAATGTACCAGAAAAAGTCTTTTATAACAAAATCACATTTGGATGTCTCTTAAACTTTTAAACTTATAAAGTTAAATAACATAACAAATTTTTGAAGAAAAATACTAAAATTCGGAATATTGAATATTAACTAAATCATTTGTAGTAAATGGAAATAGAAGAATTTCGAAAAAAGTCAAAAAAAAAGTACTATGTTATTCAAATTGAAGTAGAATTTCGAAAATTTACTTTTCCATCAATGGTCTTACTCGAATTTTTAATTATATTTTTCTCCTCGTTCTCTCGGTTACGCTCTCTCTCTCTCTTTCTCTTTCAAACAAATTCACCACATTTGCAAAAAAAAAATGAATTTAAAAAAAATGTAAACAAAAACTTGATAAGAAATGACTACACAAATTTATAAAGAAAAACAGTAAGCATGCATGAATGTATTTAGAGAGTGAGAAAATAAGCACGTGCTTTTTAAAGGCAATGTGGGTGGCATCAACTATTGTTTACAAATCCCTAATAACGGAAGTTATTTTGCATTCATAAAATTGCCTGTTTGCAGGCAATTGAAAAACAGTTAAACGAAAATGAACACTTGCAAGAAAAAGTATCCGTACACTTGAAGATGAAAATTTTAAATATTAATAAAAAAAATTTAATAAAATATTTTGACTTACCAACTATTTACCATTGACACAATTGGAATTTTACATATTTTTGAAAAAAGTTACGAAACGTTTCTACTTAAATTTTTTATTAACAATGCAAAACAAATGCAGTATTTCAGCCATTAGTGCCAGAAAAACTAGTCGTACATTTGAAATTAACGGAAATCCAACACATTATGCAACGACGCACAGTGGCGCAAGAATCCAAAATTTCATGTACGCTTACGATATTTTTAATAAACTCATCTTATAAAATTATTCAAGGCTAATAAATTTCCTACCTTCAATAAAATCAAATTTTTAGTTTAGAAGATATAACGCCGATTTTAAGTTTTCAAAAAAACACACACTTTTTAGGTAATTTGGTCCAGTTTCAGGTAGAATATAAAAAAACTAGATAACTAATCGTAATTTTTTTTTTATTCCTATTGATCTATGTTATTGTTCGCTATATTATAGGACACATTTTTTGATGTGTAAACATCTAAACGCGCAGGGCGGTAAATTTCTATTTCACAATAAAATCACAAAAACAGCTTAACATGTGAGGAGTAAGACAAAATCGGTGTGACTTATGATTGCATAGGTGAAAAAATTATTATATGTAATAACCTGTTTGAAAATGAAAAATACAAAATTAAAAATTAAAAATTTAAAATTAAAAATAAAAAATAAAAAAAAAAAATGAAAAATTAAAAACGAAAAATTAAAAATCAAAAATGAAAAATAAAAAATTAAAAATTAAAAATAAAAAATTAAAAATAAAAAATGAAAAATAGAAAATTAAAAATGAAAAATAAAAAAAAAATAAAAAATAAAAAATTAAAAATAAAAAATTAAAAACGAAAAATGAAAAATTAAGAATAAAAATTAAAACATTAAAAATTAAAAATTGAAAATAAAAAATTTAAAAATAAAAATGAAAAATATAAAATGAAAAATGGAAAATAAAATATAAAAAATTAAAAATGAAAAACAAAAAAAATTAAAAATAAACAAGTAAGAAAATTATAGTCAATCTAGACCGAATATACGATACCCTATACCATGGCTCAGAGACCCTATCTCTTCGGTCCAACTAAGTGGATATAGAAAATAAGCATTAACCAAATTTGAGTGGCATTGTTATTAATTTTTTTGGCTGCAGATATAAAAAAGTTTATATCGGAAGCTATAACTATGAAAAAATATGCACAAACCAAATTTGGGAAAAAACTGTCCAATATTTTTGTTTTTTGATAGACTATGACTATGACTAAGAATTGTCCTATAGGGATTATTTTTGCACTACTGATTAATGGATATAATAAACAAATGCAAGCCCAATTTGACTGAGATCTATATGATAATTTGGATCTTATGGCAATTTATGTCGATTTCATAGGGGTCATTTGTATGGGGACTAGGTCTGAACATGGACCGCATTTCACCAATTTCAATAGCATTCATCCTATGGCCGATAAAAGCTTACGTACCAAATTTCATTAAAATATATTAATATTTGCGATCTGTAGTTTGATTACAAGGTTTACATGGACACACGGACGGACGGACGGACGGACGGACGGACGGACGGACATCGTTAAATCGAATCAGTTAGTGATTCTGATTCGATCGGTAAAATAAAAGACGCGTCTAGGCCAAATATTTTTGGTAGTTACAAACAGCAGCACAAAGTCATTATACCCAAACCATATGGTGGTATAGGGTATAAAAATGAAAAATGAAAAATGAAAAAAGAAAAATGAAAAACGATAAATTAAAAATTTAAAAATTAAAAATAAAAAAAGAAAAACCAAAAATTTATAATTAAGCGGTTGAAATAATAAATAATTACTTGAAGATTCCAGCACTAAAAATTCGAGTGCAATTTCAAGGCAGCTTTATTTTTCAACTTAGCCAATTCACAAACCAACACTTTTATGATTTATTATTATTGTGAATGAAGATAACAAACTCATTAGAAAACACATTAACAAATTTAAGAAAACACACATAGCATATGTATAATTTTATGTATGTGTTAGAAGCAATTTTAAATGCAATTTTCTCAAAATAAAGGAAAAAATGTAAAAATCTGTAAATCTCCAAAGCGGCTAAAAGGAAATACCTTTCAAATAATATACGTTTGGTCAAAATCGCGATAAAAAGGTAGAACAAAACATCGGTCACAAGAAATCGCCTAGCCTATTAATATTATAGATAGATGTAGAAATAATTTTTCCTATAATTTTTTCCCGATTTCTAATTGTATAAAATTTGTTAAACCTTAAGTAAATTATAAATAAAATTAATAAATAGCTTAGAAAGTTATGAAGAAAAGGAATAATTCTGCTTAGTTAATTTTCTCTTCCTTCTTTTGAAGTATGACAAATATAAAATAAGGTGTACGGATACCTCTTCTAGCAAGTGTATATAGCGACTTTAATATCTTCTTGCTTCTGAATAAGGAAAGTATTTTTATAGATAAAGGAAAATTATCCCTATAAATATTATAAATCCTTTTGTGTGCCTGTTTGATTGCTGATTTGTTTATTTTTATATTTATTTGTTTGTGTACATTTTAGGCCACAACAGTTGAATCAATTTTCTTTGAATTTTAAAAGCGGCTGGTGTATTATCTGAAAGGAACTTTAAGCTACACTAGATCATGAGTGGGAAATGGTGCATAGCACCTCCTATCTTAGCTTCAATTACAAAATGTTTTCTCAATGCTACTGCTAATCTTATTCCCATGAAATAGAACATAACGTGTTATTTTGCATTGCCAGAATTACGGATGGGATTGGAAGTGATGCGTGTGCTAAAAAATAGGTAGCTCATTATGAGACGGGAGAGCGAGTATAACTTACTGACCATAACTTCATTCAAAAAGTCATCCGAAAGCTACACACTGTCCCGGATGAAAGCTGGGAGCGTTCTCGGTCATGTTACACTATGGATGTTTATAACAGAGAGTATTATTGGCTTCGAATGTTGCTTCCCAATATAGGTGCGAAATGAATGCAAGTCGTTTGAGAAACCTGTGACCAGGCAGAGAATGTAACCTAGCCATGAGAGAAGCTTAGGGTGGCCCTTAATAAAAAAAGGTGTTCAAACTCTCGGTCACCCCCCCAAGAAATATGCGAATAGCAAAAAAAGTGAGAAATGCAACGTTTTGGGCCAACCAAAAAACATTTAGAGGTATCTCAACGCGATTGAAAATTTCAAGTGTGTTTATATGGGGAAAATATGACTTTTTTTTTTTCAGATTTTACGAAAATTTCGTTCTAAATTTTAACTTTTTCGATAAATTGTTATATAATTCGGGATCACTATTAAATTATCTTTCCAAAAAGCTATAAAACTTCAAAATCGAATAAAACCTCGCCACTTTTGTGTCAAAAAAAAACTAGATCATGAAATTTGATGGCATTTATTTAAACTTTAAGAAATTAATTAAAGCCAACATTGTGTTTTAGTTTCTATACCTGTATGTACTCAGATATGAAGTATTGTTTTATTACCACCTTGTCTACCTACTAAGCATTGAGACCGAAAATGGAAATTTTTTTTGGCAAAATTTTGAAAACTCCTTTTTCAAGTTTTGAAAAGTTTTCTTAAATAAAATTTATAACAATTAATCTAGCTCTTTAAAGTCGTTTTAAGCGCATGTTAGAGAAAACCTGTGTGAATTTTTAGGTAAATCCCTATGCCAGAATTTTTTTGACAAGGATTTTATTTTTGCGGATTTCGAGAAAAAATGGGATTTTTGTAAAATATTCTGTAAATGTACTCTTTCTAAATACTTTGTATCAAAAATTCATCACTTTTTCTACTTTTAAATGTTATATTTTATCTTAATAGTCTTGGGTTTTGGAAAAAATAATATGACCCAATTAACCCTTTTGGAATTGGGGTCACATATGACCCCAACCTAATAAAAGACAATTTATTCAAAAACTTCAAATATTTTGTAAGTGCTATTGAATTTTTAGATGCGACGCTTAAAATATAATAACGAAATGTGTGAAACTTCCGTTTCTAAAATTTGAGATACATCCGAGGACGTTAACCCATTATATGCCAAGGCCAGCTTTGGCTTTTAGATATTTTTTAATAAAAATTACCGAAAACTAGTTTTTCTATTAAACTCGATGAAACCACTATTTCGAATTTAAGAAAAATAATTCTGTTAATTTTTATTTATTTAACCCTTCAGTGCTCCTGGTATAAAAATATCTGCTTATTGCTCGCGAATATAAATTAAACCAACTTTTAACCAATTTTGTTATAAAATTATTTTATGTATAAAAACCATCTATATTTTGTTAAGCGCAATGGAACGAAATATACCATAACTGTTTTTGAAAATGTACCTGTTGAAATAAAAAGCATTTTACCAATTAATATAATTCAACAATTAATCGCATTATGTCTCAACCCTTTTTTTTTAAGTATATAAGAACTCGTGTCAACTCTACCGTTTCCTTTTTCTGTCAGTATAAAAAACAAATAAACTCAAGCAAAAAAAAAATACACCGTTACGACCAACTTTTGTATTCATAACACATAGGCGGACGGACGGACATCGTTAAATCGACTCAGAAAGTGATTTTGAGTCGATCTGTATAACAAAAGATGGGTGTAGGTCGAACATTTTTGGTAGTTGCAAAAATCAGAGGAAACTCCTTATACCCTAACCACATAGTGGACAACTTATGTATTCATAAATTTTGCACAAAATATCTGAACTTGGGTGAGAGAAATTGTTCTGGTGCACAGGGGCGGAAGCTGGCGGGTTACAATGGGATATAGGAGTATAGGGGTTCGGTCTACAGAGGAGTGCAAGATTTTTTTTATGGCTTGGGAGTTATGCTCTATTAAGTATGAGATTTTCGGGAAATTTGAACCTTTTTAATTTTTTTTTAATGCTAAATGACTCAGTAACTTTATATTTCTAACATTAACAGCTTGGGAGTTAGAAAATTAAAAACAATTTACTTCACCTTAAATTCTTTTATATTAAAAAGTTACAGTCATTTAAATATTAAAATTTACAAAGAAATTTTTTATTTTAGCAAAATACTGAGAAAGTCTATTTTCGAAGACGCTGTTCGCTGTGATGTAGTTGAAATTGAGTCGCAATTTTTGTGGCTCCCGAGGTACACTGGTATTTACTTTCAAATGAAAAACAGAACTTTAAAATTGTTAACCATAAAAAAAATTATTTTTGGCCAACTTCTCAAAGAATGGTCCACAGTGTGCCGGCCATATGCGTATTATAATTGTTGAATTCAACAGCCCAGAATACCAACTCCTTTCATCTTTTCTTTGCTGTGTTGCACTGTTACCAATGAATCGATTGCTTTATTATTGGTTGCGATAGTAACTTCAGACTTATCCATCCAACGATTTACCATAACGTCATTTCGCATATTGTAAGCATAGTCGGTTTCGTACTTTCTCAATGCATTTTTTCACTTTTCAAAGGGGCGCACAGTGGGTTGAAAAGCATGAAAAGTGAGGATTAATTCAGGGAAGACGTAATTTCAAAATATTGTTAATTTTTTTTAATGGATATTCATTAATGCATAAAAAACCACCATTTAAAAAAAAAAATTTTTTTTAAATAAAAAAGGAATAAATATTTAATATGTATTTATATTATAAAAATTGAATTTTAAAATCCGATTTTATTTTCCAAATTCCACAATTCCACAAATTTAACTCAAAAAATTCACATTATAAAATAATACTAAGTTTTTATTGATGAATAATTATAAGCACAAAACAAACAACCATTTCAGAAAAATTAAAAATTTAAAAAAAATTAATTCAATTAATATTGAATATTTTGCTGCATTTATAATTGAAAATTTTGTATGCATTTATTGTTGTTGTTTATTTTTTATTTTATATTGTTCTTATTTAAGAGAAACTTAAATATATATATACATATATACAATTAAAATCAAGGGTCCTCCGTATTATCATCACCTTCATAAATATAATCAGCATCTTCATAATTATCATCATCAATATCTTCATTAATCTCTTCTTCATCAGAAATCTTGGGCAAAATTGATAAATCTAGTGCCATATGTGGTATATTATATATTTTTTTGGCGTAATTTTTGCTTTTAGTGGTAATTAAAGGATCCGAACTAAGAAGTAACCTATTGAATATATCTTCATTTGACTTCTCCCGACTGCATTTACGAGAATATTGTTCTCTGTAATTTTTAAGATCTTTATTTCTAGCTTCTTGAGCTTCCTCAGATAGTTGACCTATTGGCAACAAGGCGTATCTTACTATTTCTGGCCCGTGAATAAGGAATTTATGTAAAGTTGGAGGCATATAATACCACGGATAGAGCTTAACAAAATGTCTGGCTGTATTCTGAGTATATTTTCTAAATTTTTCTACGTGAATCTCGTACACGCAAGATACAACAATAAGTATCACATGCATTCTTTCTATCAATTCTGCATCAACTTTTGTGATTTGAGCAGAAACATCTGCATTTTGAAAAAACCGTCTGGCAGTGTTGCCATCATTAGAGTTTCCAAAACCTGGCTTTGGTTGGTCCACGATCAGTCCAGTTACGAAAATAAACACAAAACAAAAACTAAAAAAAGATTTTTTCTGTTGTGTTTTCAAGCATTTTTTTTTAATTTTATACTGGAGACTATTAATAAAAACTTGAATATTACATTCGTTGGCAGGTATTGCCAAAATGTTTTTTTGGAATACACAAGTAGAAATCCCATATTTTACAACAATGTAAATAATTTTACCCGACCTCATCTAGACTTACGTTGAAACTCAATCTCTTTTTAAAAAATACCCTCTTTTTAGGACAATTTTCAAAAAATTATTAAAAATATTTCTAAAAAATTATATCTAAAAATTTTTTTTTTAATAATACAGTTAAATACCTGAAGTTGATGCATCCATTTGAAAAAAAGTTAGAATTTAAAAAAAAAAAAAATGAAAAAAAATTAAACTTGAAATATCTCGTTTTTCACTTTTTACCACTTCGAGCAAAATTAAAAAAAATTGTTGAACTTTGAGAGAGTTTAGCAAGAAAAGTAAACAACTTAGAAAAATATAAAAAATTTTTACAAAATACTCATTTCAATTTTTGAATTAATCCTCACTTTTGACGCTTTTCAACCCAATGTGGGGCGTCGGCAATACGATTGGATCGAACAGTGCCGGTTACACTGAAGCAGCACATCAAGTAATAGGAGGTAAAAAAAACCGTCAAAGTGGACGGTATGTGGTATTGGATTCTCACAATATTTTAATAGTTCCAATTTGATGGATTCACCGAGTCCCAAAATCTTATTATAAATGCCGGATCCAACGAAATATGGTATGAACTGAAACATATAACCATTGCTTGAGCAAAGTGCCCATAATTTATACCCGAAAAGAATCGGTTTTCCATGTATAAACATTTTAGCTGAAACGCGGGCGAACCATTGTCTCGTCCATCGAGAAGTGTTCCACAAAAACACAAAACTGCATGTACCATTTATTGAGTATGTCAAACAATGGCTAAACCTTTACGAACTTATCAAAAATATCCAAATTATCATTGTTAGCGATATGAAAGTTTGTCATCGTCTATTGTTTCACGATAGCAATCACCGGTGTTATTATGGGGGCAAACAAACAACTGTTTCAATTTTGGATGCTCTCTAATTTGGATGGTCACGTTCACCATCGCTGCAGTTATCAATTATGTCTTCAAATACTGTGTTTATGGTGAGTTTTCGGTACGACATTTCATACAATTTTACTACTATTTACAATATAAATTTAATATCATAAAATAATAAGATAAATTTGAAATAAGTGAAAATATACCATAAAATTTTGTAATACAAAGAAAACGTCTGCTCTATAAAGAAAAAATAAGAAAATTATAGTCGGTCTAGACGGACTATACAATAGCCTATGCCATGGCTTAGGGACCCTATCTCTTCGGTCCAACAACACAGAAAAAAATATTGCCATAAAATTAACAATTAAAAACAATACTTAAAAAAAAAAGTTGCAACCAATTACTTTTTATTTCACTCGATTAATAGTTTACTCAAAATAACAACTTTCTTAAAAACACATATTTTTTTTTTAATGTATTTATACGCTTTGATTGACAATGTTATCAACACTCCTTATTACAATAAACGCATTTTATTTATTATATATTTATTTAGCTTAAAATTTACATGTAAAATTTACATGTAATTAATGAGGATGCTTTTAAAAATTGTTAATATTATTATAACCATTAAATATATCAATTTCTCAGTTTCTCTGTAAAAATGCATATACAAATGCTTAACACCTAACATAATTACACGTGCCGTTTTTATTTTTGTGATTGTATGCAACACTCAAGCAGAGAAGAATAGTTAAAGCATAAAGGCCTGTACGCAGCTTGCTAAGGAATCAAAAACTTCATATAAAAAAACGATTCAGAAATGCTTAAGGAATTTTTCTGTCAAAAAATTTCTGTTGATAGTCCGCAGCTTTTTAAAAAAGTAGTATTGTTTTTACTACTTTTTTTTGACGTAAATGAACTTAGGCAACCCAGGCTTTTTTTCGTTCTTTCTGAAAGGAATTTTGACAGGAGAGGTAAGCATAAACAAAATGTAATATGCAAAAAAAATAAGTTATTTTTCAGTTGCAAACCTGGGAAAAAACGAACAAAATTCGGCAAAAAAAAACAAGAAGCGGATGGGTAATTTTGACAATGAGCTTAAAAAGCGTTTAGCAGGCCAAATAAAGCAGAACCGAAGAATTGATTTGTTTTCAATTTCACAATTCTTAATAATTGACAGAAAACAGCTGATTTCTAGCGTTGCACTGAAAGGTACTTTTGTGCTTTTTTTCTTTAAGAAATATATGAAAATTTTCTGTTAAGATTCCTTAACAAGCTGCGTACAGCTCTTAACACAGAAAAATAATATAGCAGAGTAGAATAGATATAGCAGCAGAAAAAACAAATATGAATCAGTGTTGCCGCTTTTTGGATAATTATACAAAAATTGGGCAATGAAAAATGTGTTGGTTAATTTTTGGATATCATTGTGTAATAATGAACGTTAAATTTTCCCTATTCTTTGCTTTGCATTTTCGAATACTATTTTTTCAAATTTTTGCCTTGATATCCGTCACTTTTAGACTTTACGTTTTACTATTCAACAATATTTACACAAAATTTTGTAAAATTAAAAACATTTGATAAATAGTTTGTATTGCTGAAAATCTCCGAAAATATGAAAAGATTTTGTACATAGAAAAAATTACTTAGAATCTTTTATTTTTTCTACATGAAAAACGTCAAAGGGTCTAAAAATATTTTTCTTAAAAATTTCTCAAATGTTAGGGTTTTCAATTTGATGGCGTAAACTCCAAAATTGAATTAGTTTTACTATATATAAAAAATATCTTAAAAATTGAGATATACCATACATATATGAAATATGTACAAAAATTTCTTTTAATTAAAATAACAAATATTTTTTTTGTATAAAGATAATTTTGTGTAATTTCTATATTTTTTGCACTGATGGCAACATTTCTATTAATACACATTTTCATTCGTATGCTAAACAAACGTTAACGGTTGTTGCGATTTTCTTTTTGACAATAAGTTAATAAAAAAGTTATTAAATAAATAAAAGTTAAGATAAATAACTTTAAAACATTAAATTAAAAAAGTGTTGTTAAAAAGTGATCGGTAATTTTGTGTTATATACAATTTTCGGACGCGTCTGCGCAAGATAAAGCTATTTAAACGAGAAGTTTGTTTACACATATTAATTGTGTGCGTTTGCTCAGTGGTAAAACGGTAAAATGGTGCAAATAATTAAATGTTTTTCATGTGAAGAAAAATTTGATTGCCTTCCAATATATTTCCTACATATAAAAGCGCATTGTGTTAAATGTCCAGGGATAGTATATGAATGCACTTTTGAAAACTGCCATCAAAAATTCCACACGAAGAATTCGTTTAAACGACACATTTCGAAACATTTTCAAAAAAATTATGTCGAAATTGTTCAAGAAAATTTAGAAAGTGTTGCTGAAGACATTGATAATGTTATTGAAAATAATGTTTCTTTTGAAATAGATTCAAATTGCATAAACCAGTCAGTACCAATTTCAAATCAACGCAGTGATTTTAGTTATGAACACAAAATTCTTGAAATACATGAATCTGCCACCAAATTCATTGTACAGTTAAATTCATTCTGCAATTTATCACGACCGGACATTAAAAGCATAAAGAATTGTGTTGAAAAATTAATTTTAAATCCTGTTGTGGATTTTATTGGAGAATGTGTGAACCAAAGCAGTTTTATTGACAAAACACTACCTGAAATTCTAGTTGATGCAAAAGATGTATTTTCAGGTGTTAAAACTGAATATAAGTTGGAAAAAACTATGAGTGAAAATGGGCTTATTGATAAAGTGGAAGAATTTACGATATGTAAGAGTCCCGACTCCAATGGAATAATAATGCCATTAGAGTTTCAATTTAGAAAAATTTTTGAACAAAATGGCTATATTGATGAAGTTTTGACCCATGTGAAACACATAGAAAAAACCAAAAATTTTGTAATTTTTATTCAGGGAGAATTATGGAAAGAAAAAAAGTTATTGTACCCAAATAAGATTTTGATTCCATACTTTCTATATGCAGATGATTTTGGAATTAATAATCCGCTTGGTTCTAAGTCCAATAGGCATTCAATGTGCAACCTTTATTATAGTTTTCCGTGTCTTCCACAAAAATCTTCAAAACAGGATGAAGTATTTTTAGCTTGCTCCATTAAAATATCTGACATTAAACGTTTTGGAAATGATTGTTTTATTTCATTAGTCAACACATTGAAAAAGTTAGAGGTGGAAGGGATTGAAGTAGAAACCAAAGATGGTGTAAAAAGGATTCAATTCATAACGGGTATTTTGCTTGGTGATAATCTAGGCCTTAATACTACTCTCGGGTTTTCTAAATCTTTTTCCGCGCATTATTTTTGCAGATTTTGTTTAATGAAAAAATCTGAATCGCAAAAAACAAATGTAGAAGACAAGAACATTTTAAGAAATAGAATTAATTACAGGGAATCAGTTGAACGCCAACTATCAACTGAAACTGGCATAATCAGCAATTGTACATTTAATATCCTTCCTTCTTTTCACTGCACAGAAAACTTTACAGTTGACGTGATGCATGATCTCTTCGAAGGGATATGCCACTACGTTTTGTGTAAGTCCTTTTTATACTTTATAAAAAAAATGAAATATTTTACCACTGATGATTTGAATAATCGTCTCAAAACATTTTCATACGGAAACCATGACAAAGGAAATGAAAAAGTTAGTATCGTGATAAACGAACCGGAAAATCGTAACCTTAAAATGTCGGCTAAACAAATGTCATCTTTTTGTCATTATTTACCTATTTTTTTTGGCATTTTTTGTTGGAATTTTTTGAAATGATTGACGACATTTTATGCTTTGAGTTAACTGGCTCCCTTATAAACCAAATAAACACTAAAACTCAAAATTTTAATAGAAACTATCAAACATTGATTAAAAAAAATTTGACACCAAAGTTTCACTTCCTTACACACTATGCTTCAATTATGAAAAAATCGGGACCACTTAGAAACTTATGGAGTTTTAAGTATGAGTGTAAGCACAAGCAATTTAAAATTTATTCTCATGTCATCACATCTAGGAAAAATATACCTATAAGTTTTTCCTATAAACAGCAAATGGCATTTGCAAATTTTTTACTTGAAAATAAAAAAAATGAAGAATTTGTGTTAAAGAAGCCACAATTTGATAAAAATATCAAAACTTTAATTAGTAACCGGTTAAAAATTCCATTCAAGTCATTCTCAACATACTTAGAGGCTGAGATATGGGGATACAGATATAGTACACAACATTTTGTTGCAAAATTTTCAACAGATTTTAGCTTATATAACATTTCTCTAATTGTTAAAGCCGAAAGCAATCAAATTTTTCTTTGTTGTAAAGAAATTTCTAAAACTTTCAATAACCACTATGCTGCTTTTGAATGTGGAAAAATTTCAAATGAATATATTATTCTCAATTTGACCGATATAGTTGGCCCACCTGTGGAAATTATTTACTTATCTGATGGAAAATCCTTTGTTAAGCTGAAAGAATTTTACAGCAGCATATATTAAATTTTAAACAAAATATACAAAATACATTAGCACCTGCAACTCTATTTTACGACAATAAACAAAAATGGATAATTTTTTGGATATGGACCTCAGTAACCTACTAAACACGTGGCAACTTTCTCATTTATACAACGTATTTCATGGTAAGTTAAATCTATATTTTTTATTGTACAAATGCATCATTTATATAATATTTTTTCTTCTAGAACAACGTATTACCGTAGATGTTTTAAAACTTTTAAAGCCTCACCATATAAGAAAACTATTCTATCATTTGAATGTTGCAGACGAAGCTCTGTTTGAGTCCAATCTCGGAAAATGGAAAATAAATTTAAACAATGGTGGAAATGACTTGAACATTACCCAAATTTCCGAACCATCTGGATGTCTTTCCACAAACAAGAAGCAAAAAATGTGTTCTGTACATTTTATGTTAGAGGATACCAAAAGCGGCAAAATGATTTTAAAATACTTTGCTCAACATAATGCTATTCATGAAGAGCAAAGAAATTTACTTGTACACACAATTGCAAATTACCTCATTGAACATGATTTAGAGTGCACACTTTCGCAGTGCTCAGAGCTGGAAAAAGAAATATGCTCAATTTTTCCACCAGAGAAAGAGGTAAGTAATGATCTAATATTAATGTTTTTCATGAATTCATGTATAAACTACTCTTTTCCTCCAAAAAGGAATTTTATCACTGCGGAAAAAGAGGCAAAATTTACAACAAAATTTCCAATTTAAAACGATTGCATAAAGATATTTTGAAAGAAAAAGACTCAATTGAAATATCTCTCGCTAATTCTTCCACATATGGTAAGAAAATTTGCATTTCATGCTATTTACATTTTATTATAGAAAAATCATCTTTTTCTATAAGCCAAAATTGTTGTTATAAAATAGGTTTTTAATAAAAGACCATCAAATAAGACGTATAAACAAAATCTTATTTCATGAACTTTTTATAATAGAAAACTCAACAATTTTTACTATAGGTATAAGCTTAATTTTTTAAAAATTAAACGGACGGGGCAGGTTTTTTAATAACAAAAAATATACATATAAACACGTTTTTACTAGAGTTATTTTAAAATTTTTTATTTTTTTAACATTTGTTATGGAGTATTTACGAAGTGAAAAATAACAGCTGAAGAATTCGACATATACTGGAGAAGATGTGCTCAATATCGCTTTCAACAAATACTGGAGTCAAAATCTACAAAGGATATTTTAGAGCTGTGGCCTGAATATAAAAAGGCTAATGGCACCCAGTTGGTATGCAACAAGTTTTTTAAACATTAGCGAAATATATTTGAAAATTTTTTTTATATTTATTTCAGATTGAAATAGACTTCTTAATCAAATTTTCTATGGCGAAAGATATGAAGGCAAAATGGTCTTTATTAGATAATAAATTGCTTATCATACTAAATACCAAAATATCTCCTGCTTTTATTTAAAAAAAACTGAAGCAAACCGAGTTGTCTGCAAATACAGGTAATTATAAAATAGTGTTTAGTTATAAGATAGTTCTAATATACATATTTTTTTTCAGAATCTAAAACGTTTGCAATATTTTGGTATTTGCATTACCTTTTTCCGCCACAGCAAAAAATTGCTTCAGACGACACCGGTGCGAAATACAGAAAAAAACATTCTATAATTGATTCACAACAATCATTTGCCATTATTGCTGACTCTCAGGAAGAATTAGATGCTAAAATAAAACTTTTAAAATTACAAAGTCGGTGTATACAGCCAATGTTAGTAATAATTGGTGAAATAACCGATATAAAGTCCATATCCATCTTTTTTGATGATATACAATATCCATTTCTCACTATATTGAATGCTCTAGATATATTATTTAAAATTTTTTTCGTTTTTAATTTAAAATATCCCGAGGAGTCGGATATATTTTATAATTTTTACAAGAATTTTTTTATGAAATTCCAACAAAAAACAAATATGCTAAAGTGGCTACAATGAGAAATGAAATTCTAAACTTAAATAAGTAATTTTGTAAACCGTTTTTGTATCTTTTATTTTGATTATAACGTAAAATTAATGAATATAATGTTTTTTTTTATATTAAAAATTGTTCATCATTAATGTTAAAACTTAATTTTTATTTTATTTTTTATTAATTATTAATAATAATAAAATTTTAATAAAACAAATAAATAGTAGTTTTCTTCAAATTTGTATACATAATTTTCAGGAGCCCTTATTTGATTAAAATTTTATTCAAGATGAATAAAATTTCTGTTCAAATTTATTAATCATTATCAATTAATTGTTTATTTAAGTTAATTAAATAAAGTATTGAAGGAAATTTAAAAACATCAAATATTTTTTTAATCTTGTTAAATAACATTTAATTGGAAAATTTTAACATATGTCAATTAAAAAAAATTTGCAAATTTTCAATTAAAATTTTAATTAAGTCCATTAAAAAATTAATTGAAAATTTTTAAAAATATCAATCCACTTATTAATCAATTAGATTAAAAGTATAATTGAAAAAAATTGAAAATATTAATTAACTTCTTAATTAAGTCGATTACAAAATTTGTTGGAAAGCATTTAATGAACGACCCGACAACTTTTGTACTTGATAAAACAATTTTTTTCATTAGCTGATAATCTATAAAAAAAATAACTTGAACTAGCGAATTCCGTAATTGAAATGAGTTTTTATTTTTTTCTGTGTATTTGGATATAGAAAATAAGCCGAAAATGGACCGAATTTCACCAATTTCAATAGCGCTCGCGACATGGCCGATCAAAGCCTATTGCACCAATTCATCAAAATATATTCATATTTGCGACCTGTAGTTTGATTACAATGTTTACATGGACACACACGGACAGACGAACAGACGAATAGACGGAGGAACGGAAGGACGGACATCGCTAAATCGACTCTCAAAGTGATTCTGAGTCGATCGGTATAATAAAAGATGGGTCTAGGTCAAATATTTTTGATAGTTACAAACAGCAGCAGTCGTAATAACTAAACCACATAGTGGTATAGGGTATAAAAACGTGCTACTGGTATAAACAAAATATCAAATGTCAAATGCCATTATAATTACCAACGTGTGGTGAAACACACGCTAATATTTACTGCCAGCTAGCGTCAAGTATACTCAATTGTATGTTAGGTGAAATAACTTGTGCTCTTATTTGGACAATTTGGCAACACACTCCAATATATATTTATATAATAATATATATATATGGGGCGTTTCATGCAAGTGTCCCAAATCTGAAGCCGATGTTTTCCGATCGGGATGAAATTTGCCTCAAGGATGGTAGCTTATACACAATTTTTCAACAAGATAGGTCTAGAACTTTCTGAGTTAGAGGGGTCAAAATTTGACATTTTGGCCAAACAGGTGTTTTTTCTCAGCCATGTTTCTTTTTGCCTATTGTTTTTAGCAAAATTTGTCTCAAATAGTTTAGAAAGCCATTTCTTCAATGGTTCCAAAAAAAAAAATTAAATAAATAAAAAAAAAATTTTGAATTTTTTTTTGCAAAATTTTTGAATTTTTTTGCAAAAATTTTTTTGATTTTTTTTTTAAAGCCTTTTTTGCTCAAAGGAAAGCTTAGTTTTTTTCTTTAAGAGGTTTTTGTTCGCTTAGTTTCGGCCTCAGGCAATACGTTATGATCGTATAGATAATTTCATTGGAAAATTCGTTGTCCACAATGTGGTGGTAGAAGCGAATGCGGCTGCTTGAAGTGCAAGACGAACTTACATACCCCTCCTTGCTTTCTAGATTATCACAATGGTGTTGCACCAGACAATATGAAGACTTCTAGTTCTAGGGCTCAGTAATTTATGTTCTTTATACACGTCGTTGTTTCTGAATAAAATATCAAACATTCCGATTTTCATACGCATTTTATTCACCTTACACAAATATTTCCATACGGCAACAAATTATATTTTAAGTACTCACTAATGCCGTTTTCTTTTCTGACAAAAAATGTCGCATTTTATTTGCACTTTTTTCGAGAAGTGTATTTTTTATATATTCTAAATTAAGAACAACCTTGTTTTATACATCAATCGAAAGCTCTCAAAGTCGAGCGCTCGTAAATCGCAAAAAATGGTAGCCATTGACTTCTTTCAGGTCATTGTTCAATTTTTTTGAATAAAGAGGATAATAATCAAAATTTTTGATATTTTATGAACACAGCACTTTGAGACCTTTCGATTGATATATAAAATTAAGTTACTCTTAATTTAGAATATATAAAAAAAATACGCTTTTCGAAAAAAGTGCAAATAAAATGCGACATTTTTTGTCAGAAAAGAAAACGGCATAAGGCCTATCGGGTATTTACATACCCATTTTCATTTAATCTGCCGTAATAACTAAGTCAGTTAACACATCCCGGTTTGTCCAAAGGAAGTTCGAGAAGGGACACTTTAACCCTCCTCGAAACGATGCGCGTTGTTTGTTTTCTCATTTTCTAAAAATTCACAACGCTTTTCTCGAGCATTTTGTGAAGAAAAAAAAAACGTTACTTTAACCGATAAAATATATATATATATTATGCCCTAAGCGCTCCGGTATGTGAGTAGGTAGCGTGCTCGCCTATCATGCGGGGGTCGTGTGTTCGATTCCCACCAGAGGCTTTGGTCTGTCGCTTCAAAAACCAGCCAAATGGTCTTTTCACCCGGCTTATCCTTGACCCAAAATTTCAACACAAATTTACTATGTATTGTAATTATTTAAAAAAAAAATTAGGGGCCGCAACAAAGTTTCTCCATCGGGGTCAATTTGATGATAGATTTTTTATCTCTCTCCAGCTTATGCCACTTTGGTAACTTTGGAGTCGAGTTGGCGCCGCCAAATGTGCGACGGTCGAGTATTGACCTGAGGTTTCCAGTCGATAGTAGTTTTGGCAATGTCGCCCTGAGGTCTGCGCAACGTGTGTCCAATCCAACACCATTTTTATTCCCTATACCACTATGTGGTTTGGGTATAATGACTTTGTGCTGCTGTTTGTAACAACCAAAAATATTTGACCTAGACCCATCTTGAGTTAACAATGTCCGTCCGTCCGTCCGTCCGTCTGTGTGTCCATGTAAACCTTGTTATCAAACTGCAGGTCGCAAATATGAATATATTTTGATGGAATTTGGTATATAAGCTTTCATCGGCCATGGGATGAAGGCTGTTGAAATTGGCGAGAATCAGTCCATGTTCACACCTAGCCCCCATACAAATGACCCCTATGAGATCGACATAAATTGCCATAAGATCCAAATTGTTGTATAGATCTTAGTCAAATTTGGTTTGTATGTGTTTATTAGATCCATTAATGAGTAGTCCAAAAACGATTCCTATGGGACAACTCTTAGTCATAGGCCCCATATAGAGCTGCTTCCCGATTTTCACTTTAATCTACCAAAAAACAAAAATATTGCACTGATTCATCTCAAATTTTGTTTGTATATATTTTCGTAAAATACAAGAGGCGCTACCAACCATGGTCAGGATCGGTCCATTTTTGGACCGAGTCCCCATACAGACATAGCATCCGATATGAACTTTTTCATATCTGCAGCCAAAAAATAATAAAAATGCCACTCAAAATTGGTTTATGCTTATTTTCTATATCCAATTGGTTGGGCCTAGGAGATAGGGTCTCTAAACGCATGGTATAGGGTATCGTATAGTCGGTCTAGACCGACTATAATTTTCTTACTTGTTAAAAATTATTGTAGATTTCCATACAGAGCTAAGCATGCCGAAGGACTGGTTAGCTTTTGAGATGCGATAGTTTACGTCATCACTGGAGCCGCCGGTATGCGTTAAAATGCTGCCAAGATAGCAAAAGGATTTAACTTCTTCAAGTTCAACATCCTGTATCTTGAATTTTGAGTTGTTAGCGGTGTAGCATCGCGTCACTTTGCTCTTGCCTATGTGTATCTTCAAGCCGGCTTTAGCTGCTTTGGTCTCGAGGAACTTGAGTTTAGCTACCATATGGCGGTAACTGTGAGATAAAAGACAGATATTCCAGGCACTCGAGTTGCTGGTTGAGTCCCCATCTTATACCTCTGCTCACACGAGTAGCATTGTGCACTGTAACGTCTAGAATGATGTTAAAAAGTAAGGGGGATAGTATACATCCCTGACGAATACCAGTTACCACGTTAAAGCTGTTGCTCAGTGCGTTGTCATGGACTACGCGACATTTAACATCCTTAGACAGGGCTTGAATTAATGTGATAATTTTTGGAGGTTGAGGGTGTCGAACGCCTTTTCGAAGTCTATAAAGATCATATAGAGGTGGGACTGCCACTCGGCAGACTGTTTGCAATTATGCGAGGGCTATTGATATGGTCAATACATGATTTCTGTGGGCTAAAACCAGCCTGCTCTGGTCTTCGGTCATTCATAATAGCCTCTGAAAATCTCCTGTTGATAATATGGGCTATTAATAATATGGCTAGTAATATGGCTAGTAATACCTCTCCAGTTTCTGCACTCGGTAAGATTGCCTTCTTTGGGAATATTGCTAATGACACCTTCCTTTAGATGCGAATCGAGTTCTAGGGTGAGACAAAGGTTCTAGATAAGCGGTTGCAGTAAATTTGCCGTTGTTTGACAGTCGGCTTTGAGCATCTCAGGGGCTATACCGTCAACTCCAGGAGTTTTTTTTTATAAAATACTCTACGTAAACTGCGGAAAATATTTCTGTTTAATTTATTTCTGTCGGTCCGTCCTTCCCCTTACAATAAAACATTGACTATCGCGATATCTTTCACCTGAGAAGAGCTAGAATATTTCAAGTGAGAAGGTTTTCTTGGGTATTTAAATACCCAGTGGGCCTTCATGGGTTAATTTGCCGATCCGGTATCACACTTTGAACCTTTTTAGACAATCTGCTGAAAATACCTTTTCTGTGAGGGGATTATATAAGATACAGGTATTGAAGTTTGTTTTTAAATGAACAAGAGCTATGAGCAATTCATCAATTCAACAAAATATGCAAAATACTCAGCGAGTTACAAGGCAAGGTCAAAATTTATCGTTAACTAGATGTCGTCTTGAATTATCGAAACAACGTGACTGTTTTGCTGGTCCTAATGAATATAATAATTTACCAGTTGGTCTCAGAAATATTTTGTTTTTCTCCTAATTTAAAAACCTTTTATTTAACAACCTAGAAACACTTCTTTCGTAAACCATTATGAAGGCATGTTAAATAAGTATGTAATTTAGCGGTGAAACAGCTAAATTTGCCATCTAGCCTCTTTTATACCAATAGTGGTGCTGAGGCTTTAAACAGAATGTATATTACTGTTATGAAATATATATATATATATATAAATAAAATAAAAGGACTTAAAACCCAACAATCTATATTTATCTTTCTCATTACATTATCTTTTCATTTTGTCTTTTGTTAGCAAAATTTGTACAAAATTTAAAATTTCGTATACATTTTGTTAATTCAATACAGAATAAATTCTTATTATAAAACAAAAATAACTTTTTAATAACTTACGTAAGTTAATAATGTGTTTCCTTGTCATTTTATCTTTTCTTTTTCCATATAAAAAAAAAATAAAAATCAGCGATCCCTGCTGATTGGGTTTGCAATTTATTTAAATAAATTTTCATTTAGAAATTCATTTGTATATATCTGGTATTGATTTTAATCTTGACACAAAACATTGAAGATGATAAAAAAATTGAACAGAATCAAAGAAACAAATGAGATTTCAATAAAATATAAATAAAAGGAATTTAATCTTCAAGCTCACTCTTCTTCAAACCAAATTTAATGCAATTTTTTAGCAAATATTTTCAACCAGTAAATCTTTGAGGCAAGTTTTTACGTTTCAACAAAAACCTAAATGAACACCAAGTTGCCGCTAATGTTTTTGTATAGCATTTCGTCTAAAAGTCTTTTCCATTTTTTTCTTCTCAAGATTTTCTTTTTCTTTTTTTTTTCTTATGTTTTCTGGTTATTGACCAATACTCAGATGCAGTGCATTGTGTTGATCTCAGGAAAATAGGTTATGGGAAGCAGGAAAGAGGGAGTAGCGTTTGTGGATATTTGACTTAAATTTTATTATATTACAACTGTCAGGAAAGACCTGTGCGGTGAGTTTATTCCACTTAAGGCCAGTTCGACTAATAAACGAATTTTCTCTATAATGCGTTTTTTTTTTTTTTCAACGTTTATTTATTTACATTAATATAACACCAATCTAAACTATAATAAACTCTAGTTTCAAATATATTATATACTTATATACACTGTCCCATAAACGGTCAACAGGACAATAGACTACAAACGGATGTGATCTTCTAGAGAAGCGGATTGTGCAAAACGAAACTCGGATACTTGGAATAAGTTCGCTAATCCCAGAAGAACATTTCCTATGGTAGTATCTATTGAAGAGTGCTACACAACCCACATTCCGACGATGTTCCAATGAGTCATTAGGGTTGGATACCCTACTGTCATTGACGAGCGCTAACGCCCTCCTTTTCACACGGTCCAGCACCTCCAACATAGACTTTAAAGCTCTTGCCCCTATATGGGAGTTGCATACCATTTTCGGTCTCGGGTGTAAGTGGTATAGATCTTAAGGAGATCAGAAGAAGTGAAGCAATTTTTGCACAATTTTAGAAAACCAAGATACTTGAATGCTTCTTTGAAAAACACTTGAAAAACATGCTCGTTCCAACGAACATCACATTGAATTCTCATGCCAAGAACCCTAGAACATCAAGAGTATCCGTTTCCTCCATAACTATACCACCCATACATACAGATTACATTGCTGAATCCATCGCCCTATGGTTCAACATAAAACATTGAGCCTTCAGCGCATTAAAACCAACCCAAATCGCTCTACCCCACTCTTGATTGAGTGTGTTATTCATTGTCCAACTTTTGTCCTCAACCTCCAGATGCTGCTGTCATCTGCGAAAGAGTATATAGAATTAAAAGCTTGACCAAGAACGTCGCTCAGAAAGATAAAGAAAAAAGAAGGAGAAAGAACGGAACCTTGGGGTACCCCTGAATTAAGCTGAACTCATTAGGGAGACCCCATTAATAGCAATACGTATTGGTCGGTCTCTGAGAAAACTCGATATAAATCGAGAGAAGTCGTTACCGCCCCAAATGCAATAAGCTTTGATATCAATGCACCGTGCCACTTTAATTTTACCAAAATTGTGAATGGATCGACTCCAGAGGTGAGAAAGTAGAGGTAACAGGTCTCCCGAGGAGCTATTTCTACGGAAGCCTCTAGGTTGGCTTCTAGGTAGTTCACAAGTTGGAAATTGATCATGCTCTCCATCACCTTGAAGAGCGCAGAGCAGATTGCAATTGGACGCTAATTTTCAGTGTTATTAGCCGCCCCCTTTTTAGGGATTGATTGGACATTAGCAACCTTCCAGCAAGGGGAAAGACTCCTGCACGGTACGAAAGGCTGAAAAGGTTAGCCAGTGGACCAGCTATCGTCGAAAAGCACTGTTTCAGCACCAGTGCTGGTATACCATCCGTTCCTGGAGACTTATTAATGTTGAGATCCGAAATAATATTGTACCTGATACTCTTTCGAGTTCGCGCAGTGGTTGATCGCTATCCGGCAAAAATCAATTTTTTGCAAAAAGTTCAGCTAAAAGGTTAGCCTTATCTACCGGGTCAGTTAATATATGGTCGTTCATTATAAAAGTTGGGATAGCAGAACTATCCTTATTCTTAACTATTTTAACAAATGACCAAAAGCTGTTGCTGCCCCGAGGAGCAGAGAGAACTTTAGCAAGACGACGCTGATTGTGAAGGAACTTTTCGTGCCTTAGTACCAAAAATAAAAATAAAACTAAAAATAAAAAAAAAAATATTACAAAAATTTTCCTTTTTTTAGAATAGATAATAAAAATTAAATAATAATTATAAGTAGCAGATTCCAGCACTCGAAATTCGACTGCAATTTCTAGGCATTTTTATTTCTCAACTTAGCCAATTCCCAATGGTTTATTATTATTCTGAATGAAGATAACAAACTCATTAACAAATACATTAAAAAATTTTATAAACACACACACATAGCATATGTTTAACTTTATGTATATATTAGTAGCAACTTTAAATGCAATTAACGCCAAATAAAGGACAAAATTTAAAAATCTGTAAATCTGATGAACAGCTTAGAAGAAATACCTTTCAAATAACACACGTTTAGTCAAAATCGGAATAAAACGGTAGAACAAAATATCGGTAACAAAAAATCGGCTAGCCTATTAATATTATAGAAGAAAAAATAATTAATAAAAATTCTTGTAAATCTAGAAATAAAACAATTATTAATTTTATTATTATAATTTTATAAAAAATTATTTTTATTTTGTAATTTGTTTTAATAGTTGTGCCATTTATCATTTTGGGAGTCAAAGAACATATTTAAGTGACCATTGATTAATACTCAAAGTTTATCAAACTGTTTGGAAAATGGTTAATAAGTGCTGCATATAGTTTGTTTACTTATAAATATTATTCAAAATTCCGTATAAGTTAGAAATTTTTTTTTCCATTTTTCATATTTATCAAAATATCCTCCATCTCAATTCCTTTTTATAAAATCCTACTTTACGAAAATCTTATGGCGTTTTCTTTTCTGGCAAAAATGTTACATGTTTTTCCCACTTTGAACTTTTTTTCTCTTTTTGTGTTCTTTTCAAAAAAAATGTCAACCTTGCAAAAGGGTATCGTGTTCATTTCTTAAAATGTCGCACTATAGATATGTGAAAAAGGTGAATTTTTCGCACTCTAAAAAATCAGAGGGCGAGAATAACACGATAAAACAGCTGACATTTGTGCTGTTTATAAATGTGTATTTGTGTGAAGAAACAAAAAAAATAAGGAAAAGTGTAATCTACAATATTAATAGGCTAGGCGATTTCTTGTGACCGATGTTTTGTTCTACCGTTTTATCCCGATTTTGACCAAGCGTATATTATCTGAAAGGTATTTCTTTTTAGCCATTTTGCAGATTTTTAAATTTTTTCCTTTATTTTGAGTAAATTGCATTTAAAGTTGCTACTAACACATACATAAAACAAGTAAGAGTGTTAAATTCGGCTGTGCCGAATCTTTGATACCCTCCACCTCGGTTTGAGTCTTGATAATAAATGTAAATGAAAAAGTAAACAATTTGTTAAACTTAATACCAAATTATTTCAGCAAATTCTTTGGGTTGGTTTTTGTCTTTTCTATTATTTCGGATTTATTTCGGTGTTTGCTTTTTGGTCATCGTGGTTGCTGATCGGCATGCATTTTGGTTATATACCTATATGCATGCGTTTCCGGTTATATGACATAACTTTTCTTTTAATTTAGTTTTTGCTAATTAAATAGCTCGCCCTAACCTCAATTGCAAAGGTAATGATTGTGTAGGGTGGCTATATGCATTAAATTGTGCTAATTGGAGATGGCTGTATAGTTTCCTTTAACTGGCAAAATATTTTTTCATTGCGGTCATGTAGGTCGGATGGAGTAACAAATAATAACCAAAAAAAAAGCTCTCTCAACTTTTTTATTAAAACATTGCCATATTTGGAAAACATAGAGAATAAATTTATAATAATAAATATTCAAATTAGGGATGCCAAACGCAAAAAATGTCCCAAACATTTTAAATAAAATAATTTGTTATCTTTATTTTCTGAAAAACTTCAAATTTTTATCCAAAAAAAATTGTTAAAATTTCTATATAAATGAAATTCTCGTCAAATTGCGTTTATTTATGTAACAGTTTTTATGTTTTCTGTAGTGTGATTCTGTAAATTTCAACGATCCGACAATCGCAAAATATATCGACAGCTATTGTTGTTTGCACTAAGGATTAAGTGATTCACTAAGTACCTACATCTTAACGACAGTCGACAAATCTATTTTTCTATTTATTTAAATTGTAAACGAGTGGCAGCTCTGTCAAAATAAGCGAAAAACACAAAGAAGAATAGAAAAAAACAAATTACTTCGTGTTTGACAGGATCTTGATGTTTAATATCTTTATTTTTTTTGCTAATATTTCTGTGTGTTTATTTAAGAATGAAATAATGAATTGAATATGCTATTTAATTTTTTTATTTATATAAAAAAGTTTTTTTTAATTAAAGCAAAATATTTTGACTATTTTATGATTTTTAATTATGCATGACGACATTTCAACCTAAAAATTTAAGTTTTAATCGATTGAATAAACAACACAAAAATGGTTGTCGTTTAGATAACAACAACAGCTGACTTTAACAATAGCAAATATCGTTTAAAAATTTTACTGATAATTTTGCAATTTTCTTTTTTAACGATTCGACTATCGTTAAAAGAAGTTACTGAATCGCAGTACTGAAAAGCTATTAATTTCTCCTGAATGTCAATATTTTTTTTAAATGTACAAATTTTTTAAATGTAAACACAGGTATTTGGTGTTTATTTTTTGGAATTTCAATTTGTGTTTAACGAATAAAATTTATATATGAAAGATGCAGTTGATGTCTTCTAAATTTAAAATTATAATTTCCGACGTTTTGATATGATTTTCTGAAATTCAGTTAATTGAAATTTATAATTGGAAATTTTTTATTGTAGTTTTTAGAATTGATATTTTCTTAAATTTGAATGGAAAATTTAAAAAGTGCAATTTTGTATTTATGTGAATAATAGTGCTTTAGTAATTATGAACAATTTTTAAAAATTATATGTAATCGCAATCAGATATTTTGTAGGTAAAGCAGAATAATAATTCTATATAACTATGTAGAACTGTTTTGAAAGCAAAAAACTGATTGAAGAACTCGGTAACTGTATTTTGTAAACACAACAAAAAGTTTATATTTCAAACTTATGTTCATATTTGTAAAAGAATAATGAAAAACTTATGAAATAAAAGACCAGCCCGTATATACTCTTAACATTATTATGTATAATATCTATTTGAAAATATTGACATTCATGTTAAAATAGAAATAACTATTGCAAAGAACAAACAAAAATTGTGGCGCCAACTACTGTGGCATAGTCACGCTGAGCAAAATGAAGTGACACTCTGTTAATGCAAAAGAAATGTATTTTCCCCACAACAAAATATTGCAGAATAAAATAATAAAATAATATACCGATTTATTTCTAACATGCAGTTGTTATGGATATACATATATATATTATATGTATATTATTTGTGTTATTTAATATGTTCATGTATGTATATGTAAATATTACACACAAAAAATACAACATCAAACGTTTTTTTTGTTTTTTCTCTTTAAATAAATTTTTACATAAAATTTTTTTTTGCTAAATTTACATTGTTTTTTTTTTTTTTATTAACAACTAGGTATTTAAGCATTATTTGCTTTAGATGCTGGTGAATTTTTACTCCCTTTACATATATTAACTCGTAGTGTCTGCTTGTCGAAAAAATTTTGGATCGATTTTTTCCCGTGACCCAATCGATCTGAAACTTTGAAGGCAGGCTCGTGGCAATGACAGAAATGATCTAGTAAATTTTTTTTAGTGATGCCAAAACAATGCAAATTTTTAAATTTTTCTACCAGAGTTAATAAAAAAATGTACAAAGGGTTAGTTTTTATTATATTATTACCACAATGACCATAAAAACAACAAGTCCAGCTATGACAACAACACAACATTTAGAATAATAACAAGAACAATATAGAAACATCATATTTTTAATTTTTTTTTTTTAATTTTTCAGAGATTTCCCTGGATCTGTTCCACCGATTTTAATGATTTTTGAAACAGAAATCTTTCCATGAATTTGGTGAATCATTCTCACTAAAAACGATCACTGTAGCTGCACTATTGAGGGCGTGATCGTGACAAGAACAACATAGAAAATTATATTTTTTCAAGACTTTTTTTAGTTCTTCATTCAAATCTCGGGCCCTAATCGACCGATTTGGACGATTTTAAATAGCAAACTTTTCAGGATATTATTGAATCATTTTCTATATCAACGAGTACCCTAGCTACCCGATTGATGACGTCATCGTGATTTCCACAGACGAACAGACGGACAGACGGACATCGCTATATCAACTCCGGTTGTTATAAGGATCACAAATATATATATTTTATGGGGTCCAAAATTTTTTTCTAATTATTACAAACGGAATGACAAACTTATATATACCCTCTGCACACTGGAGTGGAGGGTATAATTAAACAATGCTATGTGTGTGTTTATTAAATTTGTTAATATGTTTGTAATAAAAATAAGTTCGTTATTTTATGTTGATTTGCAAATTGGCTATAATTGATTAGCACACCTTTACGGTCTTTATTTAATGAAAAAATAAAATTTCCTATAATTTGCACTCGAAATTCGAGGGCTGGAATTTGCTAGTATATATTATTTTGTTTACAATAAATTATTAATATGGAAAATATCAACGTTTTTTTTAAGTTTTATTTTTCCTTTTTGGTGTCAAAGAATAAAAATGTCAACAAAATCAGCTGTTAATTGAAAAAGTGTTGCATAGTTGTAATTTAATGTTCAAATCTGACCATTAAAAATGCAACATCTTTAATGTGTGAGGCAAACATTATAAAACTGAAACATTATAAAGAGTAACATTTTTTTTTTCAGAAAAGATTTTATTTGTTTCAAACTCTTCATTTGGACAAAAAAAAAACTAAATTCAAAACAATAGCTCATCCTTCTTCTAGTTACTTCTGTTGTGGTTTTTATTGTAGTTGCTGCTGTTGTTGATTTCACTGTTGCTTTTGCGGCGGCCTTTGTTGTTTCTGGTGTTGCTGTTTTTTGTTGTCACTTCTACTGTAGTTTTTTGGTAGTTACTTCTGTTGTTGTTTCTGCAGAGTTTTTTGTTGTTCCTGCTGTTGTTATTGTTGTTGTTGTTCTTACTTATGATTTTGCTGTTGTTTTTGTTTTCATTTCAGCTTCTATCCATACATTTTAATTTATATTTTTATTAAAGTTTGAAATTTAAATTGTTGCTGTTCTACGTTTAACACATTTTTGAAACCTCTTTCCACATTTATTGTTGTTGTTTTTTTTTTTTTTTTTTAATTCAGTTTTTATTAAGTAATAGAAAGTAACAATAAAACTTATGTTTAGTCCCGCGAAGTCTTTTGGCATGTCGTGTCAATTCGTAATGCTTTTCTGGTAAAAAAAAACACGGTAAGTCCTTGAATTTTTATTTTTGCACTTCGGAAAAATTACTGATGAGGAGAATGCAGTAAAGGATTATATCCTTTCTATGGTTATGGTTACGGGTAAGTAGTACCATGAATATTTCGACAAATAAAGCTCTAAAATTTCTATCGTATAGCATTGAAAAGCAGGTATATTAATAGGGAATCAACTTTCTATACAAATGAGTATTGTGCGGATCCTTCTTATGGGATTTATATTTATGTCCGTTATATCTGATGTTTTTCGGCGTCTTTGAAAAACTATCTGGCAGCGTTACCTTTATAAGGATTACCAGTTTATTGTTAAGGCGTATCGACTAAAAGACCCAGTTCTTTTTCAGTGCGGGTTTGAACTTTTTTTCCTTCAGCTACTTTAGCTTTATTGTCTTCAACTGATACATACCATTTTTTTGTTATTTCGATTCCATACGAGATGTGCAGCAAGCTTTCCATAAATCTTATATATGCATGAAGAGGTAAAAGCATATTTTTGTCGATTTTCCGCTCTGAGAAGGCACTTATATAGTTCATAGATTTGGGGGTAGCACCAGACAAATACAAATGCAAATACAAATACAATCTCTTACTTTTAAATTCAAATCGTCAATTTATTTACTAGTTGGAATAGAAAACTTTTTGGAAAATTTTTCCCAGTCCACATCTCTACCAAAACCTCTTAAAAAGTATTTTGAGACCTCTACCAACCTTTGGGGCTTAACGCTTCTCAACCAAACTTAAAACAGTTCCTCCGGCGATAATCCAGACAGTGTAAAAAAGATAATTTTGGGCAAAATATGGGCAAGATTTTATTTCTGAAATCAATTAGCTGATTATGAAGCAAATTAACTTATCACTCCAATAAAAATATTAAAACTAGATATTGCAATTCCTTTAGTTTAGCTATTGAAGTTTGCGATAAAAAAAAAACTTCTTGGAAAAAAAAGCACGCACGACACACTTTTAATCACTTTAAATTTTGTAACTAATGCAAGCTGTAAAATTTTTGTTTGCATGCATTTTAATAACCCATGTTTAAGAACTGTTATCATTGTAGTGATATATTTTCATTCTATTTTTTGTTTTTTGTTTTTTTTTTTTTGTAACAATGGCATATTTTTCTAACAAAAATATAGCAATGAATTTAAAGCATGTATTTTTATACCCTATACCACTATATGGTTTGGGTATAATGACTTTGTACTGCTGTTTGTGCCTACCAAAAATATTTGATCTAGACCCATCTTTTATTATACAGAGGGGCTCAGAATCACTTTCTTAGTCGTTTTAGCGATGTCCGTCCGTCCGTCAGTCTGTCCGTCTGTGTTTCTATGTAAACCTTGTAATCAAACTATAGGTCGCCAATATGAACATAATTTAATGAAATTTGGTGTATAAGCTTCTGTCGGCCATAGGATGAACCCTATTGAAATTCGGTCCATTTTCAGACCTAGTCCCCATACAAATAACCCCTATGAAATCGACATCAATTTCCATAAGTCTATCAAAAAACAAAAATATTGCGCAGATTTTTCTCAAATTTGGTTTGCACATGTTTTTGAAAATATAAGTGACTGTAATAAATATGGTTAGGACGGTCCAATTTTCGACCTAAGCCCCATATAAATGTAGTTTCCGATATGACCTTTTTCATATCAGCAGCCAAAAAAATTAATAACAATGCAACTCAAATTTGGTTTATGCTTATTTTCTATATCCACTCAGTTGGACCGAAGAGATAGGGTCTCTAAGCCATAGTATAGGGTATCGTATAGTCGGTCTAGACCGACTATAATTTTCTTACTTGTTTTTAATAGCGTCGTATTAAACGATTTTTCATTAACAACGTTAAAATGAGTATTCAACCAAAATTATCCAAAATTGCTTCAATGGCTCTTTGTATAGAGCATCTGCTTGGTGGCAACACCTCAAATTTTCTTGGCATATCGTAATATTTGTTAATGAACTTAAATATCTCATCATATAATTATAAGCGTCTTCAACCAAAAAGTTTAAATTTGTAGGGAAGTTTTTTAAATATGCAAAATTTTGTTAAACATGAGCTGTTATATATAAAAAGCGCTAAGGCGCTAAAAAAGCAAAAAGGCGCAATTCAGCGCTTTTTTAAAAGGTGCTAAATGGACTAATTCGTTTTTTTTGGGTAGTTAAAAACTGCTAAATTTAGCGCGAATAGCGCTAAGGTCGCATCGCTGGGTACTTAAATAAGCAAAATTGTCACATTTGGAATGAAGATAATACACAAGCTTTTGTCCAACCACCGTTACATCCACATAAAATTACTGTTAGATGCACTTTATAATGCATTGTCTATGATCAACGGATTACAGAATCCACACAGCGCACACACAGGAACTTTTAATTAACGAATAATTTTACTTGATGGTCCTGTTTATTGGCCACCAATATCGTATGACTAAACTCTACTGGATTATCTTTCTTGGGGTTGTGTAATCTCACCTGTCTACGTCGATGTATCAGAGACAATTGAATACCTGGAAACCAACCCTTGAAATACGTGACATGCACAATACCCAAGTAATATTAATAAAGCTAGTTCAACTTATATTTTAGGAATGTTCGTTTGTTTTATTTTATTTTGAAGTTCCGTAACTCAAAAAAAAAAATACCCTCTATAGGGATTTGCAGCATTTCAGGGCTGTTATAAGTTTCAGGAACATTGATTATGGATCTTACCATGACCTGACTATTGGAGCAGATATTAACTTCGCTTGCAGATGGAACCTTCATATACAGCCATGCTTTCTGCTTAAGATACACTGAACAGAGAACTGATATATTCAAAACGTAAAACGTAAGGAAAAAATATAAAATGTATGCAAAAACTAAAATTATAACTTTAAAATTGTTTATAAAAATTTGTGGAACTAACTATTATCTGATTGTGAGTTCAGATTTTCAGATAATGATACCTATTATTAATACCTTTAAAATCAATAACACAGTCATAACAAGTATGAAAATTATAGTCGGTCTAGACTATACGATACCCTATACCGTGCATTTAGAGACCCTATCTCCTAAATCCAACTAATTAGATATAGGAACTAAGCTTAAACCAAATTTAAGCGCCATTGTTATTATTTGTTTTTTCGCTTTCGGATATGAAAAATTTCATATCGGATGCTACACTTATATGGGGACTAGGTCATTTATATACAAACCAAGTTTCAGATATATGTGTGCAATATTTTTGTTTTTTGATAGATTTCAGTGCAGATCGGGAATCAGATTGAGAATTGTCCTATAGGGTTCATTTTGGTACTGCTGATAACTGGATGTAATAAACATGCGCAAATAGAATTTGACCTTGATCTACATGATAATTTGGACAGTATGGCACTTTAAGTCGATCTCTCTGAATTATATAGGGACTAGGTCTGAACATAACCTATAGGATATACAAATCCTTATCCAAACGTTTATTGTAACGGAAAAAAAATTAAATTTAAAAACGATACTATACAATCTCTTATGTCCAACTATTTGGATATATTCATTGTTATTAATTTTTATGGCAGCAGATATGAAAAAGTTTATTGTCGAAAAATGGAACGATTCTGACCATATTTCGTAAAGTCACTTATATTTTGTAAAAATATACACAAAACAAATTTGAGACAAATCTGCGCAATATTTTTGTTTATTGATAGATTTAAGTGCAGATCGGGAACCAGATTAATATGGGGCTTATAGCTAAAAATTATCCTATATGGTTCATTTTTATAATGGATGTAATAACCATACACAAACTCAATTTAGCTATGATCTACATGATAATTTAGATATTATGGCAATGCAAGTCAATCTCATAGGGGTCGTTTGTAAGAGCATTACGTCTGAACATACACCGATTTTCACCAATTTTAATAACGTTCATGCTTTGTCCGATTAAAGCCTATATGCCATATTTTATCACAATATATTCGTATTTGCGACCTGTAGTTTGATTACAAGGTTTACATGGACACACAGACGGACGGACGGACGGACAGTCGAACATCGCGAAATCGGCTTAGAAAGTGATTCCGAGTCGATCGGTATAATAAATAATGGGCCTAGGTGAAATATTTTTGGTAGTTAGTCAGCACAAAATCATTATACCCAGACCACATAGTGGTATAATTAATTATAATTAATTTCATAAAAAATATACAACCCTGATCATAAGAGATAAAACAGCATTTTTAAAGCATTCATAATGCTATGAAATCTAATCGGACTGCCAAAAACATTAGTATGACATATAAGGAAAGCAATGCCAAGTTGCCAGTGATATCAAGGTTTTTTACATATCCTAACACACAATCCGACAATCTACTTCTTTCAGCATTAAAAAATTAAATTTTAAAAAAGATTTATAAAGCATTTATAAAATAATAAGAATAATAAAATTAAAAAAAAAAAACTTCACTTACACTAAATTCCCATTCAAATCTCATCACATGCCACAATTTCTTGTTGGAACTATT
This sequence comes from Cordilura impudica, assembly GCA_963682025.1. NCBI lineage: Eukaryota > Metazoa > Arthropoda > Insecta > Diptera > Scathophagidae > Cordilura > Cordilura impudica. Next base: position 62,955,056 of record OY821521.1, read on the forward strand.
TTAAATTAATGCACAATCAATCTGCGTTAATAGCAACGACTGTACAAACATTTATGCATTGTGTGTGTTCATGATAATGTTACATATTTGAAATTGTGTTTGTCTGAGCACATCTTGAATACGTGCGAGTTAATATTTACACTAGACAACAAAAAATTTTAAAAAACATCTGTATTTTAAGTTTTACTGTATGTATATACGCCCTATACCCAGCGATGCCAACTTTATCCAAGCAAAAAGCTCAAAATAGTATCTCAAAAAGTGCTAAATTATAATGAGTTTGTGTTATACGTTTGTGTTTGTGTTTATGTTTTTTTTTTTTTTTATTATCTCTTTTATACCAAAAGCAATTTTCGTAAACATTTGTTGTAGCAACATATTGTATACGTTATCATTTAACTGCATATACATTATTTGAATTAAAATAAAATTCGTTGAAAATAAATATCTTAGTTAAAACAACCAAATAATGTTTTAATGTATTAATATTGAATTAAAAAAAATCTACATCAAGTACGCTAGTATAGTAACTAGTTTGGATTAAACATTAAAAAGATTATAATAATTATTTATTCTTAAAAGAACTCACCCTTTAAAGGATACTTCAACGGATGTTCCTATAAATAAAAGAGAACACTCGTGATATTAAATGAAATTAAATAATATAAAATAATATAAAAAACAAATAAAAGTGTTAAATTCGGCTGTGCCGAATCTTTGATACCCCCCACCTCGATTTGAGTATTGATAATAAATGTAAACAAAATATTTGAAAAAATAAACAACTTGTTAAATTTAATACCAAATTATTTCAGCAAATTCTTTGGTTTCATCTGTATTTTTGTTTATTCCAAGAGTTGGTATATAGAGCTCTCTCACATTAGTAATTCGCGCTCCGGCGAGGAAAGATGGTTTTCGTCTTTTCTATTATTTCAGATAAAAGAAAACACGTTTAGGTGTTTACTTTTTGGTCATAGTGGTTGCTGATGGGCATGCATTTAGGTTATATACATATATGCATGCGTTTCCGGTTTAGTTTAAGTTATTGCAAATTAAATAGCTCCCCTAATCTCCATTGCGAACACAACGGTTGTGTAGGGTATACGCTTTAACTCGTGCTAATTGGAGATGGCTCTATAGTTTCTTTTAACTGGCCAAATAATGCTTCATTGCAGCCGTATATGTCGGATCGAGTAACAAAATAATAACCAGAAAAAAAAGCTCTCTGAATTTTTTTTGTTAAAATATTGCCATATTTTCTAAACTTCATTAAATTTATATTAAAGTTCTTTTTATCCTGAAATGATATTAATGTCTCCTGAATCTCAATATTTGTTTTTAATTTCACTTGATTTTCTAAATGTAAGCATTAGAGCGACTCACAAAAAAAAGTGAAAAAAGTACTACCTAGAAATCTACCTTGGTTTGTTCTATAATGATTCCCAAAATATTTCTGGTGTAGCGTTAACCCATTCCGAGCTGCGCCGTTTTTAAAAAAGGTCTATTTTTTAGTTTTTTGAAAATATTTTAATTGTTTCCAGACCAACATATCCAATATGAGTATGACATGATAGATTTTTTCAAGACGCGTTCAACGGTATAAAGAACATGTCCAAGCATGTCCTAACTATTGTGATATTCAATAAAGTATGTAATTTTTTACGGGTTTTGTATTAAAATGAGTCAATTAGAAAATCAAATGAACTTATTTTTAAACATTACTCGATTGAAAATAACATTAATTTATTTATATTTACTTAGTATGTACCAGTTCACGTTTTAACTAAAATGTAATGGCGTGGACACAATGTGGTTGAACAAAGGCAATATGGGTATCAAATTTTTTCATTTCTCAAGTATATTTCAGTTCTGTGGAAACAAACGGAATTTTGCAAATTTAATATATTTTTCACGCTGCTCCAGAGTAAATTTAAACAAGAATACGGAGTTTATTAAATTTAGAAGTGAATTTAGCTTCTAAATGACACCAGGATAAATTTCAGACCAAAAGCAAGAAAAACACGAGATGTTTTCTTTAACGCCATGATTTTTTCGCGTTAAAAAAAAATTAATTATTCCAACTACATGTATTCTTATTGTAATTTAATTAATATACTATCTAAGTCCAAATTGAAATTTTGCTTAAAACTGGAATTTGAGCCTTATTCCATATTTCCAAAATCGCATTTATTGTTATTTTAAATTTTTGAGCAGATAAAATTTTTTGTTTTTAAAATAATTAATTTATATTATTTTAATTTTTGTCAAACTCAAGAGCCTCAAAAAAAGTGCATGGTGCATTAATCAATTTTTGAAACTTTGGATGACATAAAGTTTATACAAGTAGAAAATAAATAAATTTATGTTATTTTCAATGTCGATTTGAATACAAAACCCATAAAAAATTACATACTTTTTGAATATCACAACAGTTCGGACATGCTTGAACATGTTCTATTTATATACCGTTGAACGCGCCTTGAAAAAACCTATCATGTTGTACCCATATTAGATACATTGACGTAGAAAAAATGAAAATATTAACAAAAAAAACTAAAAAATTGACCTTTTTTAAAAACGGCCCAGCTCGGAATGGGTTAACGCTAGACCAGAAATATTTTGGGAGTCGTTATAAAAAAAAACCAAGGTAGATTTCTAGGGGGGCACTTTTTTACTTTTTTTCTATCCATACAGTCGCTCTAGTAAACATATTTGGTGTTTTCTGCATTTCAATTTGTGTTTAAAGAATAAAATTTATATTTTAAAAATCCAATTGATGTCTTCTAAACTTCAAGTTAGTCTTTCCGACATTTTAATATGATTTTCTGAAATTCAATTGATATTTTCTAATTTATAATTGGAAATCTGAATTTCAATTTTTAGAATTGTTATTTTCTTAAAATTTAATTTAAAATTTAAGAGGTGCAATTTTGTATTTATGTCAATAGTAATGCTTTAGTAATTATAAACAATTTTTAAACATTATATGTAATCGCAATCAGATATTTTGTAGGTAAAGCAGAAAAATAATTTTATATATCTATGTAGAACTGTTTTGAAAGCAAAAAAAATCATTGATGAACTCGGTAACTCTATTTTGTAAACACAACATAAAGTTAATATGCCAAACTTATGGTCATATTTGTAAAAGAGTAATGGAAAAACGTACGAAATAAAAGACCAGCCCTGTGTATACTCTTAACATTTTTGTGCTTGATATCTAATTGAAAATATTGACAGTCATGTTAAAATAGAAATAACGATTGCAAAGCTAATTAGAACAAAAATTGCGGCACCATCTACTGTGGCGAAATGAAGTGACACTCTGTTAATACGAAATAAATGTATTTTCCCTAAAACAAAATACATATTGGAGAATTTTATATAAATAAAACAATATACCGATTTATTTCTAACATGCGGTTATTATGAATATACATGTATAGAATATATGTCTATTGTTTTGTTATTTAATAGCTGTCCGACTGAAGTTTCCATCGCAATTTCCACAACTCCTCTTGTTATAATGATCACAAACATATATTATGGGGTCCAGAATTTTTTTTCTAATTATTACAAACGGAATGACAAACTTATATATACCCTCTACACACTGGGGTGCGCTAATATAAAATCCCTGAAAAACCTCACCACATGTGCTTATGAATTATATTTTCAAACCCGCGCATGCAATACTATCCAAGTCCAAGAGTTTAATTAGATCAAGTGTTTAAATCCCAGTATAGGCTCGCATTTGTCATTGTTTTTTATCCGGTGATTGCTTTCTGGCCGACTTTCCGCGGGCCTGCACAATTAAAACAAAAACGATAATTTGCCCCCTGTGTTGCTGATTGCCATATATTTTGACGGCGCACAGTGGACCATTTGACGAGAAGGCGGTCAAAAATCTATAACTTTTGATTGGATTGGAATTTTGATATGCGGTTTTTTGTTTGATAGGTGAGACTTTAGCCTTTAAGTTTTGCTATAAAACGTAATTCTCGACCGAAAATAAAAAAAGTTACGGAGGGTTTAAAATACATTTTCATTTGTAGTTGAATTTTAGTACAAAAGTGAAGTGTTAAAAGGTAAAAAAAGGTTTTTTTTTAATATAATGTCTTATTTTTTCAGTTAATTTTAGAACTAATACTTTTTACAATTTCTTAAGTTAATTTTTTCAGAAAATGCCAAGCTTTGGCCCCCATAAACTTTTTAGTCCTAATGTGCACCAAAGGCCAAAGGTTGTTTTTTTTTTTTAAAGATCCCGAGTTAAAATATGTATAACTTATTAAGCAGCGAACGTAAAAGTCACCTTATATTGGTTCAAGATAGAGAAGTTTCAATGAAAAACTCGTATGTTTTTGCTTTAGTTAAATTTTTTTTGTTGTCTTTTTAAATATTTCTATATCAATTTTTATGGTAAATTTATGAAATATAACAATTTTTAGTGTAAATTTACAAAATATATAAATTTTTAAATCAAGAATTTTTTTTAACTATATAAAAAAAAGTTTAACTTATTGTTAGTGGAATGAATAATTACTTTAAATCAGTACCTGCTCATATCTTAAAGGGCTATGTCGCAATAGTTTTTTTTTACCATTTACAAATTTTTATCTTTGATTACCACTTTTAGAAGCATCAAAAACCCACACCCTAACCCCTTTTAAAAGGTGAAGCATACCTGCTCATATCTTAAAGGGCTATGTCGCAAATTTATTTTTTACCATTTACCTGTTATTTAAATTGTTTCCCATTTTGTCAGGTATTTAAACTATATAACTCTAATTCAGACTATTAATGTTTTTGAAAGATACCTATGTAAATGTACCTGAAACAATTAAGCACATCATATCTCAACCCTATTTTATAAGTGTATAACAACTCCTGACAACTCTACCGACACGCAAAAAAATACACCGCGGTGCACCGGTACGACCAACTTTTGTATTCATAACACTCAGACGGACGGACGGACATCGTTTAATCGACTCAGAAACTGTTTTTGAGTCGATCCGTATAATAAAAGATGGATAAAGGTCCAATATTTTTGGCAGTTACAAACATCACCTCAAACTTAATATATCCTGACCACATAGTGGACAACTTTTGTATTCATAAATTTTGCAGAAAATATCTAACCTTGGGTCAGAAAAATTGTTCTGGTGCACACGGGCGGAAACTGGCGAGTGTATAATGGGATATAGGAGTATAGGAGAGGGTTCGGACTATAGAAGAGTGCAAGACTTTTTCTAACTGCTTTTGACTGGCAGGAGTTATGCTCTATTAAGTAGGAGATTTTCGGAAAATTTGGACCTTTTTTAAAAATTTTTTTTTTTTAATTTCGGAATGAGTCAGTGATTTTACGTTTTTAACGTTAATAGTATGGAAGTCGCAAAATTATACAAAATTTATTTCACTTCAAAATCTTTTAAATCCAAAAAGTTACAGTCATTCAAAAATAAAAATTTACAAAGAAATTTTTAATTTTAGCAAAATACTGAGAAAGCCCATTTTCGAAGACCCTGTTCGCTGTGATATAGTTGTGTAGAGTCGCAAGTCTTTGCTCCCGAGGTTTACTAGTATTTACTTTCAAATGAATAACATAACTTTAAAATCGGTAACAAAAAAAAATTATTTTTGGCCACCTTCGCAAAATATGGTCCACTCTGCGGCATTAGCAACCGATTGCTTAGCGTCCAATATGTACTTATTTGCACTTTATGCTTCATATGTTTTACATATGTCAATAACAGACACTAATTGTTCACCCTGGCAATCTAACAATTTTAATTGTAGTTTTTTGTCACGAACTCCTACAATGATCCAGTCACGTAACACACTATCCTCGTACGATTTTCCACATTCCCATTTGAACTCACAGTAACGTAATTGAGTTCGTAGTTTTGTTTCGAATTTCATGAAAGTTTACCATTCCTTTTGAGAGATTACGCTGATATTGTTGGTCACTTCATCCAATGTGCGTTGCAGAACTGCATCCCCTGCTCTTACAGAATTCAATGTATTCCACCATTGTAAATATTGGCACCACCTGTTCCAATTAGCCATATGAAATTTGCAATTTTCTTTGTTTCCGATTCATTGACTTTACAACATATAAACCATAAAATTATGTTTC